>JADLZN010005055.1:0-419377 GCA_018155175.1 Sinocyclocheilus anophthalmus | reverse complement strand
ATCCCTCAAAACTGCACTTCTTCTTGCCCTCGCTTTGGCTAAGCGCATAGGGGATTTACATGTGTTTTCTGTGGACAGTGACTGTATTCGATTCGGACCCCACGGACACGACCTGACAGAGTCACGTCCGAAAGGCCGACACCCCACCCCCGGGCCGGGTACGTGCCTAATCACGGCATCTACCCCCCTTCAGAGCGCAGACTGTTTCGCTGTCTGCCCTGTCTTCTGAGTCATCGACCTCGTGTGATGCGGACGCTCAGATTTCGGTGTGCCCCGTCAGGGCTTTGAGGATTTTCATTGACCGTTTGGCCAGCTTTCGGCAATCTGACCAGCTTTTTGTGTGCTACGGTGGTTGTGCGAAGGGTCGGGCCTTGTCAAAACAGAGACTTTCCCACTGGATTGTGGACGCTATCACGGCTGTTATACGAGCCAAGGTTTGGAATGTCCTTTGCACATTAGGGCCCACTCAACAAGAGCTATCGCCTCCTCCTGGGCGTGGTCGAGAGGTATGTCTATTCAATATATATGCTTTGCAGCCGGCTGGTCTTCCCAGAATACCTTCGCCAGGTTTTACAAGCTGGACGTTCAGTCCTTAGCCTCCAGAGTGCTGTCGGTGAGTGACTGATTCACGTTTATGCTACCTCTATTGGTGTGTTGCTGCCTCGATTATCATGTTATGTGTTATGCTTTTTAACACCGCTATCTCTGTGCAGCCCCTGACAATAATGTTGTTGCTTCTGCCCTGTTCTCAGCGCAGCCGACGTTATTAATGACCAGATATGCAGATTTCGTATGCCTGGGCATTAGACGCTCATTGACTTATCTCCACCTATCAGCTGCGAGCCCGCCTAACAAGCGTCGCTATTGGTTGAGAATTGTGTGTGTTCTATCTTCGCTGAATGTGTAACTTGTACAGGCTGCTCGTAGCCTCTCTCACGGCGGGATTGCATATCGTTCCCATAACGGAGAAATATCTCCGTGATGTCTGTGAAGACGAGGGGACGCTCCGTTACTGTCGTACCTTTTGGGGTTCCATGACGAGCGGGAAACAAAACGAGACATCACGGTGGTTCGACAGGGTTGCTACTCGATCAGCTTAGGCTGAGTTAAGTATCGATTCTGACGTAATTGTCGCGTGTACCGCATTTTATACTGCGCTTGAGCTCGTCAGTATTTGCATGCGGTTGCATACTTCGCGTCAATTGGCCAGACATTTGGACTGGCGTGAGCTAATAGGAACTCAGGAAAGGTTGGAAGGGAAGGAGTTCCCATAACGGAGAAATATCTCCGTGATGTCTCGTTCCCGCTCTCAGGGAAACGAGGTTACGACAGTAACCGGAGCTTTTTTAAGGAGAAAATACTCAGCAATGGTGTGGATTAATATATTGGCACATGGTTTGTCTAAAAGCAAATTAAAAAAACAATAGACAAATAAACAACATAAAAAACATGATTTTCACTACAGGGGGACTTTAAATCATTTAATATTTCTATATTCAGAACATTATATTTTAAAAAAATTAATTCATCATGAAGGTACTGGATTTTAATTGCACTCACTGCCACCTTGAGCCTGATTTTATGTCTCTGAAAGTACACTGTTGTGTTCTTCTGTGCCACCTCTACAAATTAATTTTGTTAATACTGATTTCATTTGATTGGTAACTTATGTTTCTTATTCTACTTGTTCTTATTATGTCGTTTTAATGAAAAATTTTAAAAAGCTTATAAAATAAAATTTTTTTAAGAATTTGACAAAAGATGACACTTTTAATAAAGTTAGAAAAATGCCATCACAAAAGGTAAAAACAAAATTCCACTGTAAATCACTTTAAGGAGTCAAATATTTTGACTATTAATTTTTGATAAAATTTTGGATTATTGATTAGAAGGTGCTCCTAAAATTTTGAACGTGCTCCTACAAGTGCTCCAAAAAAGTAAAGTAAGCGTAGAGCCCTGCATCTACTAAACAACAATTGATCTCAAACTAGCATTTAATGGCATTTCAGGCTTCATTTTGTACACTATTGTTTTTTTATATCTAATAAAAAGAATATTTTGTTTTTATAGCGTTTCTTAATTATTCTCCATTATATCTACAGCCTCTAAAGAACTTCATGGCTCTTTGCAAGTCTATTTGTACGGACACAAAACAGATCAATTAATCCACAGGGTGAATCAGTCAAGGTCACACTAAGGCAAACACTGAAATGTGTAGAAGTGTATTTGTTTAGGTAAGAACTATCGGATATGAAGGTGATAAGGGTTTTTCTGAGTGGGACAGTGCAAGTCACACAGTAGCAGGAGGCCTTACAGGTCCTTTATTGTCACCATAAACACTGTCTGCAAGAGTGGTCTCCAGAATATACAAAAAGAATAATTACGGAACGTCATAAAAACAAAGACGTCTTTGTAGCTTTTAATCAATTTAAATACATTTCAAAGAATCTTGTCGTTTTGTAATATTGAATAATACTATTCTATTAACATTTGTTAAACATCATAATGACATCGCAGGATTTTTACTGTTAAATACCTTTTTTAATATTTGTAAGTCGCTTTGGATAAACGCGTCTGCTAAATGAATACAATGTAAATACTGACATTGTGGTCAAGACTTCTCAGGTAGAAGTGATACAGACATTTGATAGGTTTATGTTACTTTATTAAACGTATCTAATAGGTCTCAGAACAAAATGGGTCTTACAAATAGGCAAGGGACACCCAAAAGGTTGTGCATTCGTGAAATGTGCAAGAAATACACCGTTTCCATTTATACACCAGTAGATGTCTGTGTAATTTTTCTCTTTTATTTTTTTAGATCCATCCCACACATGAAAGCAGTGCAGTAGTTATGCATGTATGAGGGCGTGGGAAACAATCAAATCACCGATTTAATTAAATGTGTGCAGACAGACTCTATTGGATTATCGTGCCAAATCTAGATCCAGCACCAAGTCAGCGGCCCAGAGGAATCACACAGGTCAGATGTGGGGCACCGTGCTTTAACTTTATAAACTACACGTTTCAGACAATTATATTATATTTAACATATACGATGAGGGGGGGGGGGGTTGGCATCAGAAATAACGGTGTTTTTCCTTGTGCCTAGAGTTTGTTATTGGGCAATGCATTTAAGTCATTCATTCAAACAGCTCAATGGCACAAGCCACGCAGAATTTTTCAGCATATATTTAGAAACACATTTTAATTCATAGAATGCGGCCCAAGCACAGCAGTCCTATTCATTAAATAAGCGTTTGCATGGCTTATTTTCGGAAGGGCAATGCGGCTTCGGGGTCGGTGAGCCGACAGAAGGCGGGCACAAGCGCTCATTTCCCCTTCATTCTAACGTTAGCTTGTTAGCCAAGCAGAAACAATAACTGCAGGCTGTCGTTTGCATTTAGAGATCAAAGCAATACACGCCCAAATGCATTTCTTGCGATCAAATGACAAGGTGGAGGAGATCGATAATGAAATTGAAATTCTCACCGAGTCGAGACAGAGCATCAATGAGCGACCTTTGAAAGCGGGGACGCACAGCTTACAGCCGCCACCCGGAAGCACTCGCGCTCGCCTCGATCTGAGCTTTCATTCCACCGTCAATCACCGCGTGTGACTCAGTCACGTGCTGCGCCTGTGGGCGTTTGTTATCAAGATCGAACAGACACTAGTTTATCTTTTGAATAGACACAATCTAGGCATAAAACGCGATTTCGACCAGAATTTTAACGAAAAACAAAGTTTGTGTCAGACTTCAGATAGTGTTGGGAAATCCGTGTATCATTCGATCATTCGTTTTTTTATTTAATATTGAAAGTAGAAAAATGAGAAAACGGCTCCTTTATCGTTTTTTTGTTTTTTTCCAAAAGCACGAAGAAACGAAGGAATTCAGCTGCACCCAATTGAGTTTTTCGTTCCAGCATGGCCGGCACGGAAAAATAGGAATATAAAAAGCACACAAGACAGGTATTCGATTCTCTGACTTGCAAGGCGTGTGGGTAAACCGATGTTTTAGTCTTGTGCTCATCAAAGCAAACAGGCTACGGGAATAGGCTGGAAACACGGCACTATAGCAACCACTGGGCAGTAGTGAATATAGGCAAGAGAGAATGGTCTTATCTGCATGGTACGATTCTAAAAGGCAGGAATGTGTACTTGGCTGGGCATCAGCTGGGCATCATGGCAGGGTATGATATGACGGCTGCCATTGCCTACCCTGCTCATCCAGTAAGTCTGTTTAAGTAATTAATTAATTAGTTTCAAAATAAATATTTTAAACACTAAGACAAAGGAAAGAATAATAAATTGGCTTGGGTATATACAGGCCTATGTTCACGCAAGAACTGTCATTTTGACTAACAACCAGAGAACAACAGATATTAAACAGCCTACTGTTAGAGTTATATAATGTAATCATGTGTAAAATGTTTATAATTGAATCCAAAAGGAGCTGCGGCGCACTCGCACTGAACGCAAATTTCATAAATATAATAACTTGCCATTCGGTTAGTCTTCCACCAACCCCCGTCACACGTATACCTTCAGAATGTGGAATATAGCCACGTGATGCATAGGAGTTAGTTTTACGACAGATAGGCATATCCGCTTAAAAACTAAAAGTACAATAAAGTCACTATTCTCTGCTATTAAATTGGCAAGTGCGAGCAGGACTTTTTTTGTTATTAAGTAATAAGCCTTTAGAACAATATTAAGGTGAGTAGTCACTCTAGTTCACACACTTTCAATAAATTGCGATGGGTTAAATAAACACAATAACCCAAGCATCAGACTACGAGCTGACCCACGCGTACACAGACACACCCAGTATTGATGTGCACACGGACACCACCGAGCACGCATCTTTCCCAGCAAGTCTAAACTTCTTACCTGCGTACTGACAGAGCATGTCACTGGATTTTTTCCCCTCGAGGGGGGCATAACTGCATACTCTGTACCTTTAGTCATCTCGCGCACCAAAGGCTACGTTACGTTCAAACTAACTACAACAATGTAACCGCCTTGAAAAATAAAGAGAACAACAGAAGCCGCTCTTTAGGCCGTCCCGGTCTCCTTGAGCATTCTTCTGGCGCCATGCCCCAACACATCAACCCAGGGAATCTCCTCTTTTAACAAGGCTTCATTTAGATTGCTTTGACGTTAAATGCCTCATATAAGGCAGCTTTGGAATAAATCACAGTAGGGCCATCCAGTACTGTACCTCATGATAACAAAACACACGGTACAGTCTGGAAAGCACTCGAGCTTTCAGCAAAATCTTTGCGCCCCCTACCTTTAAGGACCCCCTGGGCGCTCTCCCCACCAGACGAAAAGAACAGTTCCGATCCCGGCCCCAAGGGTCTGAGACTTGCGTACCGAGTATCGCCTAGTAGTGTTTGATCCCAGAAAAATACTCGAACACATCAGCACAGGTGCCCAATACACACCAACGGTTACAATCATTCCGAAAATGCAAGCAGCGGCCCACAGGGACTATAGTCTGCAGGGACTGCATTGATACTGCGACAGAACGGACGACGGCGACGTTTGATTTAGGTGACCAATCAGCGCAAGCGACAGAGACGCAGACTTAATGCTACCCTGCACCACCCCACACCTGTAGAAATCTAATGTTCAAGCTGTTATTTAATTTACTCCCCAAGACCGACACACGAAATTAGCTGAATGCCTCGTACGCTAGGCTTTTTTGGGAAAAAAACAAAAACACGAAAAAGGATACGTTTTCTAATTTTTCTACTTTCAATATAAAATCAAAAAACGAATGATCGAATGAAACACGGATTTGGGATGGTGTTGCCTGTGGATCAGGGAGGATACAAAACTGGGATAAACTTTTATGTCCGGGGCGTTGTCCCATTTATCAAGGTCCCCCCTAGTTCCCGCCAAATCCCTCGTTCCACGTTCTGATTTGCCGTTCCTCCTCACCCTGTTTTGGTTCCCCCCTTTTTGCTAGCTTTTTCATTTCCCTTTCTGTAGCTATTATTTCCCCTTCATTTCTTACTTTCCACCCCTGCTGCCCGTTTTTTTTTTTTTTGTCGTCCACCACCTCTGCCTTATGGTATTTTGAGCCCCCATCGACCCCTACCCGTCAATACCCACCCAAGCACCCCCCCCCATACCACGCACCACACCTCCCCCTTCCCCTTCCCCTTCGCCCTCTTGCCTGTCACTCAGACTCACCCATGGTTATATTTTGGGGTACTTCCCTTCCTCCGCCTCCCCCCCGCTCCGCTTACCCCTTTACCTCCTTTCTTTACCCTCACCCTCTCCTCCTCACCCTCAGACACCACCGTCTTCTACTTCTTCCATTTTACCTATTTATTTCTGATTCCCTTTCTCACACACACGACTCAACCGCCCTCTTTTCGTTGTTCTCCTGTCTATACATTCTTCGCTGAGTCCTCCCCCCTTTATTCTCCCATTCACACTACTTCCACCTTTTTGCCACTTTTTCCCCCCCAAACCCTCCAATACTCTACCCCCCCCTGACGCCACTTTGAACGACCGCCCGGACGAAGATCAGTGAATCGCTTGACTTTCGAGGCCACCCAGGACTTCCCCCAGCCCGACCCCGCTATCCGGCCCACCGTCTGTATCACCGCCCCAGGCTCTCCCACAGAGGACCCTCCCACGTCCCCCCCCCCCACCATTCTTTGGCTGGATCTTACAAGTTTTCGCCCCACCAGAGACTTCACTTCTTGTTTCTTAACCGCTACGCCATACTGCGCGTGAACTTAAGGACCACCAGCTTACCACCCCGCGCTGCCCTCAACCTGACCACCGCCCCTTCGGCTCCTTCCCAACCCCCCCTGCCCCCCACTCCCACCCCGACCGCCAGGCCCCCCCTCTGCCCCCGTTGCGTTCACACCCCCCCCACCCATCTAATTCCGTACCCCCACACACAGTCCCCCTTCACAACCACCACCTCCGCCCCATTAACCCACCCTTTGACATTGACTGCCACCCTCGTTTCTTGTTACCTATCCGTTCCTGGGTGCTGTGATGAAGTTGCCCCTGGGTTTCTCATTAGGTTCCTGTTCACCTAAGACCACGAAGTCTGCATTCTGGGTACCCGGACCCTCAGACGGCTAACCCCATTAACGTCAACCCAGATTGCTACAGCCACTTCTCACAATTCTTCTCACACCTGGAAAAAAAAAAGTTTAAGCTTTGCACTATAGGACCATCCACTTCAATGCACTACACTTAACACCAGACGAGAAACTTTAGCTACTGCGAACGATCCCGCAAACAAGACTCGTTCACTGCTCCAAGCCGCTGCAGGTCTACACCGTGGCTACGCCGCGCATACACCTTTTTATTCCTGTCCAGTGCGATCACACCCTATCTTATTCTCAGTCGCTACGTCTGAGCAAGACATAATAACAGAGCAGACCTATCTTCAGTTTAGATCTAAAAATGTAAGCTTAACACTTTCAACCTTTTCTATCACTTCCTAGCTGTTAACATCACGTGTGTTGGACATGCATTTCTTTAAGCAAATGTCTTTTACTTTAACGAGCCCCCCCACCACACACCCAACCCTGTTGACACTACACCGCCAACCAAATTTACAGTGTCACATAGCCTAAACTTTATTTAGTTTGATACCAAAACAAGTATAGATTTGCATGCAGTAAGATTTTTGGAGTTCTGGTCCTAATCATCATAGTTTTGATGTCTGTTTTGCAGATGCGTCGAGAGTGAACCGGGACAATGAAGACTAGCTTGCCTTTGTGAATTATTATTAAAATGGTCTCTTACTCTTATTCAAACTGCCATATCGAAAACATACTAAAACTGTCAAGATACACGCTGCAATAATATTGTCCACTAAAGCAATTGCCAAAGTAAATGAAATGTTGACAACTAAGATCAAGTCACAGTGAAGTTGTAAAGGGGTTGGGTTTCATCCTGCCCTTTCATTCTCCTACAACAGCTCATCCTCCATGCAGACACAAAGTTATGAGGCGCAAGAAGCTGCTCCGCATGCCACACAGCTCACCATTGCTTTGAAGCGCAGTTATTCCAAGAGTTTCCTGTAACAAGGTCGAACTCTAATGTGAACCAGAAGCTGCTATTTCTCTCTCTACCTCCTTACTCTGTAGGTTAGTGGAGAGTGTGAAGTCTCGCTATGTCTCGTCTGTGGATCTTCTTGCTTCTGTTGGCACACTGGGTCAACAGCCCGGTGCTTTCTGCAAAAGGAGGCAAGAAAAAACACCAAGTGAAGAATCAAAGTGGCCCTGCAACTCCCAAGGAGGACGTTGGGTCAGATGGAGCTCCCGAGAGTCCATCGGAGTCTGACCTCTTGGCTGATTTTGCCGGGAAACACCGCCTGTGGGTGATCACCGCACCATCGCACAGTGACAACTATCTGCGCATGATGGAGAAGCAGATTCAGGAGTCTGAAGGACTGAACTGTCGCTTGGCAGAGAGAGACACGCTCATCGTCACTATTATTCAGAACGCCATGATGGAAGGCAAAATCCAACGTACGACCTTGCAAGGAGAAGCCACTGTGGAGGTTATGGACTCTGAAATGGTAAGCAAACTTCTCCATTACCTTGAGCTGGAGGACCATACCTTCTCCATGCTGATTCTGAAGAAGAACATGAGGGTTAGTGAGAGATTTCCTTACCCGGTTCGCGTTGAGGCCATTCTTGAGGTCATCGACCAGCTGCCTGTGCGAAAGTTGGAGAAGGTCGCAAGAAAGGGGTTACCAGTGAAATGCAAGATCACAAAGAAGAGGTTAGTGGTGAAGAAACAGGGTTCTGGCAAGCGTAGGACCTTCAGTCCACAGAAGCATGCGAATACCACGTCCATCTTCCTGACACAGAAGACACGTCTTGACAAAAAGGCAACTTTGAGAAACAAAGTACAAGATATTTTGAGTGGGCGTTCACGATTCGTCATCCGTAAAACGACAGGCAGCACAGGCAACAGCAAACCATCAGCTAAAGCAGGTTCAACATCTGGATCTAGTGGAAATGAGAAGCTGAAGCACGATGACCAGAAGAAAACTCCAGATAGTGACAGACACCCAGAGTCAGAAACAGAAGTGAAAAAAGCTTCAGAAGCAGATAAAACACATGTTGGTGCAAAATTACATTTTGACACTCTCAACGAGGGGTTCAAAGGAGAGCAAACCATTGACCATTCAAGCTCCAAAAAGAAAGGCAAAGGAAAGGATGACAAGAAGAAAAAGGGGAAAGGAGGGAGGAGGAAGTCACAACGAGAAGCAGATGATAAGGAAAAGGCAGCTCTTAAAGAATTCATGCAAAACCTCAAAGGGAGAAGAAGACTTCTTGTGAGTTCTTGATTGCTAAGAAGATCCATACATATTTGTAGATCTCCTGGGAAGAGTCTATCTGATTATGTTTTTTGTTGTTTTGTGTGGCATAGGTGATTTCATCCCCAAGTGATGTCTCAAATCAGTATATCAAACAGAGAGACGATAATGAGCTACGTACCTGCGAGTTTTCCCAAAGAAAGGTCTCAGTGCTGTCCATCATGGGTTCAGAACGTAATCCTACACTACACATTCAACACTACCAACAAGGTAATGTATAAACACCTTTTTGCACATTGTACATAAAATAAACCACTTGTGAACGTATTTATGAAGCTTATTAGGGCTGTGTTGATACAGAGTTCACTCAAAAGAGCCATTTGTTCATGAATTGAACCACTTTTGTCACGTTGTATGTTATGGATTCACTTAAAAGAACCAGCTCAAAAGAATCATTTGTTTGTTAATCAAAATGCACTGGATTTGCTGTGTTTTTCATTCACTAAAAAGAACCAGCTCTTTCGAGAATAATTTGTTCATGATTTGAACCGGTCTTGTCGATGTATGTTTTTGATTCCCTTAAAAGGTCTGGCTCTCAAGAGCCATTTGTTTGTGAATGAGTCATATTTGTTTTGCTGTGTAGTTAATAACATTTAAATGAAGTACATTCAGATCGTTCTAGCTTATGCATTAGTGTTGGGCTTACCGTGTCGCACAATTGAATGTAAAAACGCCTGTTGCATCTTTCGAAACAGATTCCGAGTCTCCACAAGCATCCCTGCCAGAAAAGTTCAGAAACCTTGAGTTAATCAGTGAGATCCGCAGAGAATATGGGCTGGACTCCAAAAACTTCTCAATGGTGTTGACTGACTATGACCTGAGGCCTAACGTAAGAACACTTATTTTCTCCTAATTCACAGTGACTTTGAAAGACTACCGAATCAAAGGCATACTTCATGTGGTTTTAGCTAAACAGGGTTTTCAACAAGCCAACAGCTCCTTCCGATTTACTGGATTACATTGACAACTTCCCGTCACGTCGGTCTGAGAAGGAAGAGGAGAGAAAACTTCCGTCACCCTGCTCTAAAGCAGAAATGAGCAATCAAGAGGAGAACTCGCTTCTGAGGTAAACATCTTCAGTTTCCCAATGCTTTAAGCTATGATTAATAATCATTCCAATTGTTCTGATTATCATATATGAATTCTCAGGTTTATGTCCAAACGAAGACTTCTAATCATCTCAGCACCTACTGTAGATGACTACTCATTCCATCAGCAGCTTCAGGCGCTTAATGGACAGGAGTGTCCACTGGGTACTGTATGCTTCATGTTTTCTGAGCTTTTGTGGATGTCTTCAAAAATTATCAAATTAAGAGTGATACACTCTTAAGAAATAAAGGGTCTTTCAATGGGAATCAGTGGTTTCGTGAAGAAACTTTACATTTCCATAGCACAAAAAAGGTTATTTTATAGTGGAAAAGGGTTCTTTAGATTATTAAAATGTTCTTTTGGGAACTCAAAATGGTTCTTCTATTGAACCATCACTGAGAAAGCCCCTTTTTGGAACCTTTTTTTTCTTTTTTTTTTAAAGAGTAAATTATATATTATACATATGGCAACCTAACTTAAAATTATATCCACATGGACAGGTATTCGTCATTTTGCCTTGTTGAAGATTGTGGGTACTGGATCGACAGCTTCAGGAACAGTGGAGTTTTTTCCATTGAATGGTGAGATTTTAAATCTCATTTCTTCCTCATTCATCATTTCTTGCAAGTAACATCAAATATTATAGAATGGCTATGGAATATTTATAACCTACAGGGAAAAGTCAACCCGAGAAGGAGACACTTTCACAGGATGTGGTGGAGAGTCTCAGAAATCAGCTGAAGATAAACCGTGACTACTTCAGCATGCTGGTGGTGGGTAAGGATGGAGATGTAAAGGCCTGGTTCCCATCTCCAATGTGGTCCCTGGGAAGCATCTATGACCTTGTGGACTCTATGGAATTGCGACAACAGGAACAGAAACTGCAACAAACTCTTGGAATTCACTGTCCAGATGAGAATACTGGTACTTACCATGGTTATACAGAAGAGACGGAGGACAGCTACTTGTACCACAGATCTGAGGACTAAAAGTCATCACAATAAAGACATTAGACATGCATATTGTGTACATGTCATGCATTTGACAACCCCATATCATGTGATGCAAAACTTTACCTCTAGGACAGCTATCGTACCTGTTTGTTTGCTGTGTCCTGTAAAATTTCACTTCCCTGCACATGCTACGATGCTTAATTATAGCTGAAAGACATTGCGTGCAATTCCTGTTTTTAAAAGCTGACATTAAAGGCTAGATTTCTAAGCTGTAGAAACAATGCCCGCCCCCTAAACAGTGTCTATGACACAGACCACGGCGCAAAACTTTGGACTTTTGGTAGTACCTAGGATAGCAAACAGCTCCCACAAAGAAGACCCAGGCCCCACACATAACGACAGCTTCTTTGCAACGCATTTGGCTCTTAAACTCTGGAATAGCCTTCCTGATATTGTTCGGGGTTCAGACACACTCTCTCTGTTTAAATCTAGATTAAAGACACATCTCTTTGGCCAAGCATTCAAATAATGCATCTCATAATCTTTTACTGCAGTTATATGTAATCAAATGCACATTCCCACTATCTGAAGCCCGCTAGCAGGCTTAACCACAAATCAATTTGGCTTGGGTGGCACAACGCAGATAACCCCCGCCTAATGATGTTTTGTATGTGTTTCTCTGTTTTTGCCACGGGATGTCAACTAGGATTTACACAAGCTTCAGTCTGGATCAAGAACACCTGAGAAGAGATGATGCAAACCCCACAGAGGACCTCAGATGATGCCAACCAACTTACAGAACTACCACATTTTGCTATAAGTTTGATTGCATCTCATAATAATTGCTGTTAATATTATTCATCGTCTGTTTTATTACATCTCTAAATTGATTTTCGTACTGGTGGTTGTCTGGTCAGAGGAGAACTGGGCCCCCGACTGAGCATGGTTTCTCCCAAGGTTTTTTCTCCATTCTGTCCCCGATGGAGTTTTGGTTCCTTGCCACAGTCGCCTCTGGCTTGCTTAGTTGGGGACACTTCATTTCCAGCGATATCGTTGACATTATTGCAAAGATATTATTTAAACTGAGATGGATGTTGACATCACTGAATTCAATAATGAACTATCTTTAACTGAAAAATTTGTGTTTACAATTATCATTTTGCATTATTGACACAATATCTTCCTAATTAATGCTGTACAGTTGCTTTGACACAATCGGTATTATTAAAAGCGCTATATAAATAAAGGTGAATTGACTTACTATTGAGTTACACTATGTGGGTAATTGGTAAGATTTTTTGTAGTGCTGGGCAACGATAAAGCAGAAATAATCAATCCAACTAGTTTATTTATATATGTGAGTGTGCTATGTATATTTATTATGTATATATAAATACACACCGTATATATTTTTAAAATATTTACACACACATACATATACATATATGAAATTTTTCTTAATACCGGTACATAATATACACATACATAAACACAGTACACACACATTATGTAAACAAAAACTTTTATTTTGGATGTGATTAATCACGATTAATCGTTTGACAACACTAATTTGAAAACTTTTTCCCCCGTGATGGAAAAGATAATTTTGTAAGCAGCAATTATGCATTTAAAATTCTCTCTAATTTTCATTCTAGTATGTTGATTTGGTGCTCAAGAAATTCAAAAACAGTTTTTTTTTTTATATTTGCTGCGTAATATTTAAAACCGCATACATTGTTTTCTGGATTATTTGATGAATGGAAAGAACAGCATTTATTTGAAATAGAATTCTTTTGTAACATTATAAATATATTTACTGTCAATTTAATGCATTCTTGCTACATAAAAGTATTAATTTCTTTGAAAATGTTTTGCTTACCTGAAGTTTTTGAAACATTCTATATCTATCTATCTATATCTATCTATCTATCTTTTTCCCTCCTAATATTACTTATATCATCAACAATGAGTGTTCAGATAAGAAAAAAAGTCCAAATGCTTTTTGACTTTTTATACGTGTTCTCGCTGTATTCAATCATCAGGCTGAGCAGGGAAGCATATGAGAGCATAGGAAGAGCAATTGTGCAGTATGGGACAGGCAAATAGATTTGATGAGGAGAGAGATATGGCTTCCTGTGATGACTGTGCAGCGGTCTGCCAGCAGATAGGGGAAGTAGCCAAGAGTGGGCAGGCACTTAGTCACAAATAAACTGAAGCAACCGAAACACATTCATCAGTCCGGTTGTGAGCTAGCACTCCATGTGAACATCTGGGAGAGAATTTCTTTGGCTCTACCACCATGGTGAGTGCTCTCTCTGGTTTCATCCCTGAATTGTCACATTATTGACTGGTGTCTAACTTTATGGCAGTTTTTAGAGATACTGGTTCAGAGAAATTTATGATATGAAATCAGATGGTGAGGGTGCAGGAGTTCTTCTGTGTATAAACTATCTTTCCTAACACACTACATTTATCCGATAGTTTGTCTACTTAACTCATGTTACTTCTCACCTAAAATATTTCTGTTGATGTACGTTCATGCATTTTTCATTATCACAGACTTTGTTTGTTAGATAAATTAAAAGATAATATGCAGAAAATATGCTATGAAATTAAATGTTGCTTCGGTTACAAAATTTCACTGGAATTTACATTTTAAAAAGTTAATCTGGGGAACATTTAGGGGATTTTATCATGTATTTTTGCAAAATTAGATTGTGTAAAAAAAAAAAAAAATTGTGAAATGTTTGGTCAGTTTTTGCTTCACTGACAACTCTGTTCCTCTTCATCAGAACACACTTAAGTTTCTCTTGAATTCCTCTACCATCTGGTTTCATTGCCTAAATGCACGCTCTTTTAGACCATAGATCGACTGTGCTACAGACCAGTTTAATTTTATATCTGGTTTTGCTCTTTCTGGTCACAGCAAACCATTCAGATTCAGCTCAATAATACCACATTAACAAAGTGAAACTACAGTAGGACACCCGTTTTAGATTGCATCACAGGCACAATGTGGGATCTCCCAAATCACCTTCTCATGGTCATCTAAGGTTCTCCATAACCATCTGAGAAATACACACTGACTATCCATTGGCTCTTTGTTAAGCACGTGTTAACACATGCAAGGTGTCATATTCAAAACACATTACACAAATCATCTATCCAAAGAACGGAACTATGGACTTTTTGTGAGACTGCTTTGCATGTCGGGAGCCTTGAACAGTACAGCTGTTGTTAGTAGTAACAGCCATAAATAAATAAATAAAAATGGATTCTGTATTTACCTCCGTAGATGTTAGAACACATTTTTGAATGCATAAAAAAAAACTGAATGCGGGAATAAGAAATATTCTCTCTGATTAGTTACTATATTACATTAAGTTATTGTTTTCAGACATACTACAGCAATTGTGAAAAGACTTATATTTTGCTATCGGAATAAAGAAAAAATAGTTTTATCTAGTACACAAACTTTCTAAAAAAATCCTACTTTAAAACATATCACAAATCAATATTTCTTGGAGTGATACGAATCAATACAGTTTGCTTTAATAACACTTGCATACAAACATACACTTATTTACATAAGATCAACTGAATTACATTTACCTCTGACACTTCATTTGAGCACAGCTGATTTTCTCATGACAGCTGTTTGATGTCAAGTTGCACAGAGCCTGAGGCCATGTCTGAGATTACACAGACATGCTCTTTGTGTGATCTCACTGCAATAGATAAACTATTAATCCAAGTGACATCTGCAAACAAATGATGTCTCAAGGTTTTTGGTGCAAGTTCACACAAGCAGAGTAAATACAGGTGTAATTCATTACTTCAAATATGGACATGTTAAACTAACGTTTTCAACTAGAAAATCTAGCAGTCACGGTCACCTTAAATTATTTAACCAGCAAAATTACTTCAGGTCCCACAACACGGTCCGAATTAAACCAGAAATTATAGACCTATCTGGTCCCCATCATGGGACACTGGTATACGGATTAGTCAATTAATCAGAAAGACCATAATAATAATAATAATAATAATAGCTGTCAAACGATTAATCACATCCAAAGTAGAAGTTGTTTCAAAGATAAGACAGGTATGTTTATGTATGTATAGTCTACCTGTATATACAGTGGGTACGGTAAGTATTCAGACCCCCTTAAATTTTTCACTCTTTGTTATATTGCAGCCATTTGCTAAAATCATTTAAGTTAATTTTTTTTCCTCATTAATGTACACACAGCACCCCATATTGACAAAAAACACAGAATTGTTGACATGTTTGCAAATTTATTAAAAAAGAAAAAACTGAAATATCACATGGTAATAAGTATTCAGACCCTTTGCTCAGTATTTAGTAGAGCACCCTTTTGATCTAATACAGCCAGAGTCTTTTTGGGAAAGATGCAACAAATTTTTCACACCTGGATTTGGGGATCCTCTGCCATTCCTCCTGCAGATCCTCTCCAGTTCTGTCAGGTTGGATGGTAAACGTTGGTGGACAGTCATTTTTAGGTCTCTCCAGAGATGCTCAATTGGGTTTAAGTCAGGGCTCTGGCTGGGCCATTCAAGAACAGTCACAGAGTTGTTGTGAAGCCACTCCTTCGTTATTTAAGCTGTGTGCTTAGGGTCATTGTCTTGTTGGCAAGGTAAACCTTGGCCCAGTCTGAGGTCCTGAGCACTCGGAAGAAGGTTTTCGTCCAGGATATCCCTATGCTTGGCCGCATTCATCTTTCCCTCGATTGCAACAGTCGTCCTGTCCCTGCAGCTGAAAAAAAAAAACACAGCATGATGCTGCCACCACCATGCTTCAAAGTTGGGACTGTATTGGACAGGTGATGAGCAGTGCCTGGTTTTCTCCACACATACCGCTTAGAATTAAGGCCAAAAAGTTCTATCTTGGTCTCATCCGACCAGAGAATCTTATTTCTCACCATTCTTGGAGTCCTTCAGGTGTTTTTTAATGTGTCTTGCACTAAGGAGAGGCTTCCGTCGGGCCACTCTGCCATAAAGCCCGACTGGTGGAGGGCTGCAGTGATGGTTGACTTTCTACAAATTTCTCCCATCTCCCGACTGCATCTCTGGAGCTCAGCCACAGTGATCTTTGGGTTCTTCTTACCTCTCTCACCAAGGCTCTTCTCCCGATAGCTCAGTTTGGCCGGACGGACCAGCTCTAGGAAGGGTTCTGGTCGTCCCAAACGTCTTCCATTTGAGAAATGGAGGCCACTGTGCTCTTAGGAACTTTAAGCAGAAATTTTTTTGTAACCTTGGCAAGATCTGTGCCTTGCCACAATTCTGTATCTGAGCTCTTCAGGCAGTTCCTTTGAACTAATGATTCTCATTTGCTCTGACATGCAATGTGAACTGTAAGGTCTTATATAGACAGTGTGTGTGGCTTTCCTAATAAGTATCAATCAGTATATAACACAGCGGACTCAAATGAAGGTGTAGGAACCATATAGAGGATGATCAGAAGAAACTGGGACAGCACCTGAGTTAAAATCTGGTGTTCAGCAGGCAAAGGGTCTGAATACTTAGGACCATGTGATATTCAGTTTTCTTTTTTAATAATCTGCAAAAATGTCAAATCTGTGTTTTTCTGTCCATAGGGGGTGCTGTGTGTACATTAATTAGGAAAAAAAAAAAAAACTGAAATGATTTTAGAAAATGGCTGCAATAACAAAGAATGAAAAATTTAAGGGGTCTGAATACTTTCCGTACCCATGTATGTATATATTTAAGAAAAATATGTTTTGTTTATATATTAAATATATTTATATGAATATAAATATATACATGTACATGTAAATATTTTCAAACTATATGCTGTATGTGCGTGTCTTTATGTATACACACAATAAAATATACACAGAACACACATGTAAACAAACTTTTATTTTGGGTGATTAATCGCAATTAATCATTTGACAACACTAATAATCAACACAAAATATAATAATAATAATAATAATAACAATTCCGACACAACTCTACGGACGGCATTCAGCCCGACAAAACGGTGCAAAAAATTTTCTTTTTACGGAAACGGTGGTGCGTTGAACACTCTGTTCTGATGACGCAAGAGTTGCAACTATGGCAGCTGAGAAGGCCATTCTTTGTGTTCTTTTTGAAGAATTTTCAGAGCCTGATGAAATCGGTATAAATACATGTTTAATACGGCAAAATACACTCGATGTTACGGTCACTGCCATCCAGAATAAAAGAACATCCCAATCGTGTGAAAGGATTTGTAGAAACTGTGGTTCCTAATGGTGATCCAACATTTGCCTCGCATTTCAGGATGAAAAGACAAACATTTCATGTGAAAGATACACTTCTTGCCTCCGAGACTGTGTTACGATCTATATGACTGTGACAAACTCTTGTCTTGCCAGTGTGAAAATGAGGAAGGCAGGGTCTGAGAGTAGCTGTGAAACAGAGTTTACCCTTTTATTGACACTTCTTTAAAACAAACAAAAAAAGGGAAGCACGAGGGCTTTTCCGCATTCACGCAAACATAAAAACAGTCTCCAACCAACAGTCGTTTCTTTTGGGCAAGGCACGAGACAGCATGGCCCACTCCCCAGACAATCTCTTGCACTCTCTCCAAGCCCTGCTTTTTATCCTGTCTCTTGACTCACTGCAAAATGAGAACACCTGTTAGATTTAATTAACGAGAGGTGGTTCCCTTAACCATCAACTCTCCAGCACTCATTCTCCATCTGCAGAGGCCTTTAAACCATGCCCCACTTTCCAAAGTTTGTTGTGCTATGATATTGTAATATTTACTATTATATAATCAGAGGAGTATAGAAAAGTTTATGAAAGTGTCACTCCACAATACAATAGTAAAATATATAAATATGTATAGTATTTGTATGTTACATTAATCAGTATTTAGCACAACTTCCTAAGGAAAGGAAAGGATATGGACCAGAAGACAATGCAATTACTAAATTATATTTAGACTTAGAAATTCTTTGCTCAAAGCTGCGATTAAAAGTTATTTATCAAACACCTCAGTCGTAATTAAGCGAAGTGTAGGACTAAATCTTAAGTGTCGGTCTTAGAGTTGATTCACGACACTTTGCTGGGCCACAAATGGGATTTTGGATGACCAAATACGCATGGACCAATACTGCTTGTGTAACTGCTGTCATCAAACATTTCAAAGAACATTCTTCCTCTCTGAAAGATTCGTAAGACGGAGAACAAGAGAAAACTATCTCAAACCCCGTTGCACACCGTTTCAAGGAAACATGTCGTTCAAACCGGAAACCGTAGCAAAACGGTGCACGGTTTGAGCTTGAACTTGCCCCAGTTGTAACGTGTATGTTCCCATTTTTTCCTGTTTGTCCTTTTTTTGGTCATGTTTCCTGTTCCTGTCCTCATTGTGTTTAATTGATTCCACCTGTGTTTGATTAATTATATCGTTTTCCCTTGCATTTAAACCATGTGTGTCCTGAGTCTGAGTTCCGATGTTATATGTCAGTCTTGAGTTCCAGTTATTTGTCCGTGTTGGTTGATTAAAAATCTATGTGAAGTTCTCCAGGCGTCTCCGTGCCTCCAGAGAGATCGTGACAACAGTGAATACGGGCAACAGGATCAAAAAGAATAGTGAAATTCAAACTAAATAACATCATAATCAATAATAAAAAATAAAATTAAATGAGAAGCCCATTTTCTCACAAAACTACAAATCCCGAGCTTTCAAGTTTGAATTCTTTGTGTTGAGCTAAGATATCAAACTGTTACCATATGATTTTCCGATCAGAGTTCACAAAATATCAACTTTCCACTGTCCCATTTTCTCATGCATGTGCATGGAGCAAAGTCTAATGTCACCACACCTATACTTTTGACTTATTGACAGTCAATTGTCTTACCATTTATAACCTAACAAACTTAAACAAGATGCAACTTCTATATCAACAAGATGCAAGTCACTGTAAATATGTTGGTAAAGACTGTAAAAATGCTACAGTAAAAACCTTAACTTGATTAATTGTAAGTTGATTTTTCTTTAAATAATTTTGTTTCAATCAGTAATGTACACTGGGAAGCTTTTTGTTATATCAGTTATTTAGTTTATTGATTTAGTTTATTTTAGTTATTTCAGTTTTGTTTATTGCATTAAATTAATATCATGTGAGTTACCATGGTGGTGTTTTGTATTTAGTGTATGACCCTGTGCATCGTCTATACATAAGTTTCTGGCAACCACAGCTGCTGTTTTTACTGCAAAATTTAACAGGATATTTTTTACAGCAATGCAAAGATAGAATATATATGCCATACATTTGGAAAAAAAGTGTTGCCTTTACTGTATATCCATATACATAAGTGATGTATGTGGTTTAAAACAACTGAAATTTATTTGTGAGAAAAGTCTACAGTGCTGTTGCGTGTCAAGAGCATAGTGATATTGTAATTGGTTGACCAATGTTAGTTCCTGTGTCTAACAGTTTCTCTTTTTTGCTCAGTGAGTCAACAGCACAGTGTGTACCTCTGGGTCAGGCCAGTCACATTAGTCCAGAGCTTATCAGCTCTTCCTGGTGAGAGGTCTGTCCTGATTCAAACACTCGTTACCAAGGGTGCATCACACACGTCACCCAGAGTCTCTCATTTATGGCTTGGTATCACTAGACATGTTCACACTGGTCCAGAGGATTGTATTTCTGTGAGAACAAAGACATGTAGCTTTGAGATATCCAGGAAAAAAATAGCTAGGTTACACATCAGGAACATATTGCAGACACATAAATTAAGTTTTTTTTTCCAGAAAGAGATTTGCATCCAATTGTGTGAAATTTGAATGACGACCAGTTGACAAACGGGCTTTAAAACTAAAGTTATTTTATGGTTATAAAATAACATTTCATTTGCTGTATCCTGTATTTCACTGTGGCCTACACATCTATCACAAATTATATATATACTGTTAGGAAAAAAGGTATTTTCTTTTCATCTATTTATTCTTTTGTATTTGAGTACTATATAGTGAGCGTAGCGACTTCCTTCTAATTTGGTATGATAAATGCTCTCAGTTCCTGTGTGATCACAGACAGTTCTCGTGTTCAGTGCAGTTGACTACAAACAGCTCTGATGGAGAAATCAAGTATGCTAAGTTGTACTGAAGACCCAGAATCAGAGGTAAAAGATATTTTATAGATATCTTTAACTTGCAATGTGACTTACATGTCAAATATCTCTGTTTTTTTACATGTTTTACACAATTTATTAGACAGACAGCTCAGCTGGCTTATTCAAAGTAATGAGCATAAATCTGATAAATCTTTGTAGAGAATCAATTGACAGTTCAATAAATCAAAAGAAATGCACCTGACACAAACTTAATCCAAATTAAAAAATCTAAATTGAACACACATTCAATAAGACAGACATTGGAAGTATGTAAGCTTGAGATTTAGTATTTTACACTGCTTTGATGTCAAGTTTGTAATATTTCCTAATATTACTCCTAGTATTATTCGTATTGTATAAAAATATATATTTTTCAATATTTTTTAAAGTGGACAGATTATATTGTATTTGCTTTAAATTGCCAACCAATCTTAGGCATGCTTGTCAATGAACAATGTGAGCAAGATATGTTATGATACATGTTTTTATTTACTTTTAAAGGCTTTTAAGAAATGTTGACACTCCACACCAAATTAACGAATTAACCGAAACCCTTCATTGTAGTCTATCCTGGTTATGAATTGTAGAGGCCTATAGGAAGGAAACCTCTGAAAGAGTTTTACGAAACATTGTTTCCTAACTGAACTATGCAATTGCAATTGAGCGACACACTGGTAATGCAGTGAAGACTAGTTTTGGTCAAACCATGAAAACTGCGTGACCAAATATCATATTTGTTAGAGCGTCGGCTCGTAGTGCTCATGGTGGTGCACTTTCATCTGCTTTCTTTGTAAGTTTTTGCTCTCAAAACAACACTTTTTATGGTGCCAATTTCATGTTTTTTTAATCCAAGGGAGTGAACTGAAAAAATGGAATTAATGTAACTGAATTTAATGTAAATCGCTTTGGATAAAAGTGTCATAAAATACATACATTTAAATGTAACAAAACCTATGATGTATAATAGTAATCACAAACAGATAAAAGCTAAACCAGAATGACGAGAACACAAATACGGATGTATACACTCTACCGAGGTTTGTCTTGGTTCCTCAAACTTTGACTTTCAATCTTTACTTGCAGGACAACAAGTCCGACGTAAAAGCTATCATGGCTCGTTTCCAAGCAGGAAGTGTATCTACAGAAGGGACTCCAGGTGTTCGTCCAAAACCACCTGTCCAGCCCACCTTGTCTTCAGGCCCAGCGGTGGCTACTAAGAAGCCTGTTCTTGAAAGTAGCTTATCCGGTGGAGTAACTATTACCTCAATTGCCCCTAAACCTAAGAGCACAGTCAACACAGCTAGAAGCGCTCCAGACATGCACGAACCTCCGAAGTTAAAAGCTTTTGGGACTAGGTTTGAAAACACACAAGAGAACAACAAAGTCAACTTTAAAGTTCCTGTTAAACCCAAACCACCAGACTCATCCCAGTACTCTGAGACTCCAAAGGTCCCATTCCCAAAGGTGCCACTACAGAAGCCTCCTTCAAGCATCATGGCGAATGATTCAAAGGTAACAAGTCCAAAGCCAATGGCCCCTATGGCAAAACCACCCTGGGTCAAAGATGCCCCGAAAGCTGAAGACAACAGCACTAGCCCTAATCCCACTCCTCCAAAAATGCCATCAGCACCCAAACCGAAAAGCACCATGGCTTTGCTACGCCAGCAGCCTGAGGAAAGCAGCAACGTGGAGTCTGCTGCAAAACCTTCCATAGTATCTCATGTGAAACCATCAAGTTTCCGTGTTAAAAACAGCTTCATCAAACGAGAGGAAGGCGTTAAAGAAGGTGCTAAAGTACCAAGTGCTAATGAGTCAGTCTCAAAGCCTGTAGCACCTAATAAACCCAACATCACAAGAAAATCATCTGGACCTCCTATACAGACAGCCAACGATGATCCTTCGGCACCCAAGAAGAAACCTTTACCCAATACCTATGCTTTGGGCAGCGCTCCTGCCAAACCCAACAGACCACCCAAAGTCAACCTTGAGAAGTTCAAGAAGGGCTCAGAGGCTACAACAGAGAGTGAGTACTGCCTGTCTAGCACAAAATGCGCAAGCTTTCTGTATAGCAGCATCTGAGGTAACAAAAGTAAGCACTTCATCAGTCACATCAAAGCCACAAAGACTTTGTACACAAAACAGCCACTGCTCATACACAAGCACAGTAGAGTAGACTTTGGGTCAAAGTGGTTTCCGTGGTTTTGCTTGTGACTGCTCTGCTTTCCTCTGAGACCGTTAGCAAGCCTGCACAATATAATAAGCACCATAAAGCCATAAAGACGAGAAACTGTGAGCAGATGCATATCTTAGTCAGTAATTTAAGTGCAAATGAGGAACATCACATGACTGTATCATTTATGCACTTTGACACCGTGCAACATACTTGTTGTTAGATCTTTAGTTAGTTAACACACAATATCTTATCACAGCATGTTAATCGGCATCAGAGCGCACCATCATGAAACGAACATTCAGGTGCATGTGGTATCGAACAGCAATAACAAAATATTGGAAATTCAAGATTTCCTGCATGTGCTGAGCTAACTTCCTCATTTGAGTTTCTCTTTTCACTTGAGAGCTGAAGTCAGTGAAAAAACGGGGAAGCTAATTTAAAATAGGAACATAGTTTTAGAGATAGCTTTCATTTTTAACTTGTGATAATGGTGAGATTCTGTATAGGACCAGGTTTTGCCCTTAGCACCGTGTGAAACTTCCGTTCACCCAAAAATAAAAATTCATACGCCATGTTGATTCAAACCTGCATGACTTTCTTTCTTCTGTGGAACACCAAAGTATACATTTCAAAGAGTGTTTTTGTCCATACATTGTAAGTCAGTAGGGTTCTTTTGAGTTCTGAAAGGCTAAGAAAGTCATACAGGTATGAAAAGGTATGACATGAGGGTGAGTAAATGATGACAGAATTGACATTTTGGGGGAACTGGTCATGAGGTTAACTATTTTCTTGCAGGTCCAGGACCAAAGGGGGGGGAAAATGTTAACCCCCTCCCCCACCCACCTCTCACCTCAGTAGTCAGCCGCCTCCCCCCAAAACCCTGACTCTCAAACCACTCCCAAACCTGGCACCCACGACACCGGACTATGGAGTACCGCAGCAGAAAGCCTTCACTTCAGACTGGGACCGAATGATTCAGGTTATGACAATTCCTTTAACATCTGAATTTGGTGATAAGTCACAGCCTATATCTGTCTGCAGAATTCAAGATGAAAATTATGATGATGTGGATAGCTTTAGAATGGGTAAGACCTATATATTCACTAACACAACATATATCAACCAACAATGCATTAAAACTAAGTGAAAATTTAAAGGGGTGGTTGACTGTGCTTTTTCTCGGCTTGATTGTCTTGATGGGGTGCAGGCTAACATGTGTTAATGCTTCGTTTTTTTAAAAACCCAAAAACTTTAAAATGACATACCTTATTCTACACTGCTCTGTCCCTTCTCTGAGAAACGCGCTGATCTTTTCCTGTTTTTATGAAGCCCCTCCCTCAAAAATAGGCAATGGGCTCTGATTGGTTAGCTGGCCCAGTCTGTTGTGATTCGCTAAACCACCTAGTGCGCGTCTAATCGTTATGCCCCTCACCTCACCCCATACCTGGTGTTGTATTGTAAATAATGGCATCGTCAATATTGCTTATCAATTTGAGCCCAAATGAGATGCAGAGGATATTAGTGAAGAAGATCACGCAGAACCTGTGCAAGCATGGCTCTTAATGGTATGTTTTTTGATTGTTGTTGTATCATACTTTTAGATATGCTGTTGTAAATGCTACTGCTTATGTTAGCTTCTAATATATGGTTTTATACTGATTAATGCTTTAATACAGCACGGCAACTGCATGTTTAACGCTTCTCATAGCTATGTGAAAAATATCTATCTGTCTGTCTATACACATAAAGTGTATAATTGGAACAGTTCATTGTTGGAGCTGAGTTGAATATGAGAGAGAGAGAGATGCAGAGCAGAGTGTGTGCAGAGCAGGGGGATACAAGGAACAGGATTAAGAACCGCTGCTTTAGAACATTGATTTTGAAACTTGTGAATCCATTAGAATCATTAGAAAACAGAATCGCGATTCATATATGAACAGTTTTTTTCGTGCTCCCCTAGTTTTGATGGCATGGCAACAACACTTCCTCTTCTCTAAACTGCACAACATGGCCTCACCCCCTTTGTTGCATGTTCCCGGGGGCGGGGTTTATGTAAAATTCTGGGTTCTTGACGTCACTCTTTGTGTCCCTGTGACCCGTTTTGTAGCATTAAACTGCCATAATTTTAAAAGATCCGTTTGCATTGAACTTTCAGCATCATAACTTTGTAAACATTGTTTATGCTCAAACAGCAACATTACACACTAACTAACGTTAAAAAAGTTAAATCGCAATCAACCACCCCTTTAAATCTTTAAAAAAGATGTTTCTATTTGAATGTATTTTAAAATGTGATTTATGCCTGTGATGCAAAGCTGAATTTTCAGCAGCCATTATTCCAGTGTTCAGTGTCACATGATCCTTTCAAAATCATTCTAATATGCAAATTTGGTGCATTGTTATCAATGTCGAAAACAGTTGTGTTGCTTCATATTTTTGTAAAAAAAAGTGACACTTTCCAAGATTTATTCCATGACAACTACTGATTTTTTCTGCTTACTTATTTTGTAAGTTACCTGTTTTTGTTTAAGTTATTACTTAATCAAAACAACCCAACTGCAGTTTGATTGATATTACTTGGACTGCACAATAAAAAACATAATTTCTGAAAATAAATACAAATGGAGTTATCCGTTTTTGCAAATGAACTTTTCATAAATACAGACTGTATATATATAATTTCCATATTTTAAATTGATAGAAGCTCAATAGCTTATGTAATCCAGTTCTTACTAATTTTAAATACTTTTTTCTCACATTTTATAATTATAGGCCAGAAAAACGAGGTAAGAAACATAGTGAAGGCATACAAATACTTTTTTAGAAAATTTGTGGCGCACTGTCTCATGTCTCACCTCTTTTAGGGAAGTGGAAGTGATGGTGATATATATGAGGATCTTGATGATAGTAGGTAAGACATTTTAAGTTCTATTATTGCTGACACTGTCGGTGAGGTATACAATAATCAAATGGTTAATTTCATGTTCTGCAGTGTTCACTTGTGCTTTGTGCTAATAAATGTTTAATGGACGGCTTTACCACAGGTCTGCTGTAGAGCCAAGTCAACCTCAGAAAAAGCAAGAAAAAGAACTTAAAAATCAGAAAGAACGGGAGAAAAAAGAGAAAGATGCAATTAAGAAGTTTAAAGTAAGTAATATGTGTATATTTAGGACTTAGTACACAACAACTAGTTATTGAGGTTTACTCTACTGGTTCATGGTGATTATAAAGGATTGTTTACCTGGTTTGTTCTTTCCTCAGATAACAACCCCCCTGCAGGTTATTCATCAGGTAAAAGCTAAAGCTGACTGTAAGGGTGGGAAACTTGAACTTTCCATTAAGAAGGGCGAGTCAATTGATATCATTCGAATCACTGATAATCCAGAGGGTAAATGGTTGGGCCGGAGTCAAGATGGAATATGTAAGAGTTTACACTGTAAAAAAAAAAGAATATATATTAGATTATATATATATATGATCTTATATATTATATACAGTGGGGGAAAAAAGTATTTAGTCAGCCACCAATTGTGCAAGTTCTCCCACTTAAAAAGATGAGAGAGGCCTGTAATTTTCAACATAGGAATACCTCAACTATGAGAGAAAAAATGAAAAAAAAAAAAATCCAGAAAATCACAATGTAGGATTTTTAAAGAATTTATTTGCAAATGATGGTGGAAAATAAGTATTTGGTCACCTAAAAATTCATCTCAATACTTTTGTTATATACCCTTTGTTGGCAATGACAGCGGTCAAACGTTTTCTGTAAGTCTTCACAAGGTTTTCACACACTGTGCTGGTATTTTGGCCCATTCCTCCATGAAGATCTCCTCTAGAGCAGTAATGTTTAGGGGCTGTCGCTGGGCAACACGGATTTGCAACTCCATCCAAAGATTTTCTATGGGGTTGAGATCTGGAGACTGGCTAGGCCACTCCAGGACCTTGAAATGCTTCTTACGAAGCCACTCCTTCGTTGCCCGGGCGGTGTGTTTGGGATCATTGTCATGCTGAAGGACCCAGCCACGTTTCTTCAATGCCCTTGCTGATGGAAGGGGGGTTTCACTCAAAATCTCACGATACATGGCACCATTCATTATTTCGTTTACACGGATCAGTCATCCTGGTTCCTTTGCAGAAAAACAGCCCCAAAGCATGATGTTTCAACCCCCATGCTTCACAGTAGGTATGGTTCTTTGGATGCAACTCAGCATTCTTTCTCCTCCAAACACGACAATGAGTTTTTACCAAAAAGTTATATTTTGGTTTCATCTGACCATATGACATTCTCCCAATCCTCTTCTGGATCATCCAAATGCTCTCTAGCAAACTTCAGACGGGCCTAGACATGTACTGGCTTAAGCAGGGGACACATCTGGCACTGCAGGATTTCAGTCCCTGGCAGCGCAGTGTGTTACTGATAGTAGCCTTTTTTACTTTGGTCCCAGCTCTCTGCAGGTCATTCACTAGGCCCCCCGTGTGGTTCTGGGATTTTTGCTCACAGTTCTTGTGATCATGTTGACCCCACGGGTGAGAGATCTGCGTAGAGCCCCAGATCGAGGGAGATATCAGTGGTCTTGTATGTCTTCCATTTACTAATAATTGCTCCCACAGTTGATTTATTCACACCAAGCTACTTACCTATTGCAGATTCAGTCTTCCAAGCCTGGTGCAGGTCTACAATTTTGTATCTGGTGTCCTTTTTGGTCTTGGCCATGGTGGAGTTTGGATTGTGACTGTTTGAGGTTGTGGACAGGTGTCTTTTATAATGATAACGAGTTCAAACAGATGCCATTAATACAGTGGAGGACAGAGGAGCCTCTTAAAAGAAGAAGTTACAGGTCTGTGAGAGCCAGAAATCTTGATTGTTTGTAGGTGACCAAATACTTATACTTTACCGAGGAATTTACCAATTAATTATTAAAAAATCCTACAATGTGATTTTCTGGATATTTTTTTTTTCTCATTTTTTCTCTCATAGTTGAGGTTTACCTATGTTGAAAATTACAGGCCTCTTTCATCTTTTTTAGTGGGAGAACTTGCAAAATTGGTGGCTGACTAAATACTTTTTTGCCCACTGTATATCTATATAATATTTGATGCGAACCTGGGTGTTCACAACTGATCTCTGAGAAAAGATGAAGGTGTCATGTCTATATATCCAGTTGGCATGTTAAAAACGCGAAAATGGCGAGATCGCCTTCAGGTATTGAAAGATACAGGCCTGTCTCTTCCTCAAGGCTGGAAAATGAAGAGGGGTACGATACGTAGAATCTATGGGACGAAAATGGAAGAGGCCTTGTAACTGTCCCAATTTTTTTAACAATTAAAATTGTTCGGCAGAATTCCAAAGTTTTTACTGATAAAAATATGTGAAAAGGCATTTGACTTGATGCCACGTTTAAGACTTTTCTAGCTTTCTTGGTCCAGTCTTAAAAGTCAAGAAGTTTAATAGAAGTACACAGAAGCAAAATACTGCTTTTCGGATTTATCTGAAGAATTGTTCACACTTATTTACAAGCTCCAATTCTCGCTACTAGCAAACCATTAACTATGACTTTTGCCTGAGTAAACTACTAATTTGCTGCTTATTAATAATTACTAAAGTAGTTGTTAAGTTTAGGTATTGATTGGATTAGGGGTGTAGAATATGGTCCTGCAGAATATGTGCATTATAAGCACTAATAAACAGCCAATAAGTTAATAACAGGCATGCTAATAAACAACTAGTTAAAGTTGGTCCCTATACTAAAGTGTTACCAAAATTTCTAGTTCTATGTCATATTTAAGGAATATGAATGGGCAGCGGGGTAAGTTTTAATACAACTAATCCTTTTTCCAAACTAATTGACTGTAAGGTTTATTTAATACTTTAAGTAGTAACTTTAAAAGAAACAGTCTCATTTTGAGAGGTGATACTTGAACAAGTCTGCCCTCTGCTGTTTATAGTTGTTCTACCTCCACCACCAGATGATGATTTGTATGATGATATACCCGATACAAATCTTAATCCAATAAGGTAATAATCATGATTAATATAATATATATAATATAATATAATATAATATAATTATTAATATAATATAAATAATATAAGATCATATATAAGGTTTGCGCACTGGTAATCATACTGTATGTGTGTGTCTGTATTACTGGATTTGTTGTTTGGCTACTTGTATTATGGATCTGTCTCAACCATACTACATTCCTCTGAAACCATAGCACTGGAGATCCCAGGTCTCTCTTAAAACCGCGCAACTTCTTGGACATGCTCAAAAGCTCGGTTGACTGGAGAAAAAGCCAAGTCCACAATAACGAGTAATTTTTACATTAGTAAGATGGAATCAGACAATGCTACTTTTTGATTTCCAATCACAATTGCATTTACAACTGCAACCATTTGTTCTAACAAAGCAAACTGATTAATGGTTCATTTCACAATCAATCCGATCTGTGTGAAAATGCCAAATAGCTCCTTCAAGGAAATTCTTCTGAGCCTCCTGTTATTAATGCTTTTCTAATCGTTTCTAACTATAAGATTACTAGCTGTGGATGATTTAATATTGCTGTGTCCTTTTCCCAAGACTTCAACCTCCCTTGATTTTGCTTTTTTTTCTTACAGAAAATGATTCAATTTTAAATGAAATCAGTTGAGTGGCTTTTGCCCATAAAATGATCAAATATTGATATACTTCTAACAATCTGTTTCAGCATTCCTCCCCCTCCACAATTTACACCTGAAGGTAATCAAGGTAAAAATGATTTTTATTCCTATACCACGCCTTCCAATTAACTATGAAACCGACTGAATTCTTTTCACTTCAAATGTCTTTACAACACAGACGCTTCCCAAGACATATATGATGATGTTGATTCATTCCCTCTCGCTCCATCACCTAGCAGGTAAACAGGACTTACCTTAAGTGATTTACCATTAATGGTGTAAAACAGGATGATGCAATGTAAAGACTTTTACTCTTAAAATGTACTACTCTACAGTATATTAACACATTTAAATCAGCCTGTCTTGATGATAATGATATTTCATTATCGCAGCCTTCCTCAAATGATATCTAAGGTGACCAAAGTGCATGAGGACCCAAAAAAGCAAAAAAGGTTTGAGGAAAAAGAAAAGGAATTTAGAAAAAAGTTTAAGGTGCGTATGAAATAACAGTATGGCATTATGCTGAGTGACCTGTAAACACAGAGTGCTTTCTTGATTGAATTTATAAGCAAACAATTTGGCATTTACTTTACCAGTACGATGGTGAGATTCAGGTGCTTCATCAAGCAACGATTGCCACCAGTAAGAAGGGAAGTGGGAAAGACCTGACTGTACAAGCTGGGGAGACTGTGGATGTCATCAGCAAATCTGACCCTGACAAATTCATCTGTAGGAACAAGGAGGGCAAATGTAAGTGATATTACATGAGACTTGACCTACACCAGGACGAGCATTAGTAATGATGACATTGTAAAATTTACTTTTCAGTTGGATATGTCTCAGCCAGCAACATCCAAACAGAGTAAGCAACTCGGAAAGTTTTTTTTTTTGTAAATTGTTTTGTCAATGTGTGAATATGCAAATGAAATTTTTACTTTTTTTTTTTTTTTTTAGTGATGAGGTCTATGATGAATGGAGATGGTACGTAGCAAACTCATTAACCTAAACATTACGTGAAAATGTAAAATGTTAATTATCCTACTAGATGGGATGTAATTTAAAACTGGCAGAATGCAGACCTTATTATTAAAACAGATAAATAATCACTTAACACTTTTACAGACTGCATCTATGACAACGACTGAAGACCTCACACCATCATCATCATCTCATCTTCTGGTGCAGCTTATTATTTCTGGCGCTGATTATCTTCTTGGTTGTTGATGTTGAGTATATTTATTGTATAGACACATGTAGTATTCGGTTGAAATAAACAGCCTAGTGCCATCATGATATCATACTTACCTTGCCTCAGTAAAAATAAATGGCTTCTTGCCAAAATTGGCCTCAAAATATAGGTTTTCAAAGACTTTCACTTTCTTTTTCCTATCATGTGTTTGATAAATCAAGCTGAAACTAATTCTAAGACGCATACTTGTTCCTGAGTGAAAGGCAGTATTTTGTAACCAGTCTTAATTTTCTCATTTACTTGTGTTTCTGTAAATATTACACTGCAAAAGACTGAACCGTTTTCATCACTTGCTAATAAATGTACACATTTGCACCCATTTTAAATTCAGCATGCTAATTACGTTGATTGAACAATGTTTACATCGGTGCTCACTTAATTTACGAACAGAAAATTTGATCAAATTTTGTGTCTGGAAAATAAGTATCTGTGGCGATGTATTATGGTGAATATATCAAAGTTTTTGTGTCTATTTGTTAATGAGGGATTTGTGGACGCGTGAATGTTTTTAGATTTGTGCAGTAGCCCCTCACTGCAGAACAAAGATCCAGGGGGCGGGGTTGGAGCCACAGCTAGGGGGTGGAGACAGGTAGGTTTAGGGATATGTAAGGTGGGAGGAGTTGGATCTGGATCCAACCTTGCCCCCTGGATCTTGTGTTCTGCAGTGAGGACCATTTGTGGAGTATTCTCCGCAATTATGGAATTCTACTTCTAATTCTAGTTCATTTTGAACTATTTGCAAATGATTTTTTTAAATATGAACACATTCATATTACACAACTCTTGTCTGTATGTCTAATATGTCGCAAAACGCCTAATGTTTCTTGTCTCGTCACTTTGTTAATAATGGAAAAGATACCAAAACGACCATATTTGAGAAAAATGTCCAGCAGTTTGCATCGCTTGATATAACTGTCGGTCGTTTTAACTTTTCTATCGTTAAACAGCTGTCAAATATTAGTTGTTTTGATGTTTACATAGTGTTACTTCCAACTTACCTCATTCTAATTCAACGCTAAACCCGGCTTCGCGCTGGCGCGCTCTCCTTCTGTCAACAGTAAGCCCCGCCTACTTTGATTTGATCGGCCATCTCAATCATGTTGGCATTGACTAGCAGTGTTGGGGGTAACGCATTACAAGTAACGCGAGTTACGTAATCAGATTACTTTCCCCAAGTAACTAGTAAAGTAACGCATTACTTTTAAATTGACAAGAATATCTGAGTTACTTTTTAAAATAAGTAACGCAAGTTACTTTTTTCCAATTGATTGATTGACAGCTCTCCTGTCCCCTTGTTGAGAGAAATCAGATGTTACTGTAGTTCTAAAATAAATATGAATATGTATTAATTCACCTCACTCACAAAAAAAAAAGATTCAGTATTCCTCAAAATGAATAAAAATAATGCAACTCAGAATATGACGCAAATCTGCAATAATTAAATGTTAAACAACACAAATATCCTTTAATTCCCATTCTATTAACCAATGTCTTTGCTTCGGACCTTCGATGATCCAGTTCAACCGTTCAATAAGCAAACATTACTCTAGACAAACATTTGTGTCTATTTTTTTATTGCTGAAGTGTGTTGAAAATTCTTCCTCTGCATTCTACTGTACGGACGTAAATCTACTTTTCCTTCAGCCTGAGGCTTATTTCATTTCATTTTTGGTGTGAAAAGGCTTTTATCTTTGCCAAAAAAAAAAATTATTTTAAAAACAAACAAGCAAGCCCTGTCCAGATTTAAAAAGTAACGCATTACTTTCCATAAACGTAATTAGTTACTTTTTAATGGAGTAACGCAATATTGTAATGCATTACTTTTAAAAGTAACTTTCCCCAACACTGTTGACTAGTGTTGTTAGACCACCATAAAAATTTTTACTTTTAAAATATTTTTGTCATCCTAACAACAAACAGAGGGCTGGGTATTGGGAGTGCAGCAGCACAGTACAAAAACAAAATAAATATATTTGGCCATTTCTAATAATTAGGAGCAACTTGAGTCCCCCTCAATGTCTATGGTAGTTACGGGCTTCTGAATGAATTTTTGTAGTTGATTCAAAATATCTCTAGCTATTGCTCTTCGAGAGTGTAATAATGTTATGACATAATTTTTGTTGTCAGATTTAGCCACAATGTCGCTGTATAAGGAACTATAACAAGTTATATAACAAATAATGTTTCTGCCCCCCCAAAGAACACAGGTTTTATGTCTTAAAAAAAAATGTCAGAGCAACATTATGAAAAAATCAAATTTTTATGGAATATTGCAGTGTTTATTAAATAAATAACATAAATGATTTATCTGTGCACTTGTAATTTAGCCTAACCAACATTACCGCCCTCCATCGCACCCTACATGTAACACCTTTAAATAGCAACCCCTCCTACACTCCCAAAACACTGACACACATCGAACCGATCTCTGATGACACAAGGGCTGGACAAAAATCCAGTTGAGAAGCCATTTCACTCAGATATACATCATCATACACCATAAATTATTAATAATTCTGCTTAATTGCTCTGAAGATGTTATAACAACAAAATACAGGAGAAACAAAAGAAGGAAAACAACAGTACAACAACATGGAAACCAGCCTTTATATTTGGTGTTTCTGTAGTCCTACACTGAGAAAGAATAACTTCTTTATAACTTCGAAAACAGTTTGTGGATTTTACATTGAGCACAGTAGCCATGCACAATGCACAGTAAATAACATGGGATACTGGTGACAGCTTGTTAGCTTACAAAAATAAGATATTATGTACAAAAGTTTTTCAACCGTTCACAAAACATTACACATATTGCAGATTCTCTCCTCTCCAAAAAGAAACATTGAAACAATTCACAATAGTTTCTAAGTATGAATCAGTTCTTATTAAAAAAGTTGTCTTCTTTTGTCCTAAATGTGCACTTTTTATGTACAATATGATTCAGACACTGCTTTTAAAGAGCATGTATTAAACATCTATCAAATAACTTTACTGTTAAGTAGATATGCTTACACAATTTACCTCAAGAGTGAAAACATCCTTGGCTGAATTGTTGTACTAGTACCATTTCTGTACATCCGTGACTGTACATCAATATTCCTGCTCATATGTATCCAAAACTGCATCTTATAGGACAGTGTGAACATGTGCAAGAAACAATGTGGCAATCTTCCAGATGGCTGATATTTGTATTTACGTGCTTAAAATAATATCCCTCATGCTATGGAGTATGATTATCTGTCTAAGCACAAGTGTATGTAGGTATATAATTATGCATAGACTGAAATAAAGAAAAAAATAGGATGATAGAATGATAGAACGATTTTATTTAGAACGACTGGTAGCTAGATAGATAGATAGATAGATAGATAGATAAAAAAATTATATCTTTGGCTGCAAAAAAATTATTTGAAATGTCTGCATATCTCTATCCAATACTAACACAATGTGTCTGTCTGTGAGCAGAAAACCAATAAATAGATTTATGCCCAACAATTCTGTCCTTTTATGTTTGATAAGACTAAACCTCTCAAGAGGTCTGGGCTAGTGCATTTATCCATGTATGTCATTTAATAATAATTTTTGCATTTTAGAGGCATGCATTTAAAATACAACATCATTTAAAGCATCAGTCTAACATCTAACCTCGCTAATCAAACTCTGTCTTATGTCTGAGAGGAAACAGTGTCCTTTAGCTTTCATTCTCTGTCAGCTTAACCACTCGGCACCCAGCAGCACAAGATTTCAGTCCAAGAGATGCAACAAACGGGAACTTCCAAGAACTTGAAGAGAAACGTCTGATCTCACGTTGAACTGAAAGGCTTAAATCGTTGTGGAAGGCTCAGGGTGACTGAAAAAGCTTTAGGTGTACATAGACAAAAAGAGGATGTCAGTGCAACAGTTTCTAATACTTTCAGTTCATCGTGTGTTGGCAGTCAGAGCTGAACACCTAAAAAAGAGGAGAACAAAACAGAAGCTGGAGATCTCACATAACAGATCCATCAAATTTCATGTAGCTTCAAAATATTATACCTGTAAGTGTGTCCTGATATGACGGCCTCCAATGGCAAGCTTCCATTATGAACCTTCTTTACACTTGTCAGGTATCCGGTGGTCCATCAACCCCCTCAGATGTGGGATGAAGGACAGAGGCAACAAGAAAGCAGGGCGCACACAAACACACACATATATTTGTGTCATATAAGATATAGGGAAAAGAGGTGCAGCGGTTCGTGGAGGCCATTCAGTGCAGGTGAAGTCAATGTTATTTATGACTGGGGCTGATCACAGTCGGGGTTGGAGGGTAAACTAGTGCCACGTTGACCCGCTCCGAGCCATTCTTGGGGCAGATGATCTCAGTAAGTCCCTCAGGTCGGGGCTGGCTTAACAGCTCACCTATAATGCCAACAAAAAGATAAAATAGTTTTTAAGTCACACTGATTTACACAATGTAACATTTCACAGAAGATTTTACATGGCTCCAGAATTTAAAATAATTGGCGCACCAAAATAATTTTTTTAAATTAAAAATTACAGAATCACTTGATAAATAACACCGCCCTGCATTATATTTGCTGAATGAAATCCAACACTCGTTTCTTACTAATTTTGGGGTGCTTGTTTTTATTTTTCTAGCATGTCACACTTTCTCTCAAATTATGATATGCATTTCGTGGAATTTTGCTTTCGACAACCAGGTGACGAAGTCTTGTATTATTCCATAATCACCAGAAAAACTACCACAAAGACATGATTCATATCTTCCTCTGAGTCAGATTGCAACTATTTGTTACATTTTCAGTCAGCTTGCACATGTATGATTGATTCTGAAGACATTATTTTGTGCCTAATCTTGATTTCAAGGTTAGAATTATGGCCAGGGACAGAATAAAAAACAAACATGACCCTGATGTTTTACTACATCCAAGGAGTGACAGAAAATGACAGATTTTGTAGGAAAAGCATTTATTAATACTTATTAAAGTTCTTTGACATTCAATGGAGTGTTTGAACATTTTTCCACTCCTTTGCATATTGTAAGTACAAATGATACAATTTGTATCCATCTTTTAGTCATTTCATGAATCTTTTTGACTGACTCATTAAAAATAAGATATGATAGGAGTCATTTTTTCCACAAATTTGGAAGCCACCCACCAGCCAACATTATTTCACCTTTTTTTTTTAATTATGGCATTCCTAATGAAAACCTACATTACTATTACCATTACAAATCTCCACCAACAAGAGCTCTTGTTTGATAATGTCATTCACAATGCCCCATGGGATTGTAGTTCTTTCTCTCATTCAAGCCGTTTGGCTTGTCCGATTTTTGCTTATGGTCTCACACAAAGCTATCCCTTTGCCAATGGTGACTAGATTCTGAATTACTGACACAAATCTTTATGGTTTATTACTATCTCCATCCTTATATAAAGTATTATTCCATTTATATCCAAATTGTCTCAAATGTTCTATAGGAGCACCTTCAAAATCTACCACAAGGTGGCGATGTTTAACAAGCTTTTACCTGATGTGAAAGAAGTCTTGCTGTCCCCAATAAATCACCTTACACAATGGGCTTACAATAAGGGCTAAAGCTATTAAAGCTTATTCTATTTATCATTTAAAACTCACTGATCCTCTGAAGAACCAGTACCAGTTCCCGAAATACTGTAGAAGAGCATCTGTACGCCTTTATGAAGTAGATTATGACAGCTCGGCTTCAGGACGCAAAACCTGATGGTGATAAAGTCTCTTAACGTCTATGGTACAAAAACAAGCACGTTAAGTCCAGCCTAAGCAGCCTGAATTGATAGGAGAGCCGTCCATGTCTATAAATAGAGACCTGTAATGAAGGATTCCAGTGTGCTACTCAGCAAGTCAGTAAGCAAATGGGCACGTTCTGAGTACTTAAAGGGGATCAGACAAACTGCAGGAAGACAAAGAATTACATCATGTGTCAATCCCAGAGATTATAGACTGCAGTCATCTGCACATCTGCTTCCATGTGATTTTGAATTCACTTTGAAACAAAAAGCCAAAATCTTCTTGATTTCATCAGATCTCATTTTCTTTTAAAACAAGAAACCAAGATGAAAGAAAAAAAAACCTTGAACTATTCTGAACATATTGTTATGTCACAGCAAAATAGTAATCTCTAATATTAAAAACATGTTCTATACAGTGTATATAGGATGTTACTTGTGACCAAATGTTTTAAAGGCATTTGCCCCAAAAAGCATTCAGACACTCAAAGTAGGCATGAAACATAAATTGTAATAATCTTTTCTGCACTATTTTGCCGTATATATGACTGCAGCGGCTTCTCGGGGGAAAAAAATGTATGACAGGACTTGATTTTGCCCATTGAGAAATTATTGGATCTTTGAATCTTTGTTGTTTGCGTTAATGTTTTTGATTAAAGACTATGAGGGCACATGAATTAAAAAACAATGATGTGCATTGATAAACACTGCAATTTTGATTACATGACAACTTAAAGCAACACTTAAAGGGATAGTTCACCCAAAAATGAAAATTTGATGTTTATCTGCTTACCCCCAGGGCATCCAAGATGTAGGTGACTTTGTTTCTTCAGTAGAATACATATGATGATTTTTAACTTTAACCGTTGCAATCTATCAGTCGTATAATGCATGGCAATGGTAACAAAATCTGTGAGAGTAAAAAAAACATGCACAGACAAATCCAAATTAAACCCTGCGGCTCGTGACAACACACTGATATCCTAACACACGAAATGATCAGTTTGTGCTAGAAACCGAACAGTATTTATATAATTTTTTACCTCTAATACACCACTATGTCCAACTGTCTTTGGGCGCGTGCACGACTTCGGGTGCGTGAGGTGTGTACTCGCTCTGGCTTAGTTTACGCAAGCGCTGGAAGTGATCTCTTGCGCGTATACGTCACTTATTGTTTACATAGTGCACAGTCATTGTAGGTACGACGGCTAATCAAAATGGTACTTACTTGCGCTTATCTGGATTGTTCAAACCAACTTAAAACTAAAAGATTACTTTCTCTCGCACAAACTCATTCAGGAGTGGTGACTTTACACATATTCCCAACTTCTGAGCCTGCTCACCTGAAGTTATGGTTGATTGCTCTTCGGCTGGATATCAATACACCCATTAACGTAAACTACGCCAGAGCGCGTACACACCTCACGCACCGGATGCCGTGCGCGCGCTCAAAGACATAGTGGTGTATTAGAGGTAAAAAATTATATAAATACTGTTCGGTTTCTGGCACAAACCGATCTTTCGTGTCTTAGGACATCAATGTGTCGTCACGAGCCGCAGGGTTACATTTGGATTTGTCTGTGCATGTTTTTTTTACTCTCACAGATTTTGTTACCATTACCATGCATTATACGACTGATAGACTACAACGGTTAAAGTTAAAAATCATCATATGTGTTCTACTGAAGAAACAAAGTCACCTACATCTTGGATGCCCTGGGGGTAAGCAGATAAACATCAAATTTTCATTTTTGGATGAACTATCCCTTTAAATAAATGTATTATTTTAAGACATGATGAATCAAATCTTACACATTTTTTTTAATACTTTTTTTAGTGGAAGTATGAAGTCTGTTTCCCCTCTAATTCACCTCAAAATCTTTCTAAATGCTGCTTAATACGATATTTTACATTTTAACAACAAGCCTACATTTTTGTTTTTTAAATGTAGATTTAAAAGTCCAAATACTTCTTGAAGAAACTGTAGATTCCTTTATTTGTTACCTTAGCTTGCATGAAGTATCACCCCCACAGACTATAAAGAAACTATAAATAATCTGATCCGTATTAATGATGTAATAATGCATCAGCCACTAATATTGCCCAGACCTATCCTAATAACATCAGGTTTGATCTGGTTTTAACAACAGACAACCACAGGCTGGCCTGCTTAAACACATTTTTTTTCTTGAAGGCATCTCAGCGAAAGGTTTCCCCACCAGAAGGGAATTAAATTAATGCTATGAAGCTCAACGATGAAACTTTCTGAGAAAGGATGTGCAATTAGAAAAATATGAACATTTCCTGTGAAAACCTGTAATTGTGTATTTTAATGCTTGTAACTATTTACATAATGGCATCACATTACATACCCTCGGCACAGTGGCCCGACTCGTACAGCACTTACGCCATTAGCTCTATTGATTTCCTGCTCTCCTTCATTCTAAATAAAGGAGGAATTCCACTAGACTGAACTTAGTCACTCAGCTGAAAGGTGAAGGCCAAAGCAAGGCCAATAAGCTAGTAACCAGAGTTGTGTGAGATTAGCAAACAGTTAACACACAGTGATTATGAAAGGTCTTGTTTCTGATTTGTAATGTATTTTCTGTAGACAGAGGTTAGGAAATTAGTCAGCAGTTCCTTTATGGGAATCATACAGAATAAAGGTTCTTGCTGATTCATTCTTTGTTATTTGCTCCTCCTCTAGTCTGGCTTATAGTTCAGCTAATATGTGTTGGAACGCAGTCATTTTTGGCATCAAAACGTAAGAATCTTCCATCTTTCTTGACTTTTGGCCTCAATAACATTTCTAGGTGCCTTTCTGCACTCGGGCCTGTTTGTACCTCTGCCAGACTCTCCATTTGTGCATCACAATAGTTATTTTTTTGTTCTTGCTCTCTGAGGTGCATTATCAGGTCCTTAAAAGGTAAACTGCACTCCCAGCAAAAGCTTCAAGTCAATACCACTATACAACAAGACCTAGTAAGCAAGAATTGCCAGCAGGCTTATGGATAAAACACAAGAGCCATGAACCATGATGAGCTATAAAGGCCTGTGCAGTGAACAATGCAACCCAGTCTCATGGCAAATACGTACCTGGGGGCACATTTTTGCAAGACGCGAAATACGTAACAATAAGTACATATCACTGCAGTTTCCAAAAAAAATTAACACTAGAGGCAGTAAAACTCCGACACCTTTTAAATTATTTTCACACAGAGTATGATTTACAGAGCTTCGATTAATCAAGCGTAATTTTCGCACAATTACTTGAAGAGTATTATGTTGTGACTTCAAAACATTTTTAATATGCTGGGAAATTTGAAAACTGATGCTTTTGAACGTTAGTAGCGCACATATCCAGCTTCATATTAATGGGTTTTCATAGACAATAGGTTTGTTCGGTAGCTCACGGAGTACGGAGACGTACTTGAGAGGTGAGGAGCTCCGGTTCGAATCCCGTGTAACTACGGTTCAACAAAACAGTTCATATAAACATATAAAGAAGTAAAAATGGCACGGTTGCATCAAAAAATTTGTTTTTCTGTCAGTTTTGCATTTGTTAAAACTATCGGGTAGGTTTAGGGTTGGGTTTAGTGTAGGGCATATTTCCAACACGATAGAGCATAAACTTTTAGCGACAGTACCCGGATATTTGAATTCTGAACCGCCGCAATACGTACCTGAAGAAACGCAATAAAAACACAGCAATACGTACCTATATCAACGTAATAAAAACGTGGTTGACGTATTGAACCTGTGTTTTAGCGCCACTCAGTGGACATTTCTCTTTGAAACTGCGGCGAAAAGTGCAGTAAGGTACATAATAACGGTGTTGCAGAAATGTACGACATTTTTATGAACGGGTTGGAACAAAGGCTTCTGCAGACCTTTTTTTTTTTTCATTGTGATATATGAGACACAATAGACTTCGTTAAGTCTTCCCTAAAGTCTACAGTTTTTCTTTATTTCTTTCATGAAACTCTAGCGTTTAGCAATGGTAAGACATGTTATGGTTTGGTTTGGCAGAATAGATCTTCTAGTACTGAGACTTGCTACTGCCAATACATCCACAGACATACTGCTGTGAACATGTAGGAAATACTCCTGCTGCACATATAACATACATGAAATTACCCTATAGCAAATCTATACAGGTGGAGCTGGGAAAGGTTGAGGGTTTCTGAAGCAAGCTGCAACTGCAACAGCAAGCACTAGCCGAGTAATTGAATGTAGAGCAGCAAGCTCATTGGCTGCTGATCTGAAAAGAAACCAATCAGCTGCAACATGGAATAATAAAATGATATATTAAAATTGAGCAAGAAGTTAGATCCTATTGGCCTGCGCCATCTAGAGTTTCATGACAAAACTTTGGATTAGTGCAAGGTGATCAAACCCAACAGTATAGTAGTGTTATAAAGGGACATTAAATGTTTAAAAAATGAAAACATAAAAAAAAACTTTGCTAGATTTACGACATTATAGGGATGCACCGAAATGAAAATTCTTGGCCGAAGCCGAAACCGAACAAAATTAAACACTGGGCCGAAGGCCGAATACGGTTTTTCGCATTTTTTTTCCAATATATTTTGCCAATTTTTGTCAATTGCATAAATGAAATAGCCAAAATGTGTTTTACGGTTTTGTCTTGCTTTTCAAAGAAAAAAAAAATCAACAATTGAAAAATTTTTAACACTGAACATTTTTAACATTCTAGTAGACACTATACCAACAAAGCACAATTAAAATTAAAATTAATAAGTTAGTAAAATAATAATTTTTGGCCATCAGACCCCCTTCTTGAATCAGGCATGTATTTTTTATTTTTTTTTTACTGTACAATTAAAAGCAGCCTTGCTGAGAAGAGACTTCTTTTAAAACATTAGAAAATATTACAGATCCTAATTTGAACACAATGTGTGAATGTTATAATAAATGTATAAATAGAGCTGTTGTAATTATTATTATAATTATTATTGTCTTACTTTTTATTTTACAGAACAACAGTAAAATTAAAATAATAACATTTATTAATGTTGATGAAGTTCTTGCTTTTTCTCAACTTTTATTTTGGCGGAAGGAAATGCGCAGGAGACCTCAGTGCTTATTTTTGTTGACCAAAAGAATACGTGTCGCATTGTCACATGACTTGTAAAAATTCATAAAAATGTGACTGAGCACCTGACGACTGTATCAGTGCAGATTTTCCTCGCGCTTTAGACTTTAAACCCTGGTTAACAAGCAGCCCCGAATTGCCAGACAGATCGTGAATTAGAGAAAAAAGGGTCTGTGCCGATCCGATCCCTCCACCGTTCCCACCGAGACACACGCCGCCGCTTGTAAAGCATGGTGATTAATCGAGTCATACAGTAACCAGCAACAATCACCCCGTCCTCTTCTCATCAAAGACATGCGCTGCAGCTCTAAACAGTCTCTCGCTGTCTTTGCTTGTAATGATTTTTGTGTCTTTCTCTGACATTTTTAAATGCTTCCACACTGCTGACATTTTTGTTGCATTATAAAGAGTGCACGCCTCTCACTCTGCGTGGTTGCTATTTGATCGCGTCATATCATTGTTCGGTTTTTTCGCTTATTCGGCCGAACATCGAAATAGCTAATTTTGCTATTTTCGGCCCAACATCATTTCGGCTGCCGAACATTCGGTTGATCCTAGACATTATGTAGTAACTGCTTTATCAGGTCGTGTGCTGTAGAGAGATGAATAGGAAATATAGTGCCAGTCGTACCCTCTCACGAAAACCAGAAAATCAATGGTTACAAAAAAGCTGTCACTTGGGGCCAGAAACCTCGTTTCTGAAAACGGTTCTACTTTGTGTGCTATTAGGTACTAAATATGTACTACTAGAGTGAACTACCGTAGTGAACACAACCGAAATATGAAGACACTGTGTTTTCTTGGAACTACATGTGACCCCCCGAGGTCTCGCTCTTATAGTTCAGGGTCATGAGAGCTTTGCCATGTAGCGAGATACACCCCACAGAATAGGAGTAAGAGTGCCAAATACGCATAAAAGAACGAGGTGATGCCATGAAATAGGGAGATGTAATTGGTGTGTAAAGGATCGCGAAGAAGGTAAAAGAAACAAAAGAGAAGAAAAAAGAAAACGCTTACCAGCTGCATGAGTCGGACCGTCTCACGTAGCCTGAATGGGCGACCAAACTCCCTTTGTGCATTTTTAAAATGTATAAGCCGTACCAGATTTGGGAAGAGATACACGTAGATTTTAACTTTACTGTTACTAAGAATTTGGGATTCGGTGAAATCTTAGCTGGGATCAACCTACCAACTTTTGCTGTTGGTCCCTTTTCCCCGTTTTACCATCCTTTCCGGACCCACCACATTAACTAGAGGCAACCGTACGTGCAATATGAAAAATAGTAATTGAGACAAAGAATGTGGTTACTGAAGAAAAACAAAGATTTGGTTTTTGAAAAAGCCCTTTTCCGAAGAAGGTCCCTCTCGGGAAAACAGGGGGGTCGTTTCGAAATCGCGGGCGTCTTATATTCGCGGCCAGTAGCGCGTAATATGTACCTTTAAGCGGTTGTACCCTTTAGGTACAAACATGTACCTCTTGAAAAGGTAGCTACCATCCCCGACAGGTGACAGCTTTTGTACCTTTATTTCTAACTCTGTCTCCTTACAAATCAGCTAAATAATTTCCATTTTTGATGTAACACCCAATTTTCACAATCTAATCAATCTATTAAATAAACACCATCCACTTTGCTCATACAACAGCCTGTTTGACTACAAAATACATTCAATTGTGGAAGTAAAGCGTATCTTATCTCTGTTGTGCATGTTAACAACACACGATATGTGTAAAACATTTTAAAACATCTCTAAATTATCAGAAGTTCCTCTTCTTGATAGAAAGAGTTAGTAAGTAATAAAAACAAGTCAGGTAGATCAGTGGTGAGACTGCTGGCCACATAATTGCACTGTAGGGGTTCCCTCCACCACCACAATGGACCTATTAGACTTCACTCAGCCAAAAACGGGAAACTTTTATGCGTTTTGTCTGTTCGTTTACACGACAACGGCGTTTTGGGGGGACTGATGTTGCCCTGCCATACGAAACGTGGTGGAATTTTTGAAAACAGCCGCATTTATTACAGACAGTAGGCCATTCGTCCACTCGCAAATGGAGCAGCCAGTTCACCGAACCGATCAGGGTGAAGATTTTCGAAGAACGCCTACCAGGTTTCAGTGTTATCGTGTAGAAGCGAACGGGAAGTTTGCGTTATCTCCGCCTGTACTGGCACTTTTTCCGCTTCTGATTGCCAAAAGGCTGGTAGCGGTTGAGATAAGTATCGACATCTGTGGTTGGCCATGCTCTTGACATGCAAGCCGGAATACAGCCCACCCACCCTGCGTTGGCATTTTTAATTTGGATGGAGAGGTATTTTTTTTAAACGGGGGAAGAAGGTATAAACTCAGTTATAAAAATACTCATGTAAGTATAGACTCGTTTGTGGACCTGGCTTGAAAACCATATTTTGAAAACATGTGTGGTTCAAATGGTGTAGTTTTGAAAACTTGGCCCGTTGTCGTTTACGTGTAAACACCCCAATGGAAATCTTTGAAAAACAGTGACGTCGAGGGGCCCCCATACTTGTGCGTAGCATTGTCGGTGTGAGTTTCGAGACATGCGTGCCGTTACGTGGCGCTTTTCGACAACGGGCCAGGCACAGCGTACCAATGGCATCCTGTTGTTGTGCTCAAGGAGATTTGCGGGTACGAGCTTGACTCGGAGCAAACAGTGAAGGATTTATGTAGCGTCATCAGACACCATTACAAGCCACGACGGCGAGAGACTTGACTTGCCAGTTCAATTCATACCCCATATCGATCCTCCCGCTGTTCATCCAAGCGGGTTATGTTTAGACCATCCCCTCTGAGCCAAAGGATCGCTCGATCCCTGGCCTGGCATAAAGCAGGAGATAATACACCGCGTATTGGCTGTTTTGCAGATTATTGGGCCCTAAACCTGCGCATTGTGTTTGGAGGAAGAAAGCCAACACCCCCCCGGCCGGGGCAGGATTCTGGTGATGATGAGCAGCGTGCAACTTTGATTTTCCCACCACGCCCCGGGAAGAAGCGCCAAGAACGTTTCTGTTTTTGGACTACATCCGTTGTCATGTACACGCTAGCGCTGTTAAACTCCAAAAAGAGCTGGAAAGGGGTGGCATGTCTGCCAGTGCATGTCGAAGGTCAGGTCAGCTGGACTCGGCTTCAGACCGCCAAATATCTTACGTTATTAAGTGCGGAAGCCAGGGGTGCAGGGCGCGGGGTGGGGAAGACAGGCATGTGCAGTATGTGAATGGGTACTAATTCTACTTATCACTGACTTGAGGGAAAGAAGTGTAACAACAACCATAATGAAATATATGCCAGTTGTTTAAATGTGGTATGTATATTGGAATGAGAAAGCCCTGTTCCTTGAAAGCATCTCAGTTGTCACTACCAAGACTGTCCTCTACGTGTGATGCTATCACATACAAGAACACTCCACCTCTGCTCTTACCATTAACAATAACAGGGAAACACTGCCCCCAAACACCCTGAGAAAGGCAAGGCTTTTCAATAATGAATGGAGCCTAAGTCCTGTATAACACACAATTCCCACACGCTTTATGGGAGAGGGTAAACCTGGATCCTATGCCTGGAGGCAGGGAGGCAAAAAGTTGAACTAGAGAGATTAGTTACCTACACAGAAAGGGGCAAATGTGCTGAGGAAAATAAAAGAAAAAAAAACAAATGAATCTACACCAAAACTTCCAAAAGGCAGAACTGCAGTTTAAACATCCGTACGCGCAGTGGGACAGGATCCGGAAGGGGAGCCAGCAAAGAGAATGAACATGAGAGCCACATCTCAGATAAACCAAATGCGCACTGTTGCTACACAGATCGGCGGGCATGTTCTGTTCTTCGACTTCACTCCACAGTAGTAGTTGCTTCATACGCAAATCTTGCCATCCAAGGCACATTCTTCTGTCTCCAAAATGTCTATGACAGTAAAACCATACTCTATCAATAATTCTGATATCTAAAACAAAGGAAAGTACGTCAAAGGGGGAACTATGAAAATTTTGAGTCAGAATACGCAGTATCGGATTATCAGGATTGACTTTGAAAAAAAAACTCTTTTGCTACATTTAAAAAAAAAGGTTTGTTTTCATGATTATGATATGACAATTTGGTTGATATCGATAAAGGATAATTATGTTCATGGGTATGGAAAAAAGAACCAGAGAAAACAGACCAATAGTCAACCTAATATTGTGTCAAATTAGAACTCCAAATAAAACCCTTAAAGTTAAAATAAATATAAAAAGTGAGTGTGTGCTCACGTCAATGAAATGGAACAGATAAGAAAAATTAATATTAATTTTGAGATTTGCTAGATTACATTTAAATTGTATTCATTATTAGGGTTTTAAATATTTACTTTAAATGACTAATGGTGGCAAGGGTTATCTGTCTAAATGTAAAAATAGGCACAAGAAATGGGAAAATGAGATGTTTATTAAAAAAAGGTAATTAATTACAAATATGTCTAGTCTATCATATCGTGTCTATCTATCTATCTGTGTGTTGTGATAATATTAATAGCAATAGAATGGTGCCAATATATCATAAATTCCAACTAAATTGAAAGGATGTAATAAAGGATGTAAGTTAAAATAAAGGATGTACGTTATTTTTATTAAGACTGAAGCATGCAATGAGCTGTATGTCTGTTACATCTTGAATTAGACACAGAATCCAACCACAAAACACACAGACAAGCGCTTGTCTAGCCCTACTGTCGCAAAGCTGTTTTATCTTTAACGCATTCATGCTGTGACTCGCTCTGCAGCCCTTTGTGAAGTCTGAAATCTGGGTCAAAGACATCCTGGAATGCTTCATCTTTTTCTCGAGTGTCCAGAGGATGTGGATTCATAAAGGTACTGCCAAAACAAACTGCCTCCGGAATTAACAGCGTGTAGCTGACATAGCGCTTGTCAAGCAGTTCAGCTTGATTTATTGAATCTTTCACAACAAAACAAAACCGCGCCGTGAATTTTTGTGAATTTTTTAACCTATGTTTGAAGCCCAAAAATGCTCACCGGGTTTCAAGACAAGGGAAAACTGACAATTTGCTGCAACCGTCTTTCTGCACCACATATGGTGGTATGCATCACTCATTTCCCACCGTTTGACCTCTAGCTCAGTGTGGTGGATGGTAAACAGTGATCAGGCAAGACTGTAGAGTGAACAGCAGGGTGCCGCCACTCAAGGCCGGGGACTCGGACGGAGGATTATCACTCTGAGTGATAAAGCACAAAGAGCGTCAGTGAGTGAATCAGGGTCATCCCCATACACACACGCATTCACACGTAAACACACAGCTTATGCTGACACAAAGATAGGCTTGAAATAGTCTTTTCCCCTAAGAATGTGGTCATAACGGAATTGCAAATTCATCAGAGCACAAAAGGAAATTTCATCAAAACTTTATCTGAAACTCCATTTCTGCTGTGTTCAAGGTCAATTTCCAAATAAAAAAAAACATAATAGATTATTATAAACTGAAACAGAAATATTTTAAATTTAACAAAAAAAAAAAACTATATATATAATTATATGATATACATCTCTATATATGTACCAGTAACAAGTATATACAATAAAGAGAAAAAATAATAAACTAACCAATATTATTAAAGCTTACTTTTTATGGTCAAATTTTGATGGATAAAATATATAAAATATTCTGGGAGGAATTCACTAAAATTTAATTGTGTCTGCTGATGGAGACTGAATGGGAATATGAATGAATGAATATATACACACATACATATTTACACACATGGTTATAATGCTCTTTTCCATCATTTGATCATCATTTGATGAATAACTGCTGCCATTATCATAGAAAATGTATCCATCACAGGTAGAGCTGGGGAAGGAGCATCCCAGCTCCACCTAAATATATAAAATATTCTGGATTCTGAACATTCATCAAACACTGTTTATCTTAAGCATGAATAAAATTGGTAAAAAAAAAAATTTTAAATTTCGCACTCAAAAGTTTTTGCACATGGAAGAAAAACAATTGTTTTGTCTCTCAGGCCTTATTCAGTTAATATAAATATTAGTAATTATAAAAGTTAAAAAAAAGCCAAATGACTGGTCAGCAAAAATGAATCCTCCTTTCCCCTTTACATCAAACCTAACAAACAATAAAGCTGTACTACAGTGATATAACAATAAACAGTGATTTAAACAAACGCAACACACGTGCATGTATTCATCGGCACGTGGCCAGAGCTTAACAGCCGTCTGGATTCAGATGTCTCAGTCAGTGCCGAGTGTCCTGATGAGATTTCCATGCAGCTGTCTGCTCTGCTGAAAAAGCCAAACGGCTGAGGTTAAAAGAGAATCCCATTTAAACATATGCTCAGTGCTTTAAGAAATCTGTCACCGAATAGCCCTGAAATCAAAGGTCTGTTCACGGCCATTAAGAATTAAATAAATATCTCTAAGAAGAACGACAGTGATGTATTAAAGTCAACAGTTGAATCAAACATAGCAAAATGAACACAATCATTAACTAAAGGGTGGACCACTATAAGTTAGAGATTTCTAACATGCGCTCGACAAAAAAAACACAAGTTAAAGGGACAGTTCAACCAAAATCATTCAACCAAAAATTGTCGTTTCAAGTACAAAAAGTTCACAAAAGAAGCAGCGATATCAATTATTTTGACCTGGATCTTTGAACGATTCAATTCACTGACTTTGTCCCTGTGTGTTCCATGGAAAAAAGAAAATCATACAGGTTTGGATGACTGACATGAGGGTAAGTAAATGATGACTGTTCCTTTAACACACTGTTAAAATATAATTGTTTATGAATCTGTATTACATTAATCTGAAAAATCAGAAAACAAAATGCACTAGAACTAGTACCCAAGAACTGCCAACTTCTCTGGGTCATTTTCATGGGTCTTAAAACACATAGGACTCCATAGTGAGACAGAAGCATAACAACAGTCACTGGACGTGTATGGAAGGACTGACATGGGAGACGAATCATGACTGGAAATGGAAAATGACTCAAAATCAGCACCATCAAACTTCATTCACTGCAGACAATGAGGGGAAATCAGAGGAAGGAATCATGACAAATCCATATCACTGTCTCTCAGTAACTCTACCAAAATCTTATTATAACCACACAAATGGCCATTCTCAGACTTGAGTAAGGACTAAGGAATTTGTAAACATTTCTTGAGTACAATTCATATATCCTCTTCATCAAACACAAATTTTATTCCAATGTCTTTTTCATCCCATTCCAGATGTTTCTAAACATTTCATTGCACTCTTTATTCTCCCTTTGTTATTTGAGAACCCCACACAGAGACGTCCATGAAGGTAACAATGTCAAACAATATTGTAAGCAAAGATCAGGGCTTCACTTATGCAGATCTGGAACAAGCTAGACACAAATGATGAAACAGAACTAGATTGTTCCCACTCTAATTTACAACATTATCTAGATTGCAAGTGCTCAGTGTTGGGCTGCTTGCAGTCTTGACATCTTGTAGTCTCACCACCCACTTAAATAAGACGTGACACCTCTAGTGATAACTGGTAAAACTAGGGCCCTCTGAAATCAGTTTTATTTTTTTCCCAAATTCCATTTTATTTTTCTCCAAATTCTGTTTTTTTTCCATTTTAATTCGTCTGGATTTTTCTGTTTTAATTTGTCTATACTCTGTTTTAATGGTTAAATAACTCTGTATAGTATTAGCTCTAGTATAGTATAGACTAGATACTATATCCTTATATCATCTATATATAATATATTATATCATATATATATAAGAAATGTGATATATATACAGATAAGGACTATACTATACTCTGTTAAAACCGAGTATAGTGCTAGAGTATAGATTAATTGTATTAATCCAAAGCATGTCTATAATGAACTCATGAAAATTACAATATTAAAAACCTATCAATTTTGGTTAAAAGTTTAACAAATTTTTTTTACTCTCTCAAATTCGTTGATGTTTACCAAGTGTTCCCATTAATTTTTGGCTTCCATGTGAATTGTTCTTAAATATAATATCAAAGCAGCTCGAATTAATGTATTTTCTTTAAAAAAACTCAGCAGTACAAGGAAAGGTTACCGCAGTTAAGCTGACCAGATTCCTGAAAGCAAAAAGCAATTACTTTTGCCACTGGATCATTTTTTCTTAATAAATAAATGACTAAGAGTTTTTGTCTCCATTGTTTGATTGAGTTCTCTTTGTCTACTTTCAGGACTGATGATGTTTTGGGTTATATTTATGCAGAAATATAGAAAATTCTAAAGGGTGGGGTCTACCTGACTATGGCTGAGAAGTGCTTTGTATTCAAGACAGCTGAAGAACATTATCATCAATTGTGTACAAGTTGAGAAAAACTCAACTAAGCTAGCATCGCTATCTATCTGTATCTTGTTAATAAAAGGCTCGAGACAGATGCTCACATCTGGTCCGTAATGAGATCACGCCAGCCCCACACGCATTATGGCCAGCCACCAAGCCGCCATCAGTATGTGCTAGCTTAGGCTGACACATTAAGCCAATCATGCTCAATTGAATTTGTATCGATTTTAGAGATGCAGGACGCCCCAAAGAGAGAACCAGAGCTTTTGAAATTCAGCAGCAGCAGTGAGGAGCAGGACGCTTTGTGAACGAACCAAACACTGTAAAAAAAAATCTGTGACATTTACGGTAAAATACCAGAACCAATGTGGTTGCCAGAACTTCACCGTAAAAAATATGTAAGCAACATTTTAGGTTTTACAGACTTAAATTCACAATAAAAAAACATATTTCATTAACTGATGTAATGTTAATAAACCAGCATATTGAAGTACTAATATCTGTTTTGAACCATTGTAATACTGATAACCACCAAAAACAGGTGGTGATGAGAAAGTCACATGATGAATCAAAGCTTATCACAAACACACACGCTCTCCACACCGTGAGAAGGGATATAATAAGATATACGGTATATATTATTATATATATAGATAGAAGGTGCACAGTGTCATTCACACAAACACTAAACACCATCATGGTAACACACATGATACTGAAATAATGCAATAAACATTCATTTAACAACATTAGATGTAAGATAAAACCCTAATGTACACAACTTACAAGAAAAAACTAAGAAACAGTTATTTCAACGAAAGAACATAAAATATGAAGTGTCATGCAGGGAATTCTGGGAGTGTCAATTTATGGATTTTTCGCTGAAAAATTATACAATGACTTTCTTTCACTTCCCAAAACCGTATTTTTAACAGTTTTTTACTGTAAAATTACATTAAATGTTATTACGTTTATTCACCGTATATAGTATGGAAACTTACTGATAACCAATTAATAGGTTTTTACTGTAGCATTTTTACAGTCTTTTACTGTTAAAATCGCAATCATTTTTTACAGTGAAGTATTCTGAAATGATCAAATCACTGCCAAAAACATACACGTTTATTTTTAAAGGTTTAGTTTTTGAATTTATACTATAAATATACCATTATACCAGAGCAGGGCTCCAGACTGCGAACAAACTGGCGCGACCACCGCATTGCTCAACTCATAAGTGCTGCCATTTCTATTGCATATGAGAAACATAAAACGGCAAACGAAACAAAAGCGTAACAAAATCCCGCTACTCGTTTGAGCTGCACAGCGCTTATAGAGTGTAGAGCCTGGTTTATACTCGCCACGTCAGCACGAGCACGAAGCGCAGCAAAAAGGACACGAATATTGAGGAAACGATGGATGGTTTCAAGCTAAAGTAAAGTAAAAGACAGCTTCTTAAACCAGAGAAGGTGAACATGTTGGTATTCTTGTGGGGGGGAAAAAACATGCAAGCACTGTCACCGACAGCAAGTTTAGTTTTACTTTTCTCTTTGTTTTCATTTTGAAAAGCTTGTTATCTTTGCCGTTTACCTCACGTTACGCTATGGAGGCTCTCTTTTATTTATTAATTTATTTGATTCCTCAGTGTTTGCTAAACGTTCTGTAAGTTATTAGTGGGTATATAATACAGCATGTGGCGTTTGCCATGCCTCATCTTATTCGTTTTTGTTAATAAACGTTTTGTAAGCTTGGTTGTTATGGTATCTACGTTTTGGTTGTTGTGCTTTTCTAATAATAAGAATGACAATGAATCATCCTTTTGTTTTTAGTCTTAAAGGGGTCATATGATGCGATTTCAAGTTTTCCTTTCTCTTTGGAGTGTTACAAGCTCTTGGTGCATAAAGAAGATCTGTAAAGTTGCAAAGACTAAATTCTCAAATCCAAAGAGATATTCTTTTATAAAATTTAAGAGTCAACCACGATTACCTAAAACGGCTCGTTCTAACACGCCCCCACATGTCTAAGTCACTATGTGGAAACATTAGCATAATGCCGCCCAAATGTGCACGCAAAGAAAGGAGGCGTGGTTTCAGGAACAGCAGTAGTGTTGATGCAGCAATGTCAGGGAGACGCTGTGTGTTTCAGTGCGAAAGCAAAAGCACTTTATTTGGCCTTCCGGAAGTAGATGCAATTAGGAATCATTGGTTAAGATTTATTTACAACAGAACAGCACAACCCAGATGTTCGAATTTGTGCAACGCATTTTATGGACGACAGTTTTTTTTACCTAGAAGAGTACAAGGATGGCTGTGCACAAAGGCTATTTCTAAAAAAATAAAAAGGGTAAATTCCGGCTTTGCTATGACAATCTGGCGCTTCTGAATCAGCTACTTGTTTGTTACTAGTTTAAGTATTTGCTATGGACTGTTCAAATGCGGAGTTTTGCGCAGCGCAGAGTAACGCGTCTTGTGTGTGTGTGTGTGTGTGTGTGTGTGTGTGTGTGAGGGGAACAGGGTCACATCACAGGAGAGTGAACTGCCTGTCAGAAATCATAGCACGTCAGCTGTCTTAACCGCGGCTTGTGTACTGCATCATCACACTGTCTGTCACGCGACTCTGTTCCACTTTCGGGCTTGAACGCCCCCAAAGAAAAACTGAGATGGTAACACTAACGACATTATTAACTGTCTTGATATTTATTTTGAAAGATGAAGCTTGCGATTATGGTAAGGGGGGTTACATTTGCTTGCGGTGTTCGGCCAATCACAATTGCACTGGGTCAGCTGGCCAATCAGAGCAGACTGCGCTTGTCAAAGAGGGGGCTTTGTTGAAAACGACGTGTTTGAGAGAGGCGGGGCATAGAGGACCTACAATAATGTACAGTATTTGAAAAATAATGTGTTTTTTGAACATTAAAGCATGTCAACATATTCTGTTACACCAAATACACAAACTCATGTGATCTTTCAAAATAGCATCATTGACACCTTTAAAAAGTGAAAGTGGGGAGATGTTGTAAGCAAACAGACAATTATTCTTTTCTTGTAAAATGTTTCAAAAGATTGTGAATGTGAAAGGGAAAGCACCCAAGACCGTGGCTCTAACACAGCAAACGAACTCAATTCCCGGAAAATTCAAATCCAAAACTCCTACTGATAAAAAGTAACGGAGTTGAATGTTAACTCTTGCGTTTCCTTACAAAACTATGATATAATTCATCAGCATGCATTTGATTCATCCCCATGTTGTTAGCGCAAAAAAAAAAAAATAAAAAATTGTGACCAAATCATGTGCTCGTGTGACCAGCTGAGAAAGTTATTTGCAAAAAAGCGACCAGTGGAAAGAATGAGTCTGGAACCATGACAGAGTCTTATCTACTATCAAAGTATTTTTTTTTAATACGGCAGTTATTTTGACACTACCATTGATATAGGTTTTATAATTCAAGATTTGGTAACATGTAAATTTTTCCGGGGATGGCAAAGATATGATTTTGACCAGCAGCCATTACTCCAGTCTTTGTCACATGATCCTTCAGATTTTTTTCAGAAATCATTCAAATATGCGAATTTGGTGCTTAAGATTCTTATTAATATAAATGTAGAAAAAGATTTGTGTGGAAACTGAGATACATTTTTTCAGGAATCTTTTATGAACAAAAAATGCAAAGTAACAGCATTTATTCAAAATAGCCCATTGATAACATTACAAATGTCTTAACTGCCAAATTTTCACAATTTAATGCATTCTTGCTGAATAGAGGTATTATCTTCTAAGTATTCATTTTTTTAAATACCACACTAAACCTGAACTTTTGTAGTAATACATTTATTAATGTACACCAAAAGTTGCTAAAAAAATTACTGACAAATACATTTTAAAACATTCAAACAAACAGTCAAAATAAAAACGTAACCATTCTGGAAGACAGAGCCACAGCCAAATAAAAGGCTGGTAAAGTATACATTATTTATTCATTTAATTTTGAAGGCAAATCTTCCATTTGTTCCAGGTTTACTTCACAGTGCATTAGTAATCATGTATGCCTAACACATTCAAGTGAAAGTGTGAAGCAGATCAGCACTCCTGCTGTGCTCATAAATTTAACCCAGTTATCAGCGATGCAGAACGATTAGACATATTTATAAACACGGCATCAATTATTCCACCCATGCAGACATAAACATTCCCTTTGTTTGCACCCTGCGTTCCTGCATCCTACAAATCAAGTATGAGAACGTTATGCTTGCCCTAACCGAAATTCTCAAGTCACACATGATCTTTCTTGACCACAGAACAGCCTTGAATACTGGCTTCCAGGAATAGCAGCATCTCTCCCTTTGGAGGAAGTTCATGCTGCTTTTACTCCCAAAGGTCAGGGCTGGAGGACTTCATCCGTACGGACAGATCTGTCCACTTACAACATGCTGCAGCTGGCAGTACAGCCGTTATGCAATCAACAAATGAAGTGTGCTACATTAACACCACCTGAGAAACTAAGCTATGCACAATTGCTGGAGTCACAATAAATGCTGTTTTCTGACTAGTACACACTCAGAAGGCATATTTTTTTGGTGAAGTATGCAGGTTGCGGTGCTATTTCAACTGATGCAGAGCTGAATCTGATGAGGCCTGCAGGCAGAGATAAGATCAGGGCTAAAATAAGCTGAGGCTAAAAGAAACATGTAAATATCTGACTTGCAGTGATGGAAACAAGATGCGGGTGATAGCTGCTATCTAATCCTGCCTACACAGTGTGAACGCTGATAGTGCATTTGAACATATTTTAATCTTGTCAAGGCTTTCTGCACTGTCGCAATGCCATGCTGACTTGCACCAAGCATACATCTAGTGCATAATGAAAATCTGATGACAAAACAATATCAGAAACGGAGATTAGAGACGGAAGGTTGTGCACTTCGGTTTTATCTAAGAAACGTGATCATTCATCATGCATTTTAATCAAAGAGATGGTAATACTTTGATATATTTCGTACTTTGACACATTCCATGTTACTTTATGATTACCATATTCATATACCATGGTATTTTCAAGGTATTTCAAAGAAGATCGTGGTATTAACATGCTACGTATTTAAAATATTTGAGATTTTCTATAGTACATGTGCAAAAAGCACGATAATAAGGAATGCACCAATATTAAAATTCTGGTTGATGGTAATAAGCCGATAATTGGTTTTTATGTTATGGTTGATAACTGATAAATGGCCAAAATTCTAAACTACTTTGTCTAAATAAATTTAAAATAATAATAAAAAAAACTTACAAACTAAAACAATATGTTGCACATATAACTACATATTACAGTTTGCATACAAATTTTGTCCAAGTAAATAAAAAAATAAAGCACTAAAATCAGTTGTCTTAAATGCTACAAATGAATTTAGGGATCACAAAATGATAAGTAAGAAAAATTGATAAAACAATTAGACATATCACAAAATGATAAGTATGAAAAATGGATAATCAGTCCTATGTGATTTACTTAATTTAACAGTGTTTTTAAATTATTAGTGTTTTACAGATTAACTTTAAGTGAGTGTTAGACACTGACAAAAGTAATCTAAATTCAAAACGTTAGAATGCACAATTAAATACTGATAAATAAAAACTAAAAATATATATAAAAAAAGTATCTGTTGGTAACAAACATGGGTTGCAAAATATTCTCTAATGTACTTCTCATCTCTAATGGCAATGATCCTTTTCTTGCCTGGCTTGGTTTATTAGATGCACACTGAACTATGTCATGGATCTAAAGTTTCAATGAATGTTTTTATGAGGAACAACAATTATTAACAATTCAATTATTCAAGACTTAGAATGTGCATAAAATCGGGCCCTTCCTAAATATATCAAGCAAAAGCACCAATATTCTTCGTTTCCTTATACTCCGAGCATTAAAATGTCCTGAAAAATCAGCAGAGTGAGGATTTTTTTATTTCTATCAACTCAACCCGATGTCTGACGCAGATGAATCTGCTGATGCGACTCATGTGATAACAACATTAAAAGAGAAGGCACATGTATTACAAACCCTTCTACTCATCCAGCCCTGCACAGGTCACATGGATAATTCTGCAGGCTTACATGTAGACCTCGAGGGAACGCAGTGACATAACAGGATTGACAGCATCAGATTATTCCGGTGCTCGGGAATACAAGGTTTCAGGCTGAAACACGCAAAACAAACATGAAATCATACAGACGGAGGGCGAGAGGTCAAACACGCAGCTTACATACTCTTCTTGAGCCAGAACGGCAGCACTGAGATTGTCGTAACCAGCAATTTTAAGCAAAATCACAGCAATACTGCCATGAAACACAGCAATTTGAGATCATAAGCTGCACAGAATGGCACAAAACGTGTAACGAGAGACGCATCCCTTTCACTCTCACGTGAGACTGATATTTGAGCCAATCCATTATTGCAAAACCACCCCTAGTTTCCTCTTCCACTTTTAGACACGATAGCCATCTTTCCCGCCTGTGAGCTGTGACCTAAATACAAGGAATAAAAAATTGAGCATATAGAACAATGAAAAGTTGTCAAATCATTTTTCAAACGGACTAAAAATACAATATTTTACAGACAGCCCTTCATTTTCCCACTCTAAAGTTCCAGAGTTTGGCAATAGTCTCAATGGGAAGAGATAAAACTGCCTTTGTGATACGACCAAAGTCATCGCAGATAAAAATCAAGGAAACCCAAAGAAAGACGCGGCAGCTGGCCATTACTGAATCTCAAAATCAGCATAATTTCCCAGAATTCCGACAGCAGAATGTTTTCACAGGCAGAATTTCCGGAGGTCCAGTGCAAGAATAGAGGGAAACAGGTTTTTACATATCGGAACTGTACTTGCAAACACCCAAACCTCCTGTTGACCCCGACTGACACCGCCACATACGTTCCAACAGCAACGTCTGGATCATAACGCATCCATCTCATAAATTCTGTCTTATCTTGAGTTTTTTATGACTTACATTATTCCTTCTTGTTCTAAAGACATAATGTTTTATCTTGGTACAGGTTCTGACATGTTCCACCTGTGAGGTAAAACACTTTCATATGTCATCTGGGAACAGCTCTTATCCTGAGGGTAGTTTCGTAAAAACAGGTGTAAATCTGATTTCCTTATGATATGATACTATATGAACTTACTCATGACTCGGTGTCACCGAATACTATGACAATTACCTGTAACCGTTCAGCATGTGATTACTTAACCAACTCTGCCTTGACTTAATTGCCAGTCCTTAAGGTTCCCTTTCACTCATGGGGTAATCCTGTCAAATCCATTAAGGAGTTCCAGGAGGGACATCTCCGAGAGGAATCAGGAGGACCCGTTACCCAAACAGACGAGGAAAGCCCATTTCAGCAGAGACATAAGGAAGACAGCAATGTAAGGGGGAAAACCTAGGGCTGGACAATAGTTCAATATCAATATGTATCGCAATGTTTTTTTTTTTTCAATAACGGTGATATGATTTTTAAAACATTTCCGATATTTCGATATACATTAAAAGTGTTCCCATACATTGATTTATTTGTGGCATATGACTTCGTTGAATAAACATGAGCACCGCACGTTTCAAAATCAAAACGCGTCGCAGGTGTTTTATATGAATGTATCTCTGAAAGGAAAGGACTGTCTTCAGAAAAGTTTAGATGGCATTTTCATTTTATCTGATAAAAGTAGCATTCATGAGCAGAGCTGCTTTGATTACAGCCATTACTGGGGCAGACAATCAGTTTGCATTTTCAAAAAGCACGGTCTCCGCCACCGTTTGATGGTTGCTCAATGTTTTGGGGGGGTTTCTGCCAAGCAACTCGGAGCACTTTGCATACCTTATCCTGGCGGAAGCACATATAGGAATTCATATTTTATAGCAAGGATGCTTTAATTGATCAAAGGGATGATAAAGGGACATTTATAATGTTACAAATATGTCTATTTCAGATAATGCTGTAGATTCATCAAAGAAACCGAAGTCTACTCCGCTGTTTTCAATAATAATAATAATAGTTTTTCTGAGCAGCAAATCAGAATATTAGATGATTTCTGAAGATCGTGTGACTGGAGTAATGATGCTAAAAAAAAATCAGCTTTGCCATAACAGAAATAAATTACATTTTAAAATATTTCCTATTAGAAAGTTATTTTAAATAGTAAAAAATATATTGAAGGATCAAATAAATGTAGGATTGGTGAGCAGAAGAGAATTCTTTAAAAAAAACATTAAAAAACTTACTGTTCAAAAACCTTTGACTGGTATGTTAGAAGATAATAATAATTAATAAGGTGAGTCTGAGATGTTTATTTGACAGTGATTTCACATTTCTTGTTTGTATGAAGTCTAAATACAAATAAAAGGTGAACATTAATTTATTTGTGCAGTTTTTTTTTCTAAAATATTATTTAGTTTATATGAGTAGGTTTCATAGAGTTGGCAAATTCATTTTTCATAAGTTTGTATGCTCAGACATCTGTTGTGGGCGTTCTTGGCAGATTTAATAAGGCTTTTTTTAATAGTGTTCATATCGATATCGGAATGATATCGTATCGACCGAAATTAAGAAATATATCGTGATATAAATTTGGGCCATATCGTCCAGCCCTAGAAACACCCCAACAATATCGAAACTGAAATCGATTATTTCTTACCATGTCAATTAATGAAAACAATGGCTCTCTAAATGTAGTTCTATTTAACAACAATAGGATGATGTGATATTTAAAAAGATTTTTTAAAAAGACTAATAAACAAATTAAATAATAACACCAATATTAGCCAATTGTAAAAATCTGATATTTTTTATATCTTATATTTAATAAAAAAATTATGAATATCCATTTATGCTATCTTAAATTGTGCGGCTAAAAATGATTTAGTGCTTTTTAAATGATTTATTCAAAATAAATTTAAAAAGATTATTACAGCTTAAAAAAATAAAAAATAACCACACTGTTAAATATAATCAAGCAAATCTTAAAATCAGATTTATATAAATGTATTTCTTATTTACAATAAAACTGATAAAGTCTAAATTTATATCTGAAACGTTAATAGCAAATCCTCAAATATAAGCATTTTTCATACTGAACAATATAGTTGTGATGCCTAAATTCACTTGTAGTATTTCACTTAAGTGCTTTATTTTTATTTATTTAGACAAAATAGTACATTATTTGGTAACACTTTATAATTTTTAAAAAAAAAATAAGGTTCATTAGTTAATGTTAATTAATTCATTAAATAATATTAACAATGAGCAATACATTTGTCACAATATTTGATAACTTTGGTAATGTTAGATAAATACGACTGTTCATTGTTAGTTCATGATAGCTCAGGTCCATCAATTAAATAGTAACAGATCCAACTTTTAAAACTTTATTTCGGATTTATAACGTATTAGTAAAGGTTTGAAAATAATTGAACTGAGATTAATAAGCTTTAGAGTATGTTTCAGTGTTAGATCATGTTAACGAAAGTAGTAGTAACGTTAACCAAATGGAACCTTATGGTAAAGTGGTATGATATTAATATGTCAAGTTTTAAAATACTTAAATATGTAATAAGTTATAAATGTTGTTTTATGAGTAAAATAGCATTTATAACTATTAAATAGTGATGTCAACGATTAATCACGATTAATCGCATACAAAAAAAAAAGTTTTTGTTTGCATAATATATGTGTTTGTACTGTGTATATTTATGTATATATAAAGACACACACACACACAGTATATATGTGACCCTGGACCACAAAAACAGTCATAAGGGTAATGTTTGAAATGGATTGATACCTCCATCAAAACTGAATAAATAAGCTTTACAGTGATGTATGGTTTGTTAGGATAGGACAATATTTGGCCGAGATGTAACTATTTGAAAATCTGGAATCTGAGTAGAAAAAAATCTAAATTTTGAGAAAATCGCATTTAAAGTTGTCAAAATTAAGTTCTTAGCAATGCATAGTACTAATCAAAACTTAAGTTTTGATATATTTACAGTAGGAAATTTACAAAATATCTTTATGGAACATGATCTTTAATGTCCTAATGATTTTTGGCATGAAAGAAAAAATCGATAATTTTGACCCATACAAAATATTTTTGGCTATTGCTACAAATATACCCAGCGACTTAAAGGAAAACACTCCACTATTTGTGAAAATGTTACACTCCCCTAGAGTTAAACAGTTGAGTTTTACCGTTTTCAAATCCATTCAGCCGATCTCCAGGTATGGCGGTAGCACTTTTAGCTGCAGCTTAGCATGATTAATTGAATCTGATTAGACCGTTAGCATCTCGCTCAAAAATGACTAAAGCGTTTCTATATTTTTCCTCTTTAAAACTTGACTCTTCTGTAGTTACATCGTGTACTAAGACTGACGTAAAATGAAAAGTTGTCATTTTCTAGGCCGATATGGCTAGGAACTATACTCTCATTCCGGCGTAATAATCAAGGAACTTGATGCACCTACACATGGGTGCAGCAGGCGCAATGATATTTTACGCAGCGCCTGAAAATAGTCCCAAGCACGCTCACTGTGCAGGCAGGTGGTCACGTTGGTTATGTTGATGGAAGTTAGCCTATTTAGGGCGCTGCGTAAAATGAGCCTATTTCAAAAATAGTGGAGTGTTCCTTCAAGACTGGTTTTGTGGTCCAGGGTCACATTTCGAAATATTTACATGTATTTTAAATATTTCTATTCTATTATTTATAAATAGAGAAATTATATTTAAAATAAACAATTATTTTCTTAAAGGTTATACATGCATGGGTGTATTTATATCTCATAAATATACACAGGCACACACACAGATATGGTAAAAAAAAACTTTATTTTGGATGCGATTAATCGCAGATACTCGAGTGGAAAGTTCTATATTAAAATGAAGAAATTAAATAAAAATAGCCTAGTACAAAAAAATCGAAATAGCCATTTATCAGTTATCACTGTATTATTAAGCAGAATTGTAATATCCGTACATCCTTAGAAACATCAAATGTCTTGTTCCAACATCCTACACCAAATTGGGAGAGTGAGAATATAACTCAAAACTCTGACATTGCAATATTGAAAAACCGTTCATTTAAACTGTGCTGTACAGAAATGCCATCATTAATCTGTCACCGGCCCTGAACATGGCGTCCAAAATATCTCAAAATACCAGCAAGGTTCCCATCAAGCTGAGGTCACTTGAAAAAGGTGTATGTAGCAGGTTTGGTAACAAAAAAGCGCCTAAAAGACTTGCGCCCGATGCCGAGCAAGCGATAGATACTTTTGGCCCCCAACACAGTGGACCACACTCCACCCAAACAACTAACAAAAAAAAAAAAAACCAAAAAAGCATATGATACGGTCATATATACAAGTCCATGGCAGTGATACAGGCAGACTGGGTGACGTAAGTACAGGTGCTTGACAGTGCAGGTGCTTTGGCCAGCTCTGATGAGCAGTGACTGAATTTAGCTCAGGGAACAACCGGGCTTTAGTTTCTAACACACAGTCAAGAGCCAAACGACTAAATGTCAGTTGGCTCAGTTTCTAAATGGGTCAGACAAGCTACTGTACCTAATGCCATCTCAACTGAGTTCACTGACAAACAGGTTATGCCAGCTTTTTCCTCATTTTCAAACTCTGTTTGAAGACACCAAATGGATGTAACAAGCCATGCAAGCCAACTGTCAAAAGTAATTTCCTCAATTTCATTTCTTTGCACTTAAAAGGATGCAGAGGACAAATCTGCTATTTCAAGAACCTGCTTGTATTAATAGACTTGGTTATCAGTTATCACATTCAAAAAAGGTGCACATGCACATCCAAATGTGGAAACTTCTTCATTAAATAAAGGAGTCACTGAGATAAGATAACAGGAGTAAGTTCAATTCAACAAACTCACATCACTTGCAAAACACGCCCACTAGCTTTTCTGTCCAGTCATGGCCTAATGGATAGAGAGTCGGACTTGTAACCCGAAGGTCACGGGTTCGAGTCTCAGGTCCAGCAGGAATGAATAACCAGCGCTCTCTCCACCTTCAATTTCACGACTGAGGTGAGACCCTTGAGCAAGGACCCCCGAACCCCCAAATGCTCCCCGGGGCACAGCAGTGGCTGCCCACGTTCGTGGTGTGTGTTCAGCTGGTGTGTGCAAGGGATGGGTAAAGCAGAGCACAATTCTTAGTATGGGACACATAATTGGCTGGTGAACGTGATTTCACCAAGTACAACATGTTCCTGGATCAACATCCTTGTTGATCCTGGAACAACATTCCAGTCAACCAATCAGAACTGATAGATAACTTTTCAAGAAATGTCAGTTTTAGGCTTACAATCGGGGTTAGGTGCTTCTACACCCTTGTTATTCATCTATAATTTCCCTCTGATTTTAGGAATAAATGATGGGTAGGGTTAGGTATTGAGCTAGGTTTATATTTTTGGACAGTAATGTTGATCCAGGAAAATGTCTTACTTGGCAAAATCACGTTTTGGACCTACTGGCCAACCCCCACACACCACGTCACTTCAGTTTGATGTGACATATTATGAACACCCAAACAAGCTCTCAGACACTAGAGATAGAAAGCATTTTAAATTCCAGTTAAGGCCCTTAATTTCAATTGAATTGAGGTACAAACAAAATGCAGAATTGGATTAAAGGTAGGGATGCAAAGAAAATTAAATTAAATGATTTGACCCTTCACAGGGAGCTTGACTGACAGGCGATCTGACCAATCATAACGCAGAGTCCGCCATTTTGTCTGACAAACAATTGAGACAGGAGAGTAGATTAACTTGGGGACTTAAATTTGAAAAAAAAATGGTATATATTTTGCTGGGCGGTTATAACGGTTTAAAAACACGGCTCGTTCTAACACGCCCCAACATTTCTACCTCACTATGTGGAAATATTTGCTGCCCAAATGTGCACGCAAAGAAGAAGGCGTGGTTTCAGTAACGCAGTTAGTGTTGAAGCAGCCATGTCAGGGAGACGCTGTGGGTTTCAGTGCGAAAGCAAAAGCACTTAATTTGGCCTTCCAAAAGTAGATGCATATAGAAATCTTTACGATCACTTACAACAGAACAGCAATGCAATTTATGGACGACCGTTTCGTGAACCTAGGAGAGGAGGTAATTCTGATTTTGCTATGACAATCTGGGCTTCTGACTCAGCTACTGTTTTGTTATTATTTCAAGTATTTGCTATTGACTGTTCAAAAAAAAGTTTTGCGCATCGTGTGTGTGTGTATGCGACCCCCCCCGACACGCGAGCGAGAGATGAGAGAGAGAAGAGAGAGGGGAGGGGAGCGAGACATCAAAGTGGAGTCTGCTGTCTTAACCGTGGATTGTGTACTGCAAACACATACCAGCTACATCACTGTGTCTGTCACGAGACTCTATTCCCCTTTCAGGCTCTGTCTTTACAATTATTTTGAAAGATGAAGCTCGCGATTATGTAAGGCGTTACGGGGCGTTACATTTCTGACGAGTGCTTGTGGTGTTCTGCCAATCACAGTGCACTGGGTCAGCTGGACAATCAGAGCAGACTGCGCTTGTAGGAAGGAGGGACTTTGTAGAAAACAAAACATTTGAGAGAGGCGGGGCATATAGGACTTACAATAATGTACAGTATTTGAAAAATAATGTGTTTTTTTTTTTAGCTTAAAGCATGTCAACATATTCTGTCACACCAAATACACAAAATAATGATCTTTAAAAAAGCATCATATGACCCCTTTAAGAACTGCCGGGTTCTCCGGTAGTGGGCGGGGCTAATGCACAAACGGCAATCACATTGGCTGGCACTAACCTATTATCTTCCGTTTAGATTTTAGCAAATCAATTTGAGCGAACACAGACAACGTGATTATTATATTCATGAACCCAGCAGCTCATTAATCCTCAGTACGTTTTACATTGTTATTAGTAGTAGAATTCGTAGTAGTATTGCTATCTTATCAGTATTAGTTTTTTACTTTTTTTTGATAGAAACACTAAATGACAAACAATATTTTAAGCACCACCACCAGTAAGTTCAGATAAAAATTTTTAAAAATTCTAACTCAATCTACTGCAGTATTTTCTCTCTCAATCAGTAAAAAAATGTGGTTAACACCCGGTCATGGATGAAAAAAAAATACAGTCATATACTGTGAAACCAGTATCATTTTGAAAAATACTGTGATATAAATTTTTGGTCATACTGCCCAGCAGTAGTATATATTGATGTCTTTCTGTGGTTTAAATAAAATACCTTCTGATGTTCATTCATGTTTATTTTGTGCTTTAACTAACAAATATGAATAGATGATCCATTCACGTGCTGCTTGAACTGAGGCTCTACAGTGATCTATCGCGACACATTCAAGAGCAACAAAACGGTATTTATTGTTTGAATTTCTTTAAAGATAGATAGATAGATAGATAGATAGATAGATAGATAGATAGATAGATAGATAGATAGATAGATCGATCTGCTATTGGACATCGGGATGAATCCAAAAAGAAAGTGGTTTTGGGTCTCTGAACTCCGAAGTAATAGAGAACTGCCTGTGAGCATCACACTGTGTTTAGTCTTTCAGAGAGTGGAGCTTCAACACTGAATCAACAAGCAAGTGAGCCAAAAATATCATGGCTAAATTTGGTAGGATCAAAAAACCTTGCAGCTAAACTTGTTCTGTTTTTACTTGGCTCTAGAGACCTATATATGGTAAAACAAAGAAACGGATTGTCATCCCTACCACAAATACAGCATGCAGTCGATATCTATTAACTTTAATGAGCTCAACTAATCCAGCCTTCAATAACAATGGGTACTTACAAGCTAATGCACTCATTAAAAGCAGGCCAAACAGGTCTTTACCATGGCACAGGGCCCTTACATCTTGTGAGCTCCTGTTAAGAACTATTGTGAGTCAGGAATTGCCCCACCTGAACCGGTCTCATCACGTGACTTCAGGAAACAAGCTGTCAAGCCTAAGAGGACATCCTGCCCAGCTATTTAAACATCATACAAATATAATTCTTTCATTAGGAGATTAAAACATTACTGTAAACCTAATGAGCCATAGCGTCTGGTATATTTTACAGAATTTCCAGGTGAAACATCATTAGGTTGCAAAAGAAAGACTTTGTAAGACCAAGAATAACATCGAAAAACATATTTTTGCACAACTAGCAACTAGTGCTGCTAGTGCAGGCCCCCCCCCCCCCCCCCCCCGAGTAAGTTTTGCAGTTTACCGCATTAACAATTAACTCGCAAACCTGACAAACAATGATAGGCGGGTGGTGCAAAGGACCAAACAGCGTCAAAAAAAAAACTAAAAATCAAAAAACAAATCCCACACACTATGCAAAAAATATCAAAATACAAGACTACGTTTTGGTCGCATGAACTTCATCAGGAATTTTTTAACACAAAATGGGGTGTACTTTGTGATGTCATGTTTAAAAAATTCCTGATGAAGGTCATGCGACCGAAACGTAGTCAATAAATATTTTGATATTTTTTGCATAGTGTGCGGGATTTGTTTTTTGATTTTTAGTTTAACAGCATTAAAAATTTTTAATACAGTTAACATATGGGCAGAGGTAGGGTTGGCCACCCCACTTACAACAGCTGCTTCAGTCTCTTTTTTCTTGACAAGAATTGCATTTATTTAGATCCAGAACGTCTTTACGACCACATCAAATAGGAGATTTTCAGACGCGCACTCCACTTCGCATCAGCGACAGCTGCTAGTTAAACGGTACAGGTAACATGGCAGCTTCAGTAAAACAACAATGAACTGCGGTCATATGAGATGTTGTCAGGCCATATGTCAGTAAAAAAAACACATTTTCCGATCCTGTCAGCGTTATACTGTGCTCGTTGCACGTGCTCTTCAATTGCACATACAAATACGGCGGTGCATGCTGTAGCCTGTATCATATCATATTAAAACATGCATGTCAAATCCGCATCATGTTCAGCAGCGGCAGCTCTTAATCACGATTAATTGCAATTCATTTCAGAAAAAAAATTTAATTGACTGACAGCACTATTATTTAGCAACATTAAATCATAACTTGACACCTTTTCAGAATATGCACAATGTAATGCACAAATGACATAGTACCGTCATGCATTGACCATTTTAAAATACAATGGGCCCAAAATATATTTGGACATTTAGGCTACGCATATGACTGTCACATTACATAATAAAAAATCATGTGGCATGTGGCATTTATTGTAAAGGAATATAGCACAAATGTTTCACAAAAAAATGCATTTAGTAGGTTTTAAATGATCAAACAACGGATATACTGTTCAAAATTAAAAAGGTAAAATTAAAGGTAATCAGAAATAGTTGCACATTTTTTTAAATTATTTCTGAGAAAAGGTTGAGCATCATTCGTTTAAAAGTTTCAATTGGTAAGACCTTTTATTTAATGCAATGATATTCAGACACTTTAAGTGACTGCATCTTTTATGGAGTTATTGTACTTTGTGTCATAAAACATGTTTAGTTTGCAGGAGGTGTGAAACCATTAGAATGCAATGATATATGAAACTAGGCCTTTGACTGCTGTGTTTGACTGATATTTGGCAAAAATGGGCATGGTGTGTTCAATGAGGTAAACAGGTGCATCTCAATAAATTAGAATGTCGTGCAAAAGTTCATTTATTTCAGTAATTCAACTCAAATTGTGAAACTTATGTAATAAATAAATTCAATGCACACAGAAGTAGTTCAAGTCTTTGGTTCTTTAAATTGTGATTTTGGGTCACATTTAACAAACCCACCAATTCACCATCTCAACAAATCAGAATACTTCATAAGACAAATAAAAAAAAACATTTTTAGTGAATTGTTTGGCCTTCTGGAAAGTATGTTCATTTACTGTACATGTATTCAATAATGGGTGTTCCTCCTCCCTGAAGTCCCCAGTCAACGCAGCCATCTACCAGGAAATTGTAGAGCACTTCATGCTTCCTTCTGCTGACAAGCTTTTTGGAGATGCTGATTTCATTTTCCAGCAGGACTTGGCACCTGCCCACACTGCCAAAAGCACCAAAAGCTGGTTCAATAACCATGGTGTTACTGAGCTTGATTGGCCAGCAAACTCACCAGAACTGAACCCAATAGAGAATCTATGGGGCATTGTCAAGAGGAAGATGAGAGACACCAGACCCAACAATGCAGATGACATGAAGGCCGCTATCAAAGCAACCTGGGTTTCCATTACACCTGAGCAGTGCCACAGGGCTGATTGTCTCCATGCCACGCCACATAATTAAAGCAAAAGGAGGCCCAACCAAGTATTGAGTACATGTACAGTAAATGAACATACTTTCCAGAAGGCCAACAATTCACTAAAAATGTTTTTTTTTTATTGGTCTTATGAAGTATTCTAATTTGTTGAGATAGTGAATTGGTGGGTTTTTGTTAAATGTGAGCCAAAATCATAAATTAAAAGAACCAAAGACTTAAACTCCTTCAGTCTGTGTGCATTGAATTTATACACAAGTTTCACAATTTGAGTTGAATTACTGAAAAAAAACTTGCACGACATTCTAATTTATTGAGATGGACCTGTATCTCTAACATAAGCCAGCACCACTTAATCTTTAAAATAACACTAAAAATTTCCGTTTGTGACGCCTTCATAAATGAAGATGGAAGACACCAAGGCCTAGGGCAGGTGGTGGCGAACTCCGGTCTTGGAGAGCCGCAGCCCTGCAGAGTTCATCTCTAACCCTAATTAAAACTCACCTGGCCTGTAGCTTCCTAATAACCGTTCAGACCTTGATTAGCTTTTTCAGGTGTGTTTGATTAGGGTTGAAGCAAACTCTAGGACAGGCGCGCCAATACAATAATGGAACCTAAGTCTAGAGGGGCAACAACTACAGGAATACAAGACCCCCAAGAATATTATACATGTATAAAAGCATCTTTTTATTTTAAAAACAATACCGGACCTAGGTTACTAATATGCCGGGGCTGTTGCACATCATCTGAATCCCAGAAGAACGACCCATATGAGTACCATGGTGACCCTCCCATGCTGTGGATGGAAGGGCTGAGTTCTCGCGCCAGTCCGTTAGCTCAAGCTAATTTGTGTTTCTAGTGTGGCTTCAAACCCAGAGTGAGACAACCCACTCTTTGTTATGGGAAGCCATGCTCATTCTTGTTAGCTAGATCATTCCAAATGACTCAGTTCACGAGATTCACCCCTTTATGATCAGTGTTTACTTGGCACAATAAACCCAGACAACGCCTCCATAGTGACAGCACTGGTGCAACGATACATTATTCATCAATGCCAGAATTAATGCTACTCTTTAATTGTTCTGAAAATACATGCATGATAGGTTTATGATGCATATCAGTGGGTTAAACTAAAACATTAAGAAGTCTCTAAAATGTAAATGAAGGAACATATCTGGGTAACAGCTTGTTTTCCATCAGAACACCCCATGTCTGAATTATGTGAAAGCAATTAGTTCACCCAAAAAATGTAAATTCTGTCATAATTTACTCACGCTCAATAGGTCATTACAAAGCTGTATGAATTTCTTTATTCTGTGGCACAAAAAAAAGAATATCTGAACTTTTTTGTCCATTCAATAAAAGTGAGTGGGGTCCAAAGTTGATTGGGCTCTTCTAACTTTAATTGTATGGGCAAATACAATTAAAACATTCTTCAAAATATCCTCTTTTGTGCTCTGCAGAAGACACTAAGTCATACAAGTCTGGAACGATCTGGAATTTGAATTTTTGAGTGAACTATTCCTTAGCATTAATGCAGACATGTAGTGGCAATAAGAAATTATGGTCACAAACGGTATTAGAAACAAGACCTGGAAAGGGTCAGAACACTAACCTGGAAAGGAATGTGGATTGGGGGACCCTCTCTTCAGGCACTTGGAACACAGGACATGCACAGAGTAGTGAAGGCCAGGCCATTCCTGCAGAAGAACATTTAACTCCTCCACTAAGGGAATAATGGCTTGCCAAGCTGTCCAGATATTTGGCAAGGATGCATGGCTGGAAATGTAGAGGGTCTCAGGCTGCAATCTGCTCCGTGAGGGCCGGTAACTCACCGTCACAGGCACTTTACCCCGATAGGCAAAGATATGATGCTTTCCATCGGACCGTTGCACCACGTGGCTGTTGATTTGCACGCTATACCGTGCAAAAAGTCCAAGAGGGGTGAAGAAAGGAAACCTGTATTCAATCTGCAGCTGCTCAACCGAGAAGAACTGACTAGGGATCGACGAGCCCCCGCTGGCCGAGGCCTCAGGATGGGGCTCCTCGTTGCTGACCTGACTGGGAAACTTATACCAGACGGTGGCTCCATTAAGCGGCTTGCTGCGAGGTTTGTTGACACAGTAGCACACGCCCATCTTTTCCAGCAGTTCCATGATCAGGTGCAAGTCCTGCTGTGTCTGTACCAGGGGCTTAAGCAACAATCGAATCACATTTGACGGCAGCAAGCCATGCAACAGAAACCCCTCCACGTGACCGTGCATCTGTGTAGACCTGATGCTATCTCCATCATCTCCTTCAGCCTGTAGTTTCTCAAGCATTGCAGCGAGGTCTCTCTGAAAAAACACATTCAAGATGGCGATAAATCGGGGTAGATTGTGGAAGACGTATTCCTTCAACGTCATGCTGTCTTCAAAGTACAAAAGTTTACCGCTCTCGTGTAGGTAAGAGAGCGCGCTTTGCAGGCGGTCCTCCGTCAGCCCAGCCTGAAGGCCAAACCGGGCCGAATCCCACCAGGAAAGCCATAAATCCTGTGGCTTAAAATGCAGTTCCTCAAGCATCTGCCATGACTTTGGCAGAACTCTGTGAAGATTGGGGAAAATCTCCCTGTGATCGGCGACAGACATGAGCTTCTCTTTCAAATGCTGGATGTTTCTATGAGCCATCATGCAGCTGACGCAAATCACCGGAGAGAGGATTTGTAGACGATTGTTGAGCATATATTGCAACTGAGACTTTTTACGTCGCAAGTTTTTATCTGTGACCCCATAAAACAGAACATGGTGGTTAGAAGTCCGAACGTCGTAACCTTGCTCAAGGGCTTCGTCAACCTGCAGGGCAAGCACTTGTAGGCATTCAGTGTCCATTTTTTCCTGGAGCGAAATCTGTCTGTGAATATCCAGGCACTTTTCTTCAACCTCAACCTCTTCACATAAGTCACTGTGGGTGCCTACAATGCACACAACTGCATGTGGCACCTTGGCACTGAGCAGGTGGAGGAAACCACCAACATGGGAGTAGAAGCTCTTTGATGTATACAATTTCAGATTCACCACCAAAACATAAAGTGCTCCGGGAGACAGGAAAAAGGGTTTGATAAGATCATAGTTCTGCTTACCAGATAAATCATATACAATGAATGTAAGACTCCGATCTGCATCCGCTACCCAGTTCGTCACGTCAATACCCCTACATCCAATGGCCAACTTGGCATCAGACGGTTTGTTGACAATGCACTGCCTGAGTGTGGTTTTCCCTGCATTTTTCTGGCCCATCAAAACCAGTTTAAGCCTGGGTTTTACAGCAGGTTGGGAATGTGCAAGCTCCTTCTGATAGGCAGCTATGTAGGGGATCCCCTTCATGCACACTTCATATGGGGGCTGAATGAGAGGATTATCCTTCACCTTCCAGATGTTGACTTTGGCAAGTTTTCCAAAATTGTCTGGGAGGATGGCGATTTGGTTACCCTGTAAAACCAGCTCCTCCAATTTCCCTAGCTCTACAATAGAGTCCGGGAGAAACGTTATACTATTATTGTCCAACCACAAATTAGCAAGATTGCACAGCTGTCCTACCTCCTCAGGGAGGAACGTCAGTTTATTCCGGCTTAAATACAACTCCTCCAAACTGGTGAGTTTGATGATAACCTGAGGAAAATGTTCAAAGGAGTTTGAGGAGAGATTGAGCATTTTCAGTTTCTGCAGTTTCCCAAACGATTGCGGCAGGCTTGTGAGGAAATTATCATCAAGCATCAGGCTCTCCAAGTTCTGCAGCTCACAAAATGTTTCAGGCAAAAACGAGAGGTGAGTGCTGCTGAGCCACAAGATTTTAATAGATTGGAGCATCATGATGTTACCCGGAAGACCTTCTAGTTTATTCCCAGAGCAGTCAAGCTCCTCCAGATCAGAGAGGGCAAGTATTTCAGAAGGGAAACGCTGTAGCTTGTTATGATCCACATCGAGCGTTCTGAGTTTCCTGAGCTGTGAAAAGGACCTGGGGAAATCATGCAGCTCGTTGAAGCTGATGTCAAGCTCCTCCAGACTTTGCAAAGTCCCAATCTGAGATGGCAGGTATTGGATTTTGTTATGACTGATGCACAACTTTATAAGCCCCTTGAGAAGATCAATATCTTCTGAAAAGTGGTTCAAGCAGTTGTGACTGATATCTAATTCAACCAGCTGACTAAGTTGAAATACTGCAGTGGGAACTGTTGCAAACTTGTTCCTTCGAAGGATGAGGATGCGAAGCCTGGTTAGGGTTGAGCCCAGTCCCTCTGGAAGCTCTTGAAGGGAGTTGTTGCCCAGATTGAGGACCTCGATCTCCTTTATGTCCTCGGGTAATGTAATTTTCTGGCAGTTTTTGGTGCTGAGAGTCAGCTGTCTCAGATTGCTCCTCAGCTTCCGGGAGCGCAAAGCAGCATCCCTCCATAACCTAGCTGTCTTCAGGTTATTCTCCTCAGCCATCGTATCGAAGCCGTGCTTCTCCTTGTTCTCATTGAGCACAGTGATCAATCACTTAGGCAGCATAGTGCCGCCTTCACTTGCTTTATCGATTCGGGTTCTCCGCACAGCAATCCAGATGAAACCAACATTTAGACCATGCCGATTTCATCTTCATCCGAAATTATGCAGTTCCATTCAATTGCATTCAGAAAAATAGGGCTGGGCTGTGTTCTTTCACGCATCCTCTTTATCTGCGCCATCGACCGCAGGATAAAAACCGCACGCGCGCATCAAAAGTCGCATCAGCCCAGTGCGCGAGGCTGGCGATTCCGCCAGCGCGTCCTTTGATACCACATGAGAGAAAATATCTAAGACATATCCAGTTAGTTAGAATGAAAGATGGGCAGTGGTGGCTGCTGTAGTCTTTCCTTGTGTGTCTCCGCCTATTCTCTGCGCATGCAGCCAACAGTGAACGTTCACAGGAACAGCACTGCGTCAAAGCCCCACCTTCTCTACGCGCGAGCAACGCAACGCTCGCATAAACAAAAGCCTTGATTGGTCAGTTAGGTGGTGACGAAGCACGCGTCGCGTATTAACAGCAGTATTGATAATAATAGCGTTTGTTAGTAGCGTCGCGTGCAGTGAAGGTGGTATGTGAAAGTAACTGCGTTTCTATTGTTTCGGTTTTACTAACAGTATGTAACATCCTGTAACATCATAAGACCGTGCGCCACCCAATGTAAATAATAGCTTTCTTCCAAAACATCACATGAAGACAGCTGGATCCTGTTTGCCTACGATATGAAAGGGACTTTAGTCTTTGTACAAACAACCTGGAAATAAATACAAAATTCATAAGTGAAACACAAACCAAATTCATGCCAATTAGTCCGCCTGTCTCCTTGTTGACTTTATTGATGATGGTGGGCTTTGTGTTGCTCACGATTATTTAGAAAAGTGTTATTTGACGCCATCTGCTGGACATGATGCTCAGCCGCAATACTTTTGCTAAACTAATATCTAATCAGATCAACAGAAATATTAACATTGAAAAGTAAGAGAAATTGCATAATTACATGCACTAATAAAACATTTTACAACAACATCAGTACATTAGAATGATCATGACTGTGTGTTAACATATCATACTTGATTGACTATCTCTATTATTGCATGGCCTTGGACAATTAGATATGGTGGCCAGAAACAGTGAACTTTGTGTTGACAAGTCTTGTTGCGTAACCAAAACATATCTTAACTTTGCATAGACTATTACAGTGCAAAGAACCCAATAAGTTTAACTAAAAAAATTTAGTACACTTGAAAATCAGATCTTGAGCAAATAGGAATAGCATATCAAATTATATATCTCTTAAAATAATATTGTACAGTGGCATCATAATTTAAAAACATAACTCATTGTCTAATGAACAACATAATCCAATATTATTGACGACAGATATCTCAAGTGTCCATAAGGCTTCACAGTCCAACAGGTCCTTGGTCAAAGACCAGCGTGTTTTTTTAAGGAGACATTTATCACAATGTTTGATGGATATGGGTGCAGGATAAACTGTCCCAAAAGTGGATTCTTAGTAATATGGACCGATGTCTTCATATCCAGCATAGCTTGGCCAATTGGGAAAGATTCCACGTGAGCATCTGGGGCTGCCGTATCGGTCAAAAAGAACGTCCCAATCGCTCACACCATATCGCTGGTGGTCAACCATAGAGTCATTTGAACTCTTCTTTAGTGCTGATTGAACAATTCTGTAATTCTGTCCTTGGTTGTTGTCCCAGAGCGTTACGCCATTGACCTCATAGCAAATGGCAAACTCGATGCGTTCATGTGGAGGCACCTGATCAGGCAAAGTAGCTCCGAATGAAAAGGTGTCACGGTTTAAGCCGGTGTAAGTGTCCTTTACGTACTGGCATTCTATGTCTGTGTGACTTTTCCAAGTGTCAAACGTAATGCGAAGCTTAACGGACTTCTCAAAGGAAAGGTTTTTGACTTTGACCGTCCCTGCTATAGATTTTTCCTTAAGCATGCAGTGTTCGAGGCAGAGGTTTTCATTCTCTATACGTTGACGAAACTTTAAGTAGTCTGCAGACGGCTGGTCAAAGTCGAGGGTTAGCTTGTCCTTCCCTTCTGGCAGAGTCACCAAAGAGCTAAAAAACTGCACAATGTTGGTTGGGATGTCAATAGGGTCATCAAATTCAGAAAATACCTTTACCATCGTCAGGGCGAGGCCCTTGTGATCAGCAAAAGATACTTGTTTTTTGGCCCTGCCAGGTATCGCCACGTGTGCGCTGGCCCTATTCAACTCCAGCTGCTCCCTCGGAGAGCCGAAACTAAGTTTGGTACTTTGACACCGGTGCAGACATGGCCGCAAGGGCCTGCTGTATTTAGTCACCCTCGGGTTCAGGAACTCTTCATTTGTCAGATAAATCGGCATGGCGAGTTCAATCGGCATGGTGGGTTCGTTGGGACGGCAGTCACGTGCACTGAAAATGCAGAAATGTGTATTAATAACCACGTTACTACAGTGAGAAAGGTCTGTCCAGGTCTGTGAATGTTGGTTGAAGTCCGATGAAATCTTCCAATATTTGACTAATTCAAATTTCACACTTGTACTTTATCATAGCACAGCATGAAATCTCCTTAACATATATACTCGGTTTAAAATAATCAAATCATTATGCACAGCAAACAGGGCTTAATATAGACTCAGAATCAAATAATTAAACATTAAGCAAAAGATTGCAGGCGGTGGGTCAAACAAGTTTATCTAAACTGGAGGCCAGGGAGAGGGGTTATGGAGCAGCATATGGAGAACCAAAGAGACTGAACTACAAAAGATATTGAGTACCCTCTAGTGTTCATAATTTGTAAAACATTTCATTCAAAATCATTAAAAGACAAGAATCTTAATCTTTATGACAAACAACCTGATTTTCAGACAAGATACTATCTAAGGGTCACTGAAAAAGGGAAATTTTGTTTAGAAACCCCCCCCCGTCCCTAATTTTCAGACTGGCGAGTATTGTAACGCGGGGTGAGCTGCAACACTAGCAGTTTAACGAAGGAATGTCAAACTCGGTTCCTGTAGGGCCACAGCATTGCAGAGTTCAGCCCCCTCTCTAATTAAACACACCTGAACCAGCAAACCAATGTCTTTGGGATTGCTTGAAAACTAAAGGTTAGGTGTGTTGGAGCAATTTGGAGATAAACTCTACAGGACTGTGGCCGTCCAGGAGCTGAGTTTAACATTCCTGTTTTAAACAATTAGAAATCAGTTACATACATTTCTACTGCAGATGAGCAGCAACCACCTAAGGTGACAGTAGATCAGGGTTTCTCAAACCTGAGAGAGTGCAGAGTTGATCTAAACCCCCGATCAAACTCACCCTACCTGTGGTTTTTAGTGATCCTGAAGACATTGATTAGCTTGTTCAAGAGTGTTTGATCGGGGTTGAAGCTCAACTATGCAGGGCATTGGCCCTCCAGGGCAAGACCTGAGCAACCCTGGAGTAGATGATGCAAGACTGTTTAATAAATATGGGTTTACAGGACAAAATAGAATTGCCATATAACTTGCACAAGATTTTCATCTACATGAAAATCTGATAGAAATGTCATAGCTGAGGAGATGGGGAGGGTTGACACCATTTTACAGTGTACTTCCCATATAGATTGTAGATTGCTGGCCTATATTTGCTACAATAGTTAGAATAACTAACCTATAAAAAAGGTATGTTTTTTGGGTGTTTTTTTTATTTCCATTTCCTATATTTCTATTCAATTTTAAACTATTTTCAACACTACTTTGAACAAGTAAATTCTGTGATTAGGCCCTACCACAATAAACTCATGTACACAATTTAAAACGTCTAGCAGTGTGTTTGGTTGTAACAAGAGCACTCTTTGTAATTTTACATTAATTTACACAATGTAAATTTAAGCAATAGGTTTAAAATAAATCAATTAAAATAAATTTAAAAAACTTTAATTTATAGACGGCAAATTCTGAGAATATAATTTCAAAGAGTCAGACAAAAAAAGCTCCCAAAAATCTCTTGTATCCATATACGGTCAGGAACAATGAAACATTGTTCCAGTCTGTCTAGGTGAGGCGCGAGAAAGATTAGCTTTAGATTAAAACAGAAAATGGTGATTTGAAATAATAGGCAATGGCAATTAGCTTTAGAATCAAATGCTTTCGCACCTGTTGAAGCTCATTTGCAGTTGCAACTTTCGCCCAGGTCCAACATACCATCACGCTTTATCATACTGCTGCCTTCGTTTCTGATCAACCCCTCCTCTCTTAATCTTTGATTTTGATTTTTTTTTATTCCCAATGTTATGCAAGATTGCTTTCCTTTTCCATATCTATTAAAAACGTTAAGCCTAATATCATATGTCGCTCTGCGTCATGGTCTTCCTGGTTTGCAGCCGTTTCCCTGGGCACGACCATGTTTAATAAAAGTTTAGATTAAACATCTCTGCGTGCTGGAACACGAATCAACTCAGCGCTCTTCCAGTGCTCTTCAAACTGATCCAGGGAAGCAAATCGAGAGCATAAGTTCATGCATACCTGTGTCACGGCATTTAAGCTGGGTCAAACTTCTTCACCAAGCCCAGTGTCTCGTGTTAGTGAATGCAGCTTCAGCTCACTAGAGTTATACGCTCGTGCTAATGTGCGTCCGGAATGAGCGAGCCTTCTAGCTGTACCGGCCGGCACCAAAATTACATTTTTGCCGATGATCAGCCCGTGTTCACGTGAACTACCTGTTTGGACCAATCACGGCAGGCTACAGGGGCATGCATGCACCCAATGCTGATCAATGGCATGTCACGTGACTGCAAAGACTAGGGGTCAGTAGGCCATGTCTGGAGGCCCCCCTGTGTTTTATAAATATCCACCACTTTTACTTCCATAAACATGAACCCACTAACTTCTAAATGCTTTCACATTCTATGACCAGTGCAGATAATGTTTCAGTTCATTCCCATTAGTTATTCTGGGATTATTGTGTATCTGTGTTAACATATGTGCATTGAGAATGGAAATGCAAAGGAATGTGTTCAGCACTGTTGTCTAGTAGGGGACAAGCACTCTTGAAACTGATTTGTTTGACATCCATGGTTGTTGACTAGTTGTATCATGTGACCTTTTATCACAATTCAGACTTTTTTCTTGCATTTCTGAGTTTATATATCACAATTCTTTCTCACAGTTCTAAGAAAAAAGTCTGAATTGCAAAATATAAACTCAGAATTGTGAGATATAAACTCACAATCGTGTTAAAAAACGTAGAATTGTGAGATACAATGTCAGAAAAGTATATGCTTGCAACTGTAAGACAAAAAGTCAGAATTTTGATTAAATAAGAATTGCAAGATGTAAACTCAGAATTCATAGGGGAAAAGTCTGAATTGTGAGAGTTGTGAGAAAAAAAGTCAGAATTTCACAATATAAACTCCGAATTGTGAGATATAAACTCACAACTCTAAGAAAAGTCAGAATTGTAAGAAAAAGTGTCAATTACTTTTTTTATTTTTAATTCTGTACCAGAAAAAAAAAAACAGATTTGTGGGATAAAGTCAGAATTCTCAGAACAAAGTCAGAATTGCGAAATGCAAACTCGAATGTCTGAATTGAGAAATAAAAAGTATTTTTTTTTAAATCCTGTGGTTGTAATGTTCTTAGTTTCTGGCCTTCACTAGCATAAATCAATCTAAAATGAGTGTCCAACATGCCAATCACATGTAGATGAAGTCAAAGCAACATGCAATGAAAGAAAAATACTGACTACTGTCTGTCAACAGCGAAACAGAATCTCGCTGATTTTGGCTCAGGAAATTGTGGTGTCAGTAATTAATCTAATATCCTATCTCTATCACTGTGCATAGCATGCAAGTCTATTTGGACAATTTAAAATGTTAAGTAAGGTAAATACAGTATTTTGATCATGTGCATCACCTCTAAGCAATGTTGTGTTCAAACATCCTTTCTCTGCTCCCAAAATCCCATTATTTTACTTTATAGTGGACTTTATTAAGACTCTATTTCCTAGTGTTTAAAATGTATATATATATATATATACAGTGGGTACGGAAAGTATTCAGACCCCCTTAAATTTTTCACTCTTTGTTATATTGCAGCCATTTGCTAAACTCATTTAAGTTAATTTTTTTCCTCATTAATTTACACACAGCACCCCATATTGACAGAAAAACACAGAATTGTTGACATTTTTGCAGATTTATTAAAAAAGAAAAACTGAAATATCACATGGTCCTAAGTATTCAGACCCTTTGCTCAGTATTTAGTAGAAGCACCCTTTTGATCTAATACAGCCATGAGTCTTTTTGGGAAAGATGCAACAAGTTTTTCACACCTGGATTTGGGGATCCTCTGCCATTCCTCCTTGCAGATCCTCTCCAGTTCTGTTAGGTTGGATGGTAAATGTTGGTGGACAGTCATTTTTAGGTCTTTCCAGAGATGCTCAATTGGGTTTAAGTCAGGGCTCTGGCTGGCCATTCAAGAACAGTCACAGAGTTGTTGTGAAGCCACTCCTTCTTTATTTTAGCGGTTGCTTAGGGTCATTGTCTTGTTGGAAGGTAAAACTTCGGCCCAGTCTGAGGTCCTGAGCACTCTGGAGAAGGTTTTCGTCCAGGATATCCCTGTACTTGGCCGCATTCATCTTTCCCTTGATTGCAACCAGTCGTCCTGTCCCTTGCTTCACTGTTGGGACTGTATTGGACAGGTGATGAGCAGTGCCTGGTTTTCTCCACACATACCGCTTAGAATTAAGGCCAAAAAGTTCTATCTTGGTCTCCTCAGACCAGAGAATCTTATTTCTCACAATCTTGGAGTCCTTCAGGTGTTTTTTAGCAAACTCCATGCGGGCTTTCATGTGTCTTGCACTGAGGAGAGGCTTCCGTCGGGCTGCTCTGCCATAAAGCCCCGACTGGTGAGGGCTGCAGTGATGGTTGACTTTCTACAACTTTCTCCCAGCTCCTGACTGCATCTCTGGAGCTCAGCCACAGTGATCTTTGGGTTCTTCTTTACCTCTCTCACCAAGGCTCTTCTCCCCCGATAGCTCAGTTTGGCCGGACGGTCAGCTCTAGGAAGGGTTCTGGTCATCCCAAACGTCTTCCATTCAAGGATTATGGAGGCCACTGTGCTCTTAGGAACCTTAAGTGCAGCAGAAATTTTTTTGTAACCTTGGCCAGATCTGTGTCTTGCCACAATTCTGTCAATGAGCTCTTCAGGCAGTTCCTTTGACATCATGATTCTCATTTGCTCTGACATGCACTGTGAGCTGTAAGGTCTTATATAGACAGGTGTGTGGCTTTCCTAATCAAGTCCAATCAGTATAATCAAACACAGCTGGACTCAAATGAAGTGTAGAACCATCTCAAGGATGATCAGAAGAAAAGGACATCACCTGAGTTAAAATATATGAGTGTCCCAGCAAAGGGTCTGAATACTTAGGTCCATGTGATATTTCAGTTTATCTTTTTTAATAAATCTGCAAAAATGTCAACAATTCTGTGTTTTTCTGTCAATATGGTGTGTTGTGTGTACATTAATGAGGAAATTTTTTTAACTTAAATTATTTTAGCAAATGGCGGCAATATAACAAAGAGTGAAAAATTTAAGGGGGTCTGAATACTTTCCGTACCCACTGTATATATAATTGACCAGAATGTAACATTTGGGATAATTTCACATAAAAATGTAACATTTAAAAAACAATACATATTTTATATTTAATTAAAAGCCAAGCTGAACAAAACTGTTCATCATATAGGAGTCAGAATTATACTCAATGTCAATGTGGAGACATTGGGACACTGTGGTATACCTCATCCTACTGCTGCCACAACTGATGTACACAGATAGTGTGGAAAATTAATTGATAATTCCAGATACAGTAACACTGTAACACTATAGGGTCAAAAAACAACCATAGTCAGTAGAAGCTGTTTTAGGCGCATGGGTTGTGAAATAGTGAACTAAAACAGACTGTAGAGAAGGTTAACAGGAGAACAGCTGTTCAGGCTTGTTCATTCCGAATCAATAGGACAACTGTACATAAAGGTGACAAGAAGAGGTCAAATGGAGGTCATGCTGCTGTATTGCACAATATGTTTGATCATTTATGAATAAAACAAAAGGTCCATAAATACACAAAGTCTAAAAGAAAATATATTTCTGTAGGTGTTGTATTTATTTGTGATTATGCACTCTAATATCTTTATTTCTTTCAGACAAAAACATATGCGACAATAATTTGAAGTATTGTGCTTGGAAAAGTATTTTCAGACATGTTTACAGCACTGGACGCTTATAACAGCTGGTATGACACCCATGCAGAAAGGCACATCAGTACTTGTACAGGGGCTACATGGGTTCATTTGTGAACCTCTGTGATTGACAGAGCAGTGTGGACAGAAATGGAGCAGCTGTAGAACATCCAGAGCACATTCAATCCTGTGTATATTTAAAACAATTGTACTTTTTCCCCCAAGACATTTTCAGCATAACAAATTAAGGGAAAGGATTAACTGGAAAAACTTGTGTCCATAATAGTATATTCTCTGAGGCACTTTTTTTGAATAATTACTTCATTGCTGTTAAAAGCATGTTCTACGAATGTGTAGTATTAATGCAGTTTGGATATACTACATTCGTCATGTTGACATATATTATATGGCCTACAGTACCAGCATAAGTTTAGTCGATTCATGCCATTCACAAATCCTCTCCCATGGCCTTATGGGATAGTAAAGTGTCTATTGGATGTGCACTTCAGAATCTCACCGGTAGTAGTAGGTCATTGCCTACTGTTTTATGAATATTGGGAATTTGGGCATCACATAATGTTTTTTTTATTTTTTATACAGATTTTCAGTTTGGTCTTTTAGGATTGTGGATATAGATATTTTGACTATACTTTAGAACTTTTGAACACGAGGAGAAAATCAAATAACTTTGTAAACAGTAACGTTGGACTGTCAGTGTGATAAGAGTTCTGTGATTCTCACGCAAACATTGTCATTATGTAACAGGAATCAAACAAACAGAACCTTAGATACTTAAGCACAGGTTCATTCTGGGCTAGTGTTTCAGCTTGGGCAACCAAATATTTCCAAACAGCTGAATACAAGAACTCTGACCTCAGAAGGTCATCACTTTCACTAGCCTAATATCTAGCAACAGTTAAAACAGACTGTTACAGAAGAGAAATCTAATGTTTTGTGATGGCTGAGTTGCCCATTGAGGATCAATGAGTAGCAAAGTTTTTTTTTCATAAACAGCTGCTTATACATCCAAGACAAACTTTGGATTTGATGTTGTAAACAAAAGTATGTTGATTGGAAGACCAGCAAACCATCTTAGACGAGTTTAAATGCTTTTTTTCTTCAGCAGGAATAAACCATCGACAATAATAGCAGGAATGTTTTATTTTGAGTTCTGCTGACTAACATTAAGGTAGGCTAGATTTACTTACATAACACTTAACAGAGATTTATTTGTCGTTTCATATTCAGAACTATATATTTCTGCCTGTTTATTTGTCTTTTTGTTTAATTTCATTTATTTGTTTATTTATTTGATGATACCAAGCCTCCCCTGATTTTAGCTGGCGGAAACTGTGGTTACCATGGTGATAAGACACAGGTAGCAAAAAATATTATTTGTCCGTTTTGGTCATTTGTAAGCGGAAGTTTTACCCTGACACTTCCCGGAAGTTCTCCCCGACTGTTTTCGCTGCCAGAGGGGGATTTGAGTGCGAAAATGGCGACGTTTCGTCGCGCTTCCCAGCAGCAGCAACAACAACAACAAAACTTATCCTCCCCACTAAGACCCGACCCCAGTCCCCTCACTTCTCCAGAGTTCCCCAGAGACACCGGCGGCTCTTCGGCTGGCGAGAGGCCGGAAAGCATCGGGGATCCGGAGATCGCTGCTGAAGTCCCCGCTCCGCTCCTCAGCACCAGCAGCAGCAGCTCCAGCTCGAGCAGCGCTAGCTCGTCTACCACCGGCGGGGGCAGTAGTGCGGGCTCCACTCCCGACTCCGGTAGTGCCAGTCCTGGAGGCAGCGTCTGCGGGACGAGTGAGGCTTTCAGAGAACTGTTTGAGGCCTGCAGGAATGGGGACGTGTCTCGGGTGAAGAGGCTGGTGGATTCGGTCAATGTAAACGCACAGGACATGGCCGGGCGCAAGTCCACCCCGCTTCACTTCGCTGCAGGTAAATACAAATATACGTTATATGTTTGCGATCAATCTAGACCTGGAAAGCATTCAGGTAACTGTTAGACGGTTTATGTCGCTAAATAAACAATAAGATGGGGCTCAAGAGGGGTTTAAAGGAAACGAGGACAAAGGGAATAAAGTAGAGTTTGGCCAAGTTGTCCAACAGGACAATCATGCAACACCTAGGTTAGTAGAAAGTTAACCACTCCGCGAGCTATATTGGTCTGCTCGTGTTTGTTTTCGTTTGATGCGTTGCCGAAAGTGAATAAAGTTCGACATACAGACTGAATGAACCGCAGTGCACCGGGAGATGATCGATAAAAGTAATAAACATTGTATTAAAGTTGCACTTTGTCCTCGAATGTTCAAAATTAGTGTTTAAGTTACTTTGGTTCGCGTACTTTTACGATAAACTGAAACCGGGCCATCGCATGCTACTTGTGATCCTCCACAGCTGTCAAAACACTTAATACACAACAGTAATGTAGTAAATGTCGTGTTTGGTGCTGAAGAAAAATTCTTACATGGTTATAAAGATATATGCATCTAATCGTCACAATATTATATCCAGTGTTGGGAAGGTTACTTTGGAAATAGGTTACAGATTACAAGTTACCCTATTTAAAATGTAATAAGTAGTGTAACTATTTCATTTACTTTATTAATGTAACTGATTACTTTTTGATTACTTTTCTAAATTTGATAAAGCAGGCAGGGTTAACCTAACAGTAGTACTCAACACTGACAACTGTCAGACTTTTAAAATACTTCTTGACTTAAATAAAGATTATAATACAATTTTGAAGCACAGCCACCACAAAATCAGACTTTAGCACCTCTTTTTACTTTGAGATCGTTCTGCGGGTTAAATACAGATTTACAATCACAAGATATAGTTTAATAGCTATGATACTGTTTTTGAAATCAAATCTTTGCATAGACAGGAAACACTGGCATCTAACAATGCTTTGGAAAAAACTATTAATCTTAAAAAATAAAGCATACACATAAACCCAAATAGAAAATAAAACTAGTTATCAAATAAGCATGTGTCCTATTCTGTGTTCTAAATTCCTGAAACATTGATGTCTCATATTTTAAAGCAGCCAATGCAATCAAATCTGTATGTGTGAAAATATTCAGATGTAACCCTCTTTGTAATCGTTAACATTTTCATAAGCAACTGTAATTTAAAGGGTTAGTTAACCCCAAAATGAAAATTCTGTCATTTACTCATCCTCATGTCTTTCCAAACCCGTAAGAACTTCGTTCATCTTAGGAACACAAATTAAAATATTTTTGATAAAATCCGAGAGCTCTCAGACCCTGCACAGACAGCAACACAACTGTAATGTTCACAGGTCCAGAAACGTAGTAAGGACATCGGTAAAACAGTCCATGTGACATCAGTGGCTCAACTTACTTTTTGAGCTCAAAGAAAACAAAAATAACATAATATATTTAACAATTCTTCTCCCTCGAGTTACGTCTTCCGTCATTCTGGAGAGTAGCCAGAGTGTATCGAAAGTAATCAGGGTTTGTCTTACGTTCAGGGGAAAAGCGACGCGCAGGAAACATCGGTGTCATCAGCGTTGTTTACGTCTTTAAGGGGTGAAAGTAGTTGCGTATGCATTGTGAATAGGGTTGGGTACCGAACTCGGTACTTTTAAGGGTACCCACCGAATTGCGTCGGTACTACCGAGTACCGATTCACGTTAAATCAATCGGTGCTAAATTTCGGTACCTGAGAACGCATCTGGGCGCATATGCTACAGAGAGAGAAAGAGAAACCCTGTGACGTGAGGTCACCCCTGCAACTCGTTCAAAAAACACACAGGGCAATCCGAAATGTTCTGAAGTGTGGTTACATTTCTAGGGCCATATGGTTTCTGAGAAAACGCGGATGGGATCGTGGAGTCCATTTATAAAAACTTAATTTACTCTATAGTGCGGAATGCCACGGAATTCGTCAATTTTGGACGAATAAATAAAAAGTAGCCACTGCCATTTAATTCGAATCGTGATATGAACTAGTGTCTGTGAATATTAAAATGCAAAAAGACGGTTTAAATATGAATCCTGCATGTTCCCCTTGCCTCTGTAAGTATGAATGGCGGAAATGCGGTTTTGTTTACTACACAAATACTGAAGCACGCTTGACGCTCGCGGTGATTTCCGGCCTCTGTGTCTCACTATATGATGGCATGAACACAAAACTTAATCTCCAGAGCTGCTGTGAGAGTCACTTCGCGATAATTTTACCGTTTCATTTGAGAAAACTAGCATCATCATACTGTATACACACAGAAACTTCATGGCAACCTGTCAAAATAAAAGTACGGTTTAACATGTAACAGAAATATATTACTCTTGTATTACTTTTGTACAGTATAATGTACATATTTAACAATTCCATTTTCTATCAAATTTAAATAAAACAATTAAATGATATAAAATAAAAATAAATACTACCAGATGAATCACTTGTAGAAAAAATAATACAATTATTAGCCTATTAAAAAATGTTTTAAAGGAATATTCACACAATTTTTCTTCCATGTATTAATTTCAACAGTAAACCTCATTTTGTTTGCCAAAAAATAAAAGGGTTAATTTTCATTTGATTATAAATTAAATTAATGATTTATGCCTTCATCTGATTTTTTAGAAAAATAATTAAAGAGAATTTCTGAAAAAAAAGAAAAGAAATAAAGAAAAAGTTTGTAGGGCCCTATTGTTCAAAATGTTGAAATTGAGACCTTTGGACTTATTGTTCCTGAAATAATTGTTTGTAAAGTACTGCAGAGAGTAAGTACCGAAAAAAGTACCGTTGGGTACCGGCCCGAAATTCAGGTACCGGTACCGTAACGGTTGTTAAATGTGACCGGTAACCCAACCCTAATTGATACTCTCTAAAATGGCAGAAGACGTAACTCGGGGAAGAAATATTGTTGAAAAAGAAATTTTTTTGCGCTCAAAAAGTATTCTCGTAGATTCGCAAAACTGAAGTTGAGCCACTGATGTCAATGGACTGTTTTACCGATGTCCTTACTACGTTTCTGGACCTGGGAACATTACAGTTGTGTTGCTGTCTATGCAGGGTCTGAGAGCTCTCACATTTCATCAAAAATATCTTAATTATGTGTGAGATCAACGAAGTCTTAGGTTGGAAGACGTGGAGGGTGAGTAATTAATGACAGAATTTTAATTTTTGGGTGAACTATCCCTTTAATTACATTTTTTCTCAGTAACTGTAACTGATTACAGTTACATTTATTTTGTAATTAAATGACGTAATTCCATTACGTGTAACTATTTACTCCCCAAAACTGATTATAACAACATTATTTTGTGTTTCCGCAGTCATAGTAAAACTGGAACGATAAAGGGGGTTTAAAACTACATTTTCCAAGTTAATGAATGTTAACATTTCTATATCTATATCTTCGTTTTATGCTCAACTAGAAATTGCTCTTTGTAAATGCATTCACTACAAAATTTTGTTGATTTGAGTTATTTAGGGGCTGTTTTAAAACAAATAAAGGAGCCATTTGATATGTCCCACCCTAGCTTCCTGTTGCAGTAGGAAATATGTCCACACAGAAAGGAAAACTGCACTTGCCAAGACATTTCATGGAGCGATCCAGTTACACCAGGACATAAATAGTGTTATTTCTGAAACCTATTTTCCTTTAAATGTGCACAAATACATTTCTTCTTGGGATAAGCTTGTTATTGAAGGGAATTTGCATCTTTAAGATGCTTATAATGCATGTGTTATATCAATAAAGTTATTGAATGATCCTTGTACACACACATTAATCGTCATTTAGCTCTTTTGTGGGAAACCGGTTTATTTCCTTCCTCTTCCTATCCAGTAGTATTCTCAGTCTGTAACCAAAACAAACCAAAAATAAAGTACTTTTCTGTTGAAACAGGTTCTCATATCATGACTAAAATCATAGATAAGATTTGACAGTCAATGGAAAGAACGGCAGCACAAGTGTAGAACGATTTTCTTGCTAGAAATGGCTGAAGTGCACGGTGTAAACTTGATTAACTGATTTTTGCCTTACAGGTTTTGGAAGGAAAGACGTGGTGGAACATCTCTTGCAGACGGGGGCAAATGTGCATACACGAGACGATGGGGGATTGATCCCGCTGCACAACGCCTGTTCCTTCGGTCACGCCGAGGTGGTCAGCTTGTTGCTTTGTCAAGGAGCCGATCCCAATGCCAGAGACAACTGGAATTACACTCCGCTCCATGAAGCCGCCATCAAGGGCAAAATTGACGTATGCATCGGTAAGTTCCTCTTCTTCTGTCTCTTCTACAATGATGTATATCATCTGAAAAGTTGGCTTGTGCGACCTCAAACGTGTGTCTCGAGTTGCAAGTGTTGGTTTGGATTCGGATGGGGAGCGTGTCAGCTTTGTAGATTGAGGAGACGAATGGTACAATCTCACCTTAGTGAATTCTGAAGATGCATGACTTTAATTTTTCCTGTGTTTTGCCTGAGGAACAGTTCTCAATAAGGGTTAATCATGTGGCATTCTTCTTGATTAGCCGCGGTGACTGACGCTATTACACAGCGCTCAGTCATTAATCAGATCTTTACTGCTTGGTATTCATGAGAAATTTAACATTGCATCTGAGGGGTGAAGAGGGCCAATAATGTGGCGATGGAATGTCGTTCAACATTTCAGTCCTCTGTTTCATGCATCACAATGCGCAGATCATGAAATAATCTGCTTGATGTGCTTCCCACTCTGTGTTTTATGTAATTAGGCTGCAGATTTGTGTCCGAGTTTGTTTCTAAAGTGAAAAGTGTATTTTGAATGGCGAATGTATGTTTTTAAAAAAAAATTTAGTTATCTGAATTTGCTCAAAAAGTAGTCTGCTCATGGCAATCTTATCCAGAGTGCCACTTGCTAAATTTTTAGCATAATCCAATTAGATGAGGGGGGAAATTCCAATTTAAAAACTTTGAGATAAGAATTATCTGCACAATCTAAGGGAGAATTCAGAGGCCTGAGGACATGCGTGTAATTTCACATCTCTCAATCTGAAAAGATTGAAATAGATGTTCTCTGGCTTTTATCTTTGCACTTGTTCATCAGAAAAATTATTTTGGAGCGCTTTAGACAGGCTGAGTCATTCCATGTACAAGAAGAAACATCAGTCTGGAGTAGCTCATGCTGGAAATACTGAAAAAACTTTTGTCCTTGAGATATTTCTGATTCACTATTGTTCACAACGTTCTGCAAGATAGGCCTTAGAAGGAAGTTAGTTGAAGTTGTAGATGTATGCTGATGCAGGTACAGCAGTTGGTTTGTTTTTTGTTGTTGTCCATTGCTTTAACGTGTATTAGGCAACCTCTGTTCCATGTCTCGATTGTTGCCGTCATCTCTGGTTGATGCCCTAATTGTTCTTAATCCTCAGGCTTGGTTGGTTTTTGATAGAGCCAGCATCTAAAAGACCATAACATTTAGCGTTACCAGGATGTTTGGACTAGAGCCCGACCGATATATCGTTCTGCCGATATTATCAGCCGATATGAGCCTGTTGCCGATATATCGGTATCGGCGAATATGCCGCCGATATACAATTTTTTTTTACAGAACATATAACACAGATAAAATGCTTGAAATGGTGTAATTATTTAGTTTGTTCAGCAGAGCGTGCTCCATTGTTTGCTACTGGCGACCTGGATGAAACGCTTTAGAAGCTTAAGTCTATGGAAAACCATTGAAACTTTGAACGGCCATATCTCCGTAACGGCGTGGCGAATACGCACCTAATTCGGGGGATCCCTTCAGCTCGAGGAACCCTCTCGAACGTGAATCGAGTGTACGTCTAGAGGCCCGCTTTCGAATGAGACCACCTCCGCGCCGATAGCCCCCAGGGTTCGGGAGTTACGGGTGGTTAAATTCGCGGTCCGGTGCCGACCGATCAAGCGATCTCGGGGGGCTACCGAAGCTGAAGGGATCCCCCGAATTTGGTGGAGATCCGCCATTCAAAGGGTATTAAAGTGCGCAAGACGTGAATTTATAGTGTATTTACAGAGGTATTTATGTCAAACTTCACACTTCTCTAGTAAGTTTCGTCTGTGTGTGAAGGACGTCAGCGAAATCCAGTGAATGAATGTTCGAAGTGAAATAAAATCGAAGCTAAATCTAGTGCTAAAGTCGCGCTCGTGTGTGTGTCGCTAGGTGGCAGGGAGCAGTGGATATTTGTGGCAGTCAGTGTGGATATTGTGAATGAGTTCTTCTGTGTCATCACGTTCTATTAGTTCTACAGCTTCAGTTTTGGAACTTTCACGCTTAGTAACACATACAGCTGTTCCCTCACCACAGTGAAAAGGGACCCCTTTCAAACAGTGTCGCGTTCGTGAACGTTGTTTAAGCAACATACACCGGTATTGCGGTATAAAAAAAAAATTCATATCATAATAAAAATAAACACCGGTATTCGGAATGAACCAGTATACCGCCCAGCACTACAATAAACAGCTCAATGCTATTTTTCCCATTAGAAGCTTTCCCCCCTCTTATCTTTATCCTTTCGACACCCAACAAGTGTTGTCACCTTTGCCCTTTGATCATAATGAATAAACAATTAGCATCCCCTCTGCTAATTAGGATTGCTGCTGGTCTCCACTCATTAATTTTTGTGCCCATCAGCCCAAAGCTGCAGGAGGGCAGTTTGAAATTAGAGGTCATGCCGTCATTCCTTGCCTCAAAGATGGATGACGATAATGGTGACAGCATGTTTTAATTTTTATTTCTACCTCTCCACCTCGCTCCTGACTTTTTTACCAGATGAATTAGTTTGATCTCCCCACATTCATAGCCTTGAGCTGTAGCCATCCACTCTTATTTTCCAATGCGGCTAACTGTTATTGCGCACGCTAGGGATAAAATGAACAATCAATAAATCGATTAATCACAAACGTCCTCAGCGCACACCTTCAATCCTGGATAATATGTGTTCATTCCCGTGTGTGTGTTTGCAAGCCCTGCGAGTCATTTCTTCCATTCCCTTCTGGGTTTATCAAATCGCTAATGATTTCACTTGGCACTAATGGGCATTTTCACCGTTGTCTAAGTATGTCAAGAAATTTAATGAACGGCAGCTTGTAGAGATGGCTGTGTCTGATATATGTGTGAATGCGAGACTCTCTGAATGCTGTTAGAACAGCAGGGATTTGTACATGGTTATACATTAACCGAAGCACCCATGTTCTCTCTGAAGCTCTCAGTTAATAGGCCCTCTCAGCGTTCGGTTGCAATTACCTTACTCTGCTGATCGCACTCCAACCACCAATTACTGCACACGCAGCGGCTGTTGTTTATACAAAAGGTCCTTATGACCGACTGTAGGTCTCCGCACCTGTTTTAATGCTGTCGCTTCTGTGGTTCTTTCATTTGTATTCTAAACACACATCTTTGCATGTTTATTTCAGGGTCAATGACGTATAAGATTGTACATGATAAAGAAAGGAACAAAATAAATCCATTATAATTGTAGTTTAAAACAAATGTACCACATTCTATGAATGTACTTTGTTATATAGTTTTGAAAAACTTTGTTTTTTATCAGAACTGCGTGCGTCTTGCGAAAGAACATTGTAGCCGGAGCTACTTCTCTCTGTTTATGTCTAAGACGGGACAAAAAAAAAATACAGGGCAGGTACTGGGCTACTCCGCAGTGGTACCTACCCGAACCAGTCTAAATATATATAAAAACTTATTATAGATGTTCCGTAGTGATTCAGGATAAGCCAAAAACACTGTTTTGAAAATGGATTCATCATGTACTCACTTATTAGGCTATGTTAATTTTTGTAAATTTTGAACTAGGGCTGCACGATTAATCGCAAGCGATATTTATCGCGCATCTTGTCAGTAAAGCCAGTTCTGTAATCAGCGGTAAATCTCCAAAACGTGCGTGCTTTCACATGAAGCAGCATTAACTACACAGAGCCGTTGTTCACTGACTAACTGCGCAAAACCACATTCATATTCGTGCGATTTTTTTTTGCGCAGCTCGTCAGTGAACAAACGGCTCGGTGTAGTAAATGCTGCTCAATGTGAAAGCCCGCAGGTGATGGAGATTTACCGCAGATTACAGAACCGGCTTTCTGACAAGATGCGCGTTAAATATCGCATGCGATTAATCGTGCAGCCCTATTTTGAACACAAAATAGTTACGGACTGCAGCTTTAAAGAAAAGTATAGGTTGGCTAACTTTAAAAATGTCATTTGGTGTGATGGCCATGTAAAAAGTAATCAAATATTTTCACACGTTGAATAAAAGGGAGTATGCACATCTTAAACATTAAAAAATATAGCGTTTGTGCAAGGTTTTTTACAAATACAATGAGTTATTAATTAAAAAATATCAATACCTTTTTTAGGTAGTTGCACCACATGACATTTTAGTTACATTTTAAGTCATAAATTCAAAGAACCTGATATTTATGCCAAATTTACATTGCAAAATGGCACAGAAAAAAAAAGTGCCATTTAAGGGTCTTTACACAATGTGTAATGCTGCTCAGTGGTGGCTTAAATACATTTACACATTAATTACAATGATATACTTTGATACTATGGGCTGAGGTGGGTCTTAGCAGGTGAAATTTAGTCTGGCTTGGATGCATGGAAACACTGTGTCTTTTACACTGCATTTTAAGCAGGCACAAAGCAGCCTTAACTGAACTATGTAAAGTTGTGTGTTTCCTTTGCAACAAGCTTTTTTCTTTATTATAATATCACAACAGTTGTATCACACTGATATTTATGCTCCCTGAAAAGTATCAAAATAAATACACAAATGAAACCAATGCAGGGGATTTTTGAATAAGTTAATAGATCTAGACAAAACAATTAGCATTGTTTCATTGACACTTCAGTAGCCTATGTGTAAGCATGCAGACAACGTAGACGCATCTCGTAGGGAGGGGGGGCCGCCCGGAGTGCAGAGGTTACAACGATATCCCCTCGATGCCTGTCGCCTGATGGATAGGCAAGCTGTCATAAGCACGCCAACGAATTTTAATCACCCCATCGCCGTCATGCAACACTTCCAACCCTCTGTTCCCACCCACCCCACGGCAGCCCACCGCTCAAGTGCTTTCATGACACCAGTGTATGCAAATGTGGTCTCTATGGGGCCTTTAGTGCATATTAATTTGACTGAGAGGGTTGATAGTAGCTGTATCTTCCCACTTAGCTAAACTGTTTTCCTCAGCCAGTGTCTTTCCGCATCAAACCCCGAGTCCTCCCTTGATGCAGTGGTGTATTTCACACTGGCTTAATGCTTGTCAAAACTGTTTTTCTGATGAGAAATGAATGACCTATGAATCACCGGCATAGCAGTAGCATCAAAATCATACTTGCGCAACGCAAGATTGCTCTCCTTTTTTAGGCACAAGCTTCTTTTCCAGGATTCACGAACGCATCCGAACAAAACAGCTGTTTTTTCACAAGCTTTAAAGATTTTACACTAGTGTTTTTTTAGAACAGCTTTCTTGTAAAGCTTATGCTTTGTTGTATTAGCCGGTCCCAACATGATGGTCAACTACACTGTCGTTCAAATGTTTGTCAGTATGATTTTTTTTTTTAATTTTGAGAGAAGTCTCTTATGCATTTATGTGATCAAAAATACAGAAAAAAAACAGTAATACTGTGAGATATCATAAACATATAAAATTTAAAATAACACTTTTCTATTTTTTATGTATTTTAAAATGTAATTTATTGCTGTGATGGAAAATCTGAATTTTCAGCAGCCATTACTCCAGTCTTCAGTGTCACGCAATGCTTTATATGCTGATTTGCTGCATAAGAAACATTTCTTCTTATTATCAGTGTTGAAAACAGTTGTGCTGCTTAATATATTTGTGGATATAATGATATACAGTTATGCTCATACGTTTACACACCCCTTGCAGAATGTGCAAAATGTTAAGAATTGAAACTAAATAAGAGGGATCATGAAAATTGTGTACTGTATTGAGTGTGTGACGACTGGATTCACTGAACGAAGAGAAAGTCAAATATACCTAGGATGACTTGAGGGTGAGTTATTTATGGGCTAATTAAATTTTTGGGTGAACTAACCCTTTAAAAGATGGATTTCAAAATCATACAGTCAACCCTTAGAAATGATTCAAATATGCAGAAGATGCTGGAAAACCAAAGAATGTGCAGGAGCTGGAGGATTTTTTCTGCTCAGGACCAACAAGGGACTCATGAACAACTATCACAAAATATAAAAACAGCCGTGGATCATCCAGGAAATGACACATAGTACCGTATTGGGCACCGAAATATAAGGATGACCCTGATTATAGACGACCCGTATTACGTATTTATGCACACTCGTTTTATGCAATTTGGCGCACCTATTTAGTGTGGGTGTATTATTGACATGTCACGTCAGACCTTGAATATAAGACCGACGGCGTTTTTCAGAGATTTCCAAGAAAAACGTATATATTGGGTCAATACGGTATTAAGATTCAAGGTATGTACACTTTTGAATTGGGTCATTTTGATAAATTCAGTTATTATTTTGTCTTGTGGAGTATAGATAAAAAATCTGTTTATGGGAAAAGCTTATAAGGCAGTACAAAAAAAAATAACATGCAATTTTCAGATCCTTATTTTGTTCAATTATGAACATTTTGCATAAATTCTGCAGGGGTATGTAACTGTATATAAAATATATGTTTTTCAGGATTTTGATGAATAAAAAGTTCAATAGAACAGCATTATTTATACATGTATATATAAATATAGGTATTTACTGTCATTTTCATCAATTTAAGTCACCCTGGCTGAATTAAAAAAAAAACGTAAAAAAAAGATTCTAAAAAGAAATCTGTTTTATGTAGCTTTTTCTTGTTTTTGGATTGTTTTAAATAACATTTAATATTTATTTATGTATTGGGCAGTCTGTCATCGCTGCAGTTTAGCATATTTTTTTCTTTAGAGAAGATGGGCCATGATGGTTGGACAAGCTGTACAACATCTCAAGATGTCAGTAGTGAGGTCCACTTTTTTATTTGTGTGTTTTGATTTAACAATATGTAAATGATTCCATTTTTTTGCTTATATATTTAGCTCAGCGGCACTATATAGCAAAAATGAAAATTATGTTTTTCATTTACACACTGCTATGGCGCCCAAACCTGTATGATTTATTCTTCTGTGGGAACAGTCAAGATATTTTAGCATTAATTTAATATTAATATTTAATATTTAATATTACTCGTGCTGTGTTTTTTTCTTTGTACAGTGGAACTCAATTGTCGCCGAAACTTAGTGTCCAACATTCTTCAAAATAGCATCATCTGTGTTTCACAGAAGAAAGCTGTACAGGCTTGGAACAACATGAGGGTGATGTAAATGATGACAGAAATGTCATTTTTGGGTGAACTCTTTAAGAAAACAAATTCAATCTCTTTAAGATAACGGGTGTGAAATGCAAAGATGAGTATTGTGTAAAAGAAATGCCTCCATGAGCATTGAATTTTTCCCTGCACAAATAAATTGAAAATTGCGTCCAGGTGAACCCAAAATCAACCTAACTATGCAAGTCTTCCAGAAGACAAATAAGTCAACTAGTTGATTTTGAAACCATATTGTTTTGCACATCACTAGTCCCAAGCTCCTGGATGTTCCCAATGATTTGTAAAAGAATTCCTCTCTGATGAACTGTAGTGAGCGAGAGATGTGTGGAAGTGTTACTGTGGAGGGTAGTGAAATAGACAGGGTGGGTAGTGGGAGAGGACGAGTACGTTAGCTTGTGTACACGCGTACGTTGTTGTACAGAGAGAGAGAGAGAGGGGAGGACTGGAGACAGTTGATAGACGCTGCTCGCTCTAGGTGCTCTGTGTTACTTGGGTCTCAGTAGCAGAGCGCCAGCGAGCGGCTCTCTCCATCTCTGTTCCTTTCTCTCAGGGGGCCGTGGAGAGGATCGGAAGACATGCTTTGATATTCCACTCTCGTACCCGAGTTCCCGTCACATGCCCGGAGTCGGACTCTCTCTCTCAGTAACATGGGCTTTTTCCCCCCGCCTCTCTGCAGTGTGTGTTTTTCCATGCGGGCTGTTTTCGCTGCTGCTCCTGGTGCGCTGGTGCGCGATGTGTGTTTATGTCTGCACCATGCCGAGGCAAGCACTCCCAGTCAGTAGCGCGAACGGCCCCAGCAGCAGCCTCTGCTTGCCTGAGTTACGATACTGCTTGTGTTTCCCCTGCACAGTTCTGCTCCAGCATGGCGCAGATCCCAACATCCGCAACACCGATGGCAAGTCTGCCCTGGACCTGGCTGACCCGTCCGCTAAAGCTGTTCTTACCGGTGAGTGGTGCAACCTCGTCTTCTCCTTTTTCTTTCTTTCTTTCTTTCATCAGTGTTATTGTCTCTGATCGTCTGCAGTTTGTTCCTGTCTGATACTACGTCTGCACAGCTTTGAAATGGAGCAGCGTTGTTATGCATCTGTATCTCCACGTTAGGTGTGTTTGTGTAAAGTGAGACTGTTGTTGTCCTTGAGCGCTTCTCTGCCTGTGTGCTCTCTCCGTGGTAGGGATGGGTGACTATATTGAATGTTCAGGATTTATTTGTGATGATTTTAAAATAAAGATATGTTGTGAGGACTTTAACGCACTGTGTTGTTAACTGTTTATTAATAGTTTTGCGAGTAGTAGAGCGTAGTGTGAATAAGCTTCATTTGCGAAACATTGTTAGAGTCATGTATGATTCGTTTCTGTGTTGTGACTTGATTCATCAATTTGTTGACGCTTGTCTGTGTATTTGGAAAAATTATTTGTTGATAATTATGGCTGTTTATTAGTGATTGGCAGATGTATTTTCTAGGTCATATTTGGCAATTTTAAGATGATCACATCATCCAACAACAGTGTTCACTTGGACGACTATTAGAATCTCCCCAATTTGTTCATAATTTTAGTTTGCGCAGACTTTTTTCCATGGTTTTTTATTTTATTTTTTATTTTGAGTAAAATAGTGTGTAAAACAATTTTCCTTTTCATTTCAGCAAATTTGTGCACTCTCTCATTAATTGGATTATATATTTTGTCATTATATTGGCCGTTTCCCACCCTGTTTTTTAGATATTCATATCAGCATTAGCATAAAAAAAATATCTGTTTTTTCTTTTTGTAATAAAGGAACGTTCTTGTTTTCTAATGAAAAACAGTGTGGAACGCATAGTGTGAATTATTCTATTGTTTTGTTTATCAGTTTAAACATTGAAATTACTTGGCTGTTTGGTTGAAATTATGGTTCACTCAAATTTCACCACTTTTAAAATTTATATATTTTGAAAAAAATAGATTTTTGTATTTTAAATTGATATTTTGCTATTACGCCATGTTTTTTTTTAAACATCACTTTTACACATAAATATTGAATTCGCCTACCACGGCTTAGTAAAATCTCCACTGGTTGACACATTTGATAAAATATAGTCACGCCACTTAGCCCTGCACTTTGTATTGGGGGCAGAGATTCGTGTATAATCAGGCTGCACTGATATATTACATGGTCCTCTTAGACACATTCTGATTGTGTTTACAGTTAGTTGCATCATTTCCTGTTTGGTAAATACATCAGTTACACAAGGGATGTAGAAAGCATTTCGTCAGCGGAGTAATTCTCCAAACTGACAATACGTTTTGCTGCCAACAAGTATTATAGTAGTAAAACTTCACTCTTCAGCTCTCTCAGAAACACTCAGGTGAACCACAGCAGCAGTGATGCGTTATAAAACGTTCTGTTTCTGAAATCAATATGAATTTTATTGTAAGACATTATACATTGATACAACAGCTGGCCGCATAACAATGTTCTTCATTTCTCACATCATGTATTCAGAAAATAATTCTGTAATTAAATATACATCAGATCTCAGAATGCAAAATCAAAAGAATCAGAAGGTTTATTCAAGTGGTACTATTGAAGGTTCTTTATTGGCCTCTGTGGTTCCAAGAAAACACTTCAACCGCTGTGGAACCTTTCCATTGCGTCTTTAGATTATTAATGTGTTAAACACAAAGAAAAAATGGTTCTTTTAAAAACTGAAATGTTATTTGGAAAAAACGAAACCTGCTTTCTTTAGCCTCTCTGGTTCACCCCCCCCCCCCCCCCCCCCCTATGAACCTTTATATCACACAAAAGGTTCTTTATAGTGGAAAAATGTACTGTAGATTATTAATATGTTCTTCACACACACAAAAAAATATTGTTCTACACTCTTAAAAATAAAAGTTCTTTGTTAGCCTTTGTGGTTCCATTAAGAACCTTTAACATCCATGGAACCTTTCCATTGCACAAAAGGTTCTTTATAGTGGAAAAATTTTCTTTTAGAGTTCTTTATTTTATTTTAATTTTTTTGGAAAGCCAAAAATGATGGTTCCAGGTCATAGCTGCGAAAGCCCACTTTTAGAACATTCATTTTGGAACATTTCAAGGAGTGTGCTTATGTTATAGAATCACTCAAAATGCCATGCAACTGAGGCATGCATTAGAAAGTATATGTAAATTATGAGATCTGCCATGAAAATCTGTTTTTCGATCCACTTCTCAGTCTAACAAATCAGAAATAAGGTGATAAGGTATAAATGGCAGCTCCTGGTGTGAGTGACAGAGGTGATGTGTTTAGTTTTGTGTGTATAAATAGAGCAGGAGGCAGAGCTCCAGTCTCTCGAGTATTTCAGATAATTGTTATAGATCCGCTTTTCCTGCCCAGCTACCTGACCCTGCCTGTCGAGCCTCCCATCATCTGTCTAGAAATATTGAAGAGCGGTTTTCATTTCATTCTTAATCATGTTTGGCTAGCTATACACAACGTCCAGCTTTTTCATTTTTTACCAACCTAACCCCTAATTACTAACTGAAATATTCACTTAGAAGCTGAGCAATGTGGACCGAGTTACTCACATTTTTGTTTATTTGCTCGAGGTGAATTCCTGCTAATTTGAATGTTGCTTGCACAAATTACATTGCGAATTAGCCGCTTTGCATCACGGTTGCCAAAAGGCGAGACGTGAGAGGTCTAATGCCGTCCAACCATCTGTAAGCGTAGCTGCTTTTTCTTCAAACAGCTTCAGAATAAACCTCCAGGTCATCAAGTCTGTCTTGTTGTTACAGCTTAGTGATTGCGCATATTAACTTGTCTGGGTCATTTCAGCTGTATGATTGGTTATTTATTGCACGTTTCAAAAGAGTGCGGTGCAGTGAAGCTGCTTATCGGCTGCTTAATTTGTTCGAACATCCTGTTTGGTTTTGTTGTTGGATGGAGGCTTTCCAATAAACAGTCTGTTGAGTGTAATTTAAAAATAGAGTTTGTACGATTAAGCCAAGTGTTTTTGTTGTCTATCGCAAGGAGTTTTGAAAACCAGCACAAATTGTAGCTACTAACAATTTATTTTGAACATCTCTTGTGTGTATTTAGGCTATATCAGTTATGGGAGACACTTAAACGGTGGCAACGTTTTTGTGCGGTCACCAGAGGGGTGCTTTGTAAACATTAGAGTTCTGATTTTTGTTATTTATGAGGAAAGGGATCATTTGGTGTAAACATGTCTCTGCTATAGTCTTGTGTTGTGGGTCTGGGTAATGATGAGGCAGCCCTGAAAAAAAACACTTTAAAAACACTAATAACAAAATCATTCCCATCCTGCTGCATGGGTATTGAAATATCATCTTATTCTTCATATTTTAGGAGTATAATTGATGAATAAATTACTAAGTAATTTAAAAAGAGAATGCCTATCATTACTGGCTGTGGTGTTCAACAACACAAAAGTTTAGAGTCAGATTAGAGTTTTTTTTTTTTTTTTTAATGAAAAATGTATGCTTTTATTCAGCAAGGACACATTCAATTGATCAAGAGTGAGTTTTATAAAGACTTTAATATCCAATAAATTCTGTTCTTTTTAACTTTCGTTAACTCTTTAGATTAGGGAATATTTACTTTTAGTTTTCCCTCAATAAACTCCTAATTACTACTTATTAATATTTAGTAAGGTAGTTGATAAGTTTAGGTATGGGGTGGATTAAGGGATCTAAAATATGATCATGCAGAACAAGGCACTAATATGTGTTTTATAAGTACTAATAAACAGCCAATATGCTATTAATATGCATGCTAATGAGCAACTAGTTAATAGTGTATAGTGTTCTCTAATCTAAAGTGTTAACTGAAAAAATATCATTGCCATCACAGAAACAATAAAAAACGAAACAGAAAACAATTATTTTTTATTATTTTTCACAATATTACAATATTCTTTTTTACAGTTTAAATATTTCTTTTATTATTATTTTTTTATCAAATCAATGCATTTATCTTAATATAATACATGGAAGACTATTTCCTCAAGGACCAAAAAGCTAGATTTTCTCAGCAATACCTAATAATGGCATTCATTAGGGCTGTTTCAATGATTATATAATGCCTTTAACAGATTATTAGCTAATGTTCGTTCATATAGTAAGGAAAGTCGTTAGTATTCATTGCTTCATATGTTGTCTTCACGGATCCCTGGTTGAAAACGCTGGCTTTCAGAGAACTCCAGAGTAGACAGTTTGATTCATGCCTATATTTGACACATAAATAGCACCCATGTGAAGCCAGCGCCTCTATGGAATGACAGATTTTGAGGGACCTTGAGCTTGACTTTGATCATGTGGTAATGCCTCTGCCATCATATGATGTCCTTACAAAGACAAAATGTTCCTTTAAGTTGCATTAGACACACTTGCACTGTAGCTTTTTGTGAAATGATTAATTACTACAGTAGTACTGCACACGGCGTTCCTCACTGATTAATTTTGTGTTTCTGCAAGTATCTGTTTTCATTTATTTAAAGGCTAATGGTTTTATATGAATCATGAGCCATTTTATTCTCGCTACAACACTGATAGTTCAGATAGGGAAGCTGTTAGCTCAAGTGTGTATGCGAATGTGTAATTTTATAGTGTATTTGTGAACCACACACTTTAGCTCGGGTTTTTAAGAGCGTCTGCGATTTTCTGTGGGCTAGTCTAAAACCAAAAAAAAAAAAAAGTGCAAGAATTGCACAAAAAGTGCCAGTGCAGAACAGAAAATATTTCTGGCAGAACACTATCATCTTAAGTGCTGTTAAATGTATGTCCTGTATAGGAAGATTGCGCGCATTCTCCACCATTTATTAAAACAGCTTCCAGATAGAAGAGTTTAAAGAGAGTTTAAATGTGATCTTTATGATTAATAATGTGGCACTTCTAACACGAGACATGGAAAGGGGAAATGTGAGACTTTATGGAAAAATTTAGACCTGGTTAAGGCTTGTTAAGTGTCAATTTCATATGTAGTTTTATTTTCCAAATTATGAAGCATGAGATTGCAGCTCTTAACTAAATCAGTTTTGTTTTGCCATTTTAAAACGTCAAAGTTCACCTCATCCCTCAACCCTCTACATTGCGAGTAAATCACTCGCATATGCGACTAAATCTTCACTCTGAGCGACTAAATTATGTCTAATATTAGCCAATTGCTAATAAATTCTCAGATTTACTCGCCAGTGTGTGAGTTGGAGGCCAAGTATAAGTTTAGCACAGATATATTTTCACTCACAGAACACTCAGACTGAGCGCTCCGTCAAGCGATCTGTGCTGTTTTTCAGTTCATCTGAATGGATGTGCAACGCACCTGTATTTAACGTACCGTAAACTCTAGTGTAAAGACGCACGACTCGCTGTCGCTTTGTTTCACACACACGCAGAGAGGGAGAGAGAGAATTGACGTGCTACATGTAAATGATGTTCTTTGTTGTATTTTCCTGTCAAAAAACAAAAGGTTCATTTAGAATTCTTCAGCTTTTAAGAACTACCGCTTTCTCCGGTAGTTGGCGGAAACTAATGCGCAAACGGCAATCTCATTGGCTGGCGCTCACCTATTATCGTCCCTGTTTTGAATTCAGCAAATCAATTCTAGCGAATGCACACAACCTGATTAATATTTAGTGTGTTTTCTATTGTTCTTATTAGTAGAATTCATATAATTATGTATCAGTATTTGTAGTTTTTTTTCCCAAAATTTTTTTTACAGGAACACTGAATGAACAAAAAAAGCACCAGCACCAGTCCTAAGTTCAGTTAAAATTACTAATATGCATTCATACATGGTTATCAAGTTTTAATTCTAATTACTAAAGTTCTATCATTAAATAAAATTGATTATCATATTATAATGCTTGACTGACTGATGTTAAGAGTGTACTTTCAGATATATATAAAAACACTGTGCCAGTGGTACAATTATATATATATATATATATAATATATTATATACTCCGCCAATGGCGATTCAATTGCCAAGGTGTCCGTAGAGGGCTGTCTCTGGTAATGTATTGTAATCAGATGGGAGTACATTTCTCTATTGTTACAGGCTTGATGAATCCAATTTGCTCAGCTTGTTCGTTTTCCAGAGATTAGTTCATAGCACTTCAGAATGGAACAATCAAATAGCCACTGGCGTATCATCCTCTTGCCATGTTAAACAGAACGCTGTTCATTTAGATTTGCTTGATTGACTTTCAAGAGGTGCTATTCATTAAACCCGCTTCCCATGATAAAAACAAAGTTATTTTGAATCAATACAAGTTCAATTTGACAGACAAACAAAAAACATTCTCCTTAAAGAGCGAATCCCACGATGAGCCGTCTGAACGGTGACGCTGACATTTATGTGTGTAATGGAAAGATGTTTGAAGTGTGAGTGCCCTCCAGCACAAAAACAGTGCAAGAAAGCAGAGTAAATGTTCTTATGAGATATAGACCTGAATCGGTAAGCTAGTGGACTGCTGCATGGCTTCAAAAAAAACGTTTTTAACTTTTATTTCTCGCATGCTTTCAGAACATCTTTCCCACGGACTAGAACCTCTGTGCTTTTATATTGCTCACTATTGTGGGTTCTTTATTCTTTTTTTCCGTGTGTGTTCCTTTCCATATAAAACTGGATTTATGTTGGTCATATTACTCTGAGAAATATAGAGTCTAAAATGGAAAATGTCAAGGGGAATACAAAGTCACTGAGGGCCTCGGATGGTGTTTTCTGAGGGAAGCAGTGCTGGAACTTGGGGGAAAAGAAGTATAGATAGAAGTGTGGCATTTCCATAAATGGTCAATTATTTAGCTGAATTTTGTTTATCATATTTTTCTTCTCTGGAACAACTATTAATGTTTTTTTTCCACCAGTGAAGTGACTTTACATGCCTCACAGTGCTTTGAATATCCATTTAGACTTTCATCATACCAAATAGAAAAAGAATGAAAAATATTTTGCCTTTGAAATGTTCTGCAGAATTACATTCATGGTCTGCTTTAAAAGTGAATATTTTTCAAGTAAGTGGGAGAATATTTGTCTTATAGCAGCGCACCCATGCCCTAGACGATCTTTGAAAACCCAGCGTAAACATAACCGGAAAACCCTTGTGTGTCATATTAAATATTTTAGGACTAAGGAAGGAGAAGGATATTTGCCAACCAAACAAAGTCTTTTTACTTGTTTACTTTCTTAATCCAATAGAAAAAATAATTAATTTGATATTCTTGCCAATTTTCCCCCCAGATGAGTTTAAAGGGGTCATATGATCGAGATGTTTACATTTTCAAATTTCTATTGAAATGTCAAGACTGCTTGTGAACTAAGAGCAGATCAGCTCAAGTTTAGTCAACAGATAAAGTCTCAATCCAAAGAGCTAGTCTTATACAAGGTAAGAGTCGCATACGCCTTACCTCTAACACGGCTCGTTCAAACGCCCCCACATCGAACCACATATCTACGTCACTATCTGGAAAGATTTGCATAACACCGCCCAAATGTTCACGCAAAGAAAGAAGGCATAACTTTTATTCTCGCTGTAGTATTGTTGCCGCTGCCGCCATGTCGTGAAGGCGCTCTGTGCTTCGTTGTGAAAGCGAAACTACTTTGTTTGGCCTTCCAAAAGAGGACGAATCGCTTCGTAAGTGCCCTGGCCAGCGATCCGTGACTCGATGATGGAAATACTTCAACTTCGCGCTGTCGATCGCCAGATTGGCTTTCACCGTGGACGAAGCGGAGTCCAGCCCGTGGTCGTCACATGTGGTTGCCGCAGGCATCACAATATGGTAGGGGACGTAACATTTCTGTCACACGCTTGAGGTATTTGGACAATCACAATGCACTTGATAGCTGGCCAATCAGAGCACACCTCGCTTTTTCAGACCGATGAGCTTTGTAAAATCATATGACCCCTTTAAACCAACCAATTGCACATATTTTTCAGTCTAATTTGAATGACCGCAGAGATTTTTTTCATCACGTGTAGGTGAATATGTGGGTATGCATACATTTATGTAAATTAGCATTCTTAATGTCTATGACAGATCCAACTGTTGTCTCTCTTTATTGTATCATAATGCCCAACCTGTGTTTTAAATTTATCTGTAAAAAAAGCACTAGTTTTCCAGCCATCATCATATGCAATCTTTCTTTACAGTCTATAGGATTACACAGAATCAGTTGTGTAAAAGTAGTCAGTTTTAATCTTGCGCGGGCCGAAACTAATGCTTCTGACCTTCAGCACCAAGAAAGTGAGGTTAAATGGCATTATAGCAAGTTTAATGAAGTGCCGATAGTCCCAGATCAGTCGGGTTATTGACGCGTCTGTGGATCTGTGTTCTCCATCGGGCTGATTGCATTCTCTCTAGAATCTGGTAATTCTGACTGCTCTCTCCCTTAGGAAACCATGCAGTGCTTTATAGATTATCTCAGTTATTTAAAGATTTAGAGAGATAGTTGTTAATCATTTTCATTTGGCTTTTGCTGTTTAGTTGCATATTCATTCAAATAAATTACATCAAGGAACCATTGTTTTTGCCTAACCTTAGGTTTACTGTAGAAGCTTCAGTGCACTAAAGTGAAGTATTATATGATTGTTATTATTATTTTGAATCCTTTCGGAATATAGTGTATAAAGTTTTTGGATGAGTAAGACTGTTTAATCATTTTTGAAAGAAGTCTCTTATGCTCAAAAAAGCTGTATTTATTTGATCAAAAATACAATAAAAAATATTGTGAACATATAGGATCTTTACAAAAATATATATAATATATCTATGTTATATATTAAAAATGTATTCCTGTGATGGCAAAGCTGAATTTTCAGCGTCATTACTCCAGTCTTCAGTGTCACGTGGTCCTTCAGAAATCATATTAATATGCTGATTAGGTGCTTATGAAAAATAATTTTATTTTAGTATCGACCGTGTTGAAAATAGTAGAACTGTTTTTTTGAACTGATTTTTATCAATATTTTTTCAGGGTTTTTCTAATCTTTAATGAATAGACGGTTTGAGGGATCAGCATTTATTTGAAATATAATTATTTTGTAGAATTATAAATGTCTTTGCTATCTTATTTTTGATGAATTTTAATGCAAAGTTAATTTGTTTAAAAGACAAATAACTGACCTTAAACTTTTGAATGGTATATTGTAGATGGATACAGACTTTATCAACATTTTTTGGGGTAAAAATAATATAGATATAGGAAAGTGACGTGTTTATCTCGAGTTCGAATATATTCTGATATATTTCTTTTACCAGTTAATTGAAGTGGTCCTGTGGTGTAAAACATTAATTTTCAAAAGTACAACTAATTCATGTAAGCGTTCAAATAATAGGAGTCCATAAAGGCTGCATGATATAATTACAAAATGCTGTTTAAATTATGTTGTATATCGTATCACACTGCAGTATTTGTCAACTTCCCAGAAGTATTTCATGTCAATTCCCCTCCCTGTACAACAGAGGGTTACATGCACTGTCACATAATTATCTGTCCACCTATCTCACTGCAGACAGCTTAACTGCTCATTACTCAGGATCCGGAGTATGAATGCAGAACACAATAAAGCAGAAATAGGCCTAGTTCTGCACCACTGCTTTACTTTGCCTTTGAGAACCTTCTGGTTCTTTGCATGATGTCTTGACGTCCAGCCTGGTCTCCACTTGGTTTGAACTGCTGCTTGGCATCACATAAACAACCTCAAATCATCTTTGTTCCACTGCTCTGCTGATGATCACCAGGTAGGGCTAGGTGAGATGACGATGGTGCATTGCAATCGCAGAAATGTCCCAACCAGTACTTTATGACTGCTCATTCAGCTGCTGTTTTCAGTCTTTTGTTTTTAACTCGAGTGTTATATAACGTGAAGCTGTTTTTTGTACTGATGCCAGACTTATTATTCATTTATTGTGAATAATTGTACCTTTTGGTTTGCCTCCAAGTTCCAAAATAATCAAATTGAGATGCAGTACCAGAAATGGGAATTACCACACCATTATGTAATATATAATACATTTTTTGGGTTGAATTTCCAGCAGAATAACTATATTGTGTTTGTTTGCTGTTTTGGTCATGCCGCTCAATCTTACCACCAGGTTAGTTAGAAAGTACAGACATGAAATGTGTGAGAAGATCGGGTATTTCTTTGCTTTTTGAGAGAGAGCAGAACAAATTCCTTTGCTTATTTTCTCACCGATGTGCTTTCAACTCCATCCAGCTCTCTTCAATTTCGGTTCTAAAATCCGAGATAAATCCTGTTTGATTGTTTTTCTTTTAGATATTTCCAGGCTTGCTTTTTTATGCTTTGAATTTTAGGGCTCCTCTCACCTGAGTTTGCTATCATATTATTATGAACATATTTTTCCCAAAGTGAATTGAAAATTTCTCTGGCTGTTTTAAGAGCCCTATGATATGTTGCAGCATAAAAAATCTGTAGTGCAAACATCTTGAAAAGCTCTCAGCACCAGAGTAAAGAGGGGTTGTTTGCTTAATCTATTCAGAATAATATCCCGCCTCTCCCCCGCCAGGATTTAAGCAGGAAAATAAAACTGGCTGAAGTTTTATTTATAAGATTTACTTTTTCATTGCAGGCAGGCAGTCTCTTCCCAGTCAATTAGATCTAGCAATTGATCCATAGCTTGTGCCCTGCTGGGTGGGTCAGATAATCCCTTTTATCCTCTGCGTATGTCTGCCGCAAAGACCTTTCAGGTTGTGTTTGGTTATATTAAGAATTGTAAATCGTGAACCTCTAGGCCAAGTTGTAACCTTTGACCTGTGTGGAGCACAGAATCTGAAGTTCACAACACTTTTAATGTTTGAATGGTAGTTCATTTCATAGTTCACCCAAAAATGAACTTTCTGTCATCATTTACTCACTTTCAAGTTGTTTAAAATCTGAATGAGTTTCTTGAAGAATATTTTGAAGGTTGTTGGTAACTGGTAATTGGTAACTTCCATAGTATTTTTTTTCCTATTATCAAAGTTAGCGGGGACCAGCAACTGTTTGGTTACCCACATTTTTCAAAATATACAGGTTTGGAACAACATGAGAGTGATTAAATAATAACATAATTTAAATTTTTGTGTGAACTATCCCTTTAATTACAAGTGGCAGCATGATTAGTTCTATTAGTCTGCTGTCACTTTAAGACACATCTAATATACTAGCACACAGAGTTTTCCGCCTCAACTGTTTATTGCCTTTAGATAACAAACTGTGTTTATATGGTAAACCCTTGTTTTGTTTTTGACAGTATTAGCGCAATCAGATGTGAAAGATAACTTAGTCTAGTAATCAAACTCTGTTTGACAGGCTTTTTAGGTGTAAGGGCTCAGAAAAAGGTATACACGCTTAGATAAAGTGCATGTCATAACAGCATGTGAATGAAATGTTTAACCGGCAAGGCTTTAAAGCACATGTAAATAATGTACTTTTGTGATTGTGAAGTGCTTGTCCCATTATATAATTGTATTTTTTTTATTAACTAATTATATATAATAATATATACATATTATCTATATATAAATACATAAACCAATTTCCTTATTTGTTGTCATACTTATTTCAAAATTAGTTTGTTTTATTTAAAGATTTATTTGCTTTCTTTCACTAAAAAGTTTTATTCACTACTGTCTCATAAGAATCATTTATTCATAAATTGAACTACAAAGTTCATAGTGTAGATTCAGTTGTGACTCGTTGCCTCTGAGTATTTTAGTATGTTTCATCTGTATCGGAAAATGAATTCACCTTCACAGACTGTTGTAACTGAAAGTCATAAATATCATTGATTTCTGAAAGCAGGCAGGAACCGTTCTGAATCATTTGAAATGGTTCTGGAACCCTAGGCACTGGTGACTAGACTCAGATTTGAGGGAGTTCCTTCGACCGAACCTTTTGTAACTTGGGAATTTGGTGTGTCTCTCAGACTGAGACATATCTCATTGATCTGGGGCCATTTTTACCCAGGAGCTCAAGGACCAGCGTGAGATCTTTTTTCAGCCCACCTGTGGAGCTTCAGATCAAGGGAGTCTCTGTTTATCTCTGAATAATTAATGCTCTCCTAAATTATCCACTCCATTCTGCAGTATACAGAGCTCCCAGAAGCCCAGCAACAAAGCTCCTTACATGGACTGAAATCCAAATGTATTATTTTTCTTCTACATCTTTTTCCCCCATCAATGCTCTTAACACAATGCAAAGACCTTGTTTTGTATGCAGCTCAACAGGATACTGCTTACAGCTACTCGCTTTCATTATACTTAGATGCTTTGTGCAAAGACCTGAACATTTAAATTATCATTGATCTGAATTTTATTCAACCCCTAGTGAGGATCTTAGCTAAAAGGAAAATTGGAATTTTATAGCTTAACGGGTAAAGCAAGGCACTGAAAACACTAAGGTTGTGGGTTCGATTCCCAGGAAGCACATTTACTAAAAGTATACTCTGCAGATGCTTAGGATAAAAGCGTCTGACACATTCATTAATGTAACGTGAGAATGCATGTCGGTAGTATTTAGCGTGATGTTCTGTCGATTCTCACCTACTCTGATCATGTCTGAATATACATTTATACCTTTTTTTTCTTTTTTTTTCCTCTAGTGTTTTGCAGCTGTTAGATTTTCTTTGATAAAAAAACACATGTCCTGTGGCTCTCTTTAGGTAAAAAAAGAGGAAAACTAATTAATTTTTGCTGATAATGCACCCAGAGGAGCTTCGATAATGGGAGTTCACATAGCCATTTTACAAAGAGGGATATCTGAGGCAACATTAATTTCAATTAATTACTTATCTTAATGGTCAGAGCTTGCTTGTGGGCGTATAAAGCTGATCAATCCTCTTCACTGGACTCTGGGCTGTTAAAGCAGTGCAATCAAGCCCCTCTGTCTTACTGGGTCAAACTGGTGTGTAATAAGTCTCAGAGTTGCCATTTTACTATTCCTATTAAGATTTTATCATCAAGCAGGCCAAGATTTGTTCATGGTCTACCTTTATATTCTAGCAAAAGTCTGCAAGAGAACTGCAGCGACATCTTTTTTGCAAGATGTAGGAGAAGAATCGATCCACAGAACTGATCTGTGAAGCATTGTGACTCTCAGATGGGTTTGTATCAAATCTGCAAATTCAAATTTTTTAGTAATTTAAAAATTGATTTTTTACACAGCCGCCTCTGATGCTAGGTTATTATACTTACTCATTTCTGAGTGTTTATTTAACTTTGGAGATTTGTAGACCTGTGACCTTTAGACTATTAACTCTCTTTTTAAACACACACTGAGTAGTTTGATTAATTTTAATCTACTTATTCTAATTTTATTATTATTTTTTATAATTAATTATAATTCATTTTTTAACCCTATGTTCTTTTGAGCTTTCTCTTCATCAAATAAAAATGTGTCTGGTTTCCACAAACTATTGTGCCGTTTTCACAATTGATAAAACACAATAAAGGTGTTTTAAAAATTTTTTTTTATATATAATTTTTCACCAGTTCAGGGCTCATATTAAAACCTACATATTCCAATGTTTTCTGAAGACTTCAGTTTTGCCATCACCTTAATCAATACATTTTAGAAATAGGAAAACAACTATAATTTTAATAGTAATAAACTAACATGATCATCGCCTCATATTACTTATTTTTTATTTGTATTTAAAATGTATTATAGTCTGGACTTGCAATAATTAGAAATAATTCATTTTAAATATATTTTTGGAATAAAATGTCTTTTCAAGAGTAATTTAAATACAATTAACTAAATTCAGTTAAATAAAATGTTTGCAATATTTTCTTAATTTGAGAATTACAGCTTGATTGGAAATTATGCATAAAAATGTAACTTTGTAATTTATATTTTTTATGTATAAATGCAATATATATTTTTTTTTTGTATATTTATATTCTTGCGATTTACTTTTTTTTTTAAATTCAAGATTGCAATTCTGGGTCTGGGATACGGCATGATATCAGTCTATACATACATAGAATTTAAATTTATGATTTGAAAAGAATTGAAAAGTAATAAAAATGAACAATGAAGGCATAGTAAAATGTTTCCAAGACAATTTTTATTGTAAACTTTATATAAAATAAAACAATCCACTCTTGAGACACAAAAATGCCCAAAGTTGAAGAAACACATGTTTATTGGTAAGTCAGTGCAGACAGTATTTTAGTACAGATTTTATGCAGAACCGCCTCTCTGCTGTTGCTGGAAAAATTGACATGTCTTGAGGTGCCTAACGATTTCCACTCCTATTTTCCACATTTCAGATTTGCTTCTGTACCTGGATTTTTTGCACTGCGGTCTTTTATCTTCCTCTTCTTGCAGATTCCTGCTAGATTAGCCCAGTTTAGGCTTATATACGTGCAAAGTCTTATTGATCCTGACAGTACATGCTTGTGTAGCGCAGATCTCATTTGATGTCCAGATTAGCCAAGGTCAGTTATAGATCCACGAGGATATCGTAATGTAAAGAGCCTAGACTTGCCAGTTCACATTACCATAACTCACATACTGCAGTATTTCTTATCTTACATAAGGAAAACAGAGTTTACTGGCAGACTGTGATGTTGCACAAACTTTGATTTTCATTTGAAAGCCTTTCCAAGTTCTAGCAGTTAATTACCCAGTGATCTGAAATCAGGTTCTTACAGAAAGGGGTGTTTACAGAAAGAACCAGTGGGAACGCAGTGTGTTTTTGCCAGTTCGTTTTTATGTAAAATGAGAGAATTAAAGCGAGTTAGTGAGGCAGAGACGTGCGTCGTGGGAATCACACTGCCCCCCTGTGGGCAAGTCTCGGCGTGAGCTTTTGGGCAAATATCAGGCTGACAAAACAAAAGGCTCACAGATTGCATCCTGCTGGTTCCCGTCGTCAGACTCGGTGCACGGCACTCCATCGGTTTGCTTTCATTTAGTGCTTTTTTCAGCAAAATCTGTTAGGATGGTGTCAAACCAGTGGCTACAGATATAAGGACAATGCACAGATGTTCAGACCATAATTTTCTTCCTTGCTTGTGTGTAATTCAGTGATTGAGGCCTTAAATGCAAAACCTTAAATGAGACATCTGTAGCCCTGCATACAAATGGTATCTCTTAAGGAAGTCATAGCCCAGTAAGTGTTCACATTGTTATTATGATTAGCTCCCAGAGGGAGGTGCTGGTTCGGTCTCTTCGGCTCGCGCTCGCCTCAGACACACATACACCCAGAGTCTGCGGCAGGAGCTACGGCATATTTTAGGGTGCCGGACACGTATTGGCCGTTCTGGGAAAGCTGCCTGTTTCCGGGCAGGTGCTGTTGGCTTCCCTGACAGTTCTGAGGAGCAACGAACAGATTAGCAAGCAGCGTAGTGCATATAGCCGGCCGGGCTTATGCAGGGAGGCTCCTTAAAGCCAGAAACATTAAATGGGTCCTCTGTGCACACAGCTCAGGATGCCTGCGGTGTCAGGGCCAGATCGCCTTCGTACACCGGCACACAAAACTGTCAGCAGTAAACAGGCTAAAACCCATCAGGAGAAGAAGCGGGGGCCGTGCAAACAAAGAGAAAGTCGGATCTGAATGGAATTGGCAGTGTAGGGGTTTAAGCAGAAAAGGTCATAGCTCACTTTCGCCTTTCAGTTTGTCTCCGGCAAATGATCTTTGAAGTATCGTTGGCACGTTTATTCAGGGAGATCAATTGAAACGCGAACTAGGCGACGTCAGATTTTTGGTGTGGTGTTTTGTTTTAATGACCCATTTTATTAAGGAAGATTTTCTGCACCTTCCTTCCGCCCTCTACTATTGCTTTATTCCTCATTTGGTGGGGTTTTCACTAAGTCCTTTCTTATACCCAGTATGAGGAGGATAAACCTCTTATTGCGGCAGGAACATAATCCCTTTTGCATGCCCACAGCGAAAGTATATTACACTCCAGAAGTAGAGCAGATACATCTCTGACTGTGTAGGGCATCAGGAAACTCCCACGTCCCACAATCATAGTGAAAAAAAAGAAGCTTGAAACACTTTATTTTATGTATTCAACTTGCTATCATGAGATTTAACTGGGTTTCATAACCAGAAATGCGTAAAATCTTATATTCAGATGATTCAGAGTCTTATTCAGGGTCTTAGATGCTCAGAAATGACTGAACTGTTTATTTGTCTGTATTTTGGTTAAAACATTTTGTTTGGTTATTATGCAGCCTTACTGCTCATGTGGCAAATACAGGTTCTAGTCCGATACTGATACAGTTTCTCCTATTTCTTTTCTAAAATTTTGATCATCCGAAATTAAAAATTCTGTCATCATTTACTCACCCTCATGTCATTCCAAACTAGAGATCGACCGATATATTGATTTACCTATATTTTCCCGATATTTAAGCATTTTACAATAATTGGATATCGGTTTTGTAATATCGGAGTCACCGATAAACGCCGCCATCTTGTGGATGTTTTGAGAATTGTGCGCAGGATCACCATTGCAGCGCATCTGAGGGGAAACAAGACAACAACAACGGCGTGCACGGGTATTTGATTTACTGTAGTTAGTAAACTTTATTTAACATAACAGCCATTAATGCACAAATTAGATGTATTACATAAATGCCTGATTTGCAGCTTGGCTCGAAGAAATAGAGACGAACTCACGGAGTCACGTAAGATAATCCGTCAATCCTGTCCCAATAAAAACATAACTTTGCGTGAATTAAATAACATGCAGCCATGAATGGGCGCATGTTGGAAATAAAAGTGCTGAATTTAATTAGCTCTCTGTTGTCTATATGCTCATCGTCTCATGAAGTCGGAGTCACGTAGGCTAAGATAATCCGTCAAGTCCTCTCTCAATAAAGACGTAACTTTGCATTAATTAAATAATACAGCCATGAATGAGCGCATGTTGGAAATAAAAACGCTAAATTTAATTCTCTGTCTGTTGTCTATGCTCATCATTAGTCTCGTGAAGCCGCTTTCATATTGCTGTTCACTCACCGGGTTGATGCTCAGGAAATGCTCCAGCACAGCCACAGCATGTAACTTTGAACAAGATTCACTTGTTTAGATCACCCTAAATTGTATTAACATTTACTATATAACCATTATTTCGCTAATAAACATCTAAATAGATACAACTTTATGTAAATTAATTATTTATTATCTCCATGAGCGATCGCAGTTTGAGTATAGTTCTGTGTAAATGCATAGATAAACTGCGCTGTCAGCAGGCATTTCATAATCTAGAACGACAAAACCATTATTAGTAATTCTGATATAACATGCCAGTTGAGAAATGCAATAAAATACGATGTTTTGTTTGTTATATTTCAATATTCCAGAGAATATTATTCAGTGAATTAACATTATCCAGTGAATTATTCTTCACTCTTTAGCCTATTAAACATCTTATAAACCTACTAAAACTAGTTTAAAATGAAGTTGATATGACTCCTTTCCTTTATTTATTTTCTCCATTTGAAAACATTAGACCTTCTACATTTATTTTGCTTATTGTTAATATTAGTGTTGTTGCTGATGCTTTATAAAAATGTTTTTTTTATTGTTGTAATGTGAAGATTAAATTTAACATAAGACTGCAAATTTTTTTAAAGGGGTCTTATGATGCGATTTCAATTTTTCCTTCCTCTTTGAAGTGTTAAGCTCTTGGTGCATAAGAAGATCTGTAAAGTTGCAAAGACACTAAAGTCTCAAACCCAAAGAGCTATTCTTTATAAAGTTAAGAGTTACCTACGCCTATCTAAAACGGCTCGTTCTAACGCCCCCACGTATCTACCTCACTATGTGGGAAGATTTGAATAACGCTGCCGAAATGTTCACGCAAAGAAGAAGGCGTAACTTTTATTCTCACTGTAGTATTGTTGCTGCCGCCGCTGCCATGTCATGAAGGCGCTGTGTTTTTTTGTGAAAGCGAAACTACTTTGTTTGTCTTCAAAAACAAAAGAAACTAAAAAAAAAAAAAAAAAACATCGATGAGGGAGGGAGAGGAAGACGGGGAAGGGAAGGGGATGAAAAGAGGATGGAGAAAGAGGATGATATCTGCTTCGTCATGCCTGGAGCTAGTCCGTGCTGGTCGCTGAGGGAATACATCAATTTAGTGCTGTGGATCGCCTGATCGGCTTTCACCGTGGACGAAGCATAGTCCAGCCCGGGGTCGTCACATGTGGTTGCCGCTCCTCGAATCCGCCGGCCGCGCCGTTCTCAACCCCACCGCCTCTGCTCACTCTATCCCGGCCTCAGCTCACACTATCCCGCTCTGCCTCACGCTATAACACCGTGTTTTTTTGTGAAAGCGAAACTACTTTGTTTTGGTCTTCCAAAAGAGGACACGACTACAAATCGGTGGTTAAGTTGTATTTACAACACTTGTTCCAGAACACTTCAACCCAAATATCCAGATGTGTGCAGCACATTTTATGTAGGACTGTTTACTGATCCTGGGAGAGCAACTTTAGACTATAATGCCGGCAGTTCTGACTCACGTAAATATGTTTTCATTTAAAGGATTTGCCACTGATGATTCAAAGAGGAGAGGAGGCATAGAGGAGAAACAATATGTACAGTATGTGGAAAATAATGTTGTTTTTTTTACCTTAAACCGCATAAACACATTTCATTACACCAAATACACAAAATATATTTTTTTAGCAGCATCATATGACCCCTTTAACACTTTTTTTTAAGATGACTGAAAGGAGGAAAAACCAAAGTGAAGTATGGACTTACTTCACTCAGTCGTTTATTTACTTTATAACAGTAAATAAATATTGGTTCTGCATATCGGTTATCAGGCACATAAACATGCAAATAATTGGTATCGGTATCGGTTATAAAATATCAATATCGGTCGATCACTATTCCAAACCCATAACGGTACATTCACATGGAGCGTCTGCGCTTGACGGAGGTCGCGTCTGAAGCTTGGTGCTGACAATAGCCAATCTCATTACTTTTCTGGAGTTGCATGAATGGGATTGGCTAGCGTATGACTAGGTTTGCATAAGGTGATCTGATGGCCCTATGCCCTGCGTGGCGCTTAGTTGAAACGTTTTCAACTTCTGCTGCGAGCAACGGCATTGACGCAGCGCAATGGACCCACAATTCAGTTCGCCAATGCTTGACGTCACTCCATTCAAAGCAAACAAGAGGCGTTGACGCCGACGTCCCATGTGAATGTACTGTAAGACTTTGATTAATCTTCAGAACAGATGTTTAAATCCATTGAAAGTCCAAAACATTCACACATCAAAAATTTCATGACAATGAGTAATCCATAAGAATTGTGCAGTTTAATCCAAGTGTTCTGACAGATTTAATATATAAACATATATACGTAGAGCTCATCAAATATGGTAAAGATGGAAGCTCAACCTTACTTGATTGATGCTTGAGAACAAAAATGAAGGAACAGGTATCTCATGTTTCACTACAATAATCTTTACAAATAATTTAACGAATGGTGTTGGAATGCCATGAGGATGAGCAATAGGTGACATCATTTAAATTTTTTGATGATCTATCCTTTGAAAGCCCCACCCCCACAAACAAAAGTCAAGTAGAATTCCCAATAGGTGTAATGTTTTGGCCAAAGTTAAATTTTTTACCTCTATGTGAAAGTGTCATTCAAAAGAGCCTGTAAATAAACTGGCTAATAGACTTTCCAATTGGATATATTTTAAGGGCCACCCGTTTTCACTTACTGTTAGATGCTCATGGCCCAGCAAGAGCTCCATCACTTTGTTCTCCTCTGTGACAAGCCTGCCCTCCATCCCTGACAGCTCATTGATTACTGTGGTGTGCTGCCTTTCGATCGGCTCCCTGATGAATTCTTGCAGCCCTGAGATCCTCCCTCCCAAGTTTTCATTTGTCTTTATCCACCAGAGCATTACTCAGAAGGGTTACCATGAGAACATGCAAATTCCACTGCGCAATGTTGGCTGTCACCTATCCGTTTCCCTTTCATTTGTGGCAGATGGGGGCAGCGTCTTTCCTGAAATGACAAATCAGCCCACACTGATAATGGCTCCGAAAACCCGACAATGAAAATCATCGGGAGATCAGACGTTTTGCCAATTGGTCTAGCTGATGTTTTCCTGTCCCATGATCGAGAAGAAAGTGATTCATCTTCGCAGGCTATCTGTTGCCCTTGGTCACTATTATCACCGAGCTGTAATTGCCTGGTTTTACACATGGCTGAACGGCTGCCCGGCATGCCTGTAATAAGATGGTAGGCAGAAATACAGAAGACATGGGGAAAAGAGAAACAGAAATAATGAGCTTAGTTATCAAACTCTCCAGATGCAGGATAAAACAACTGAAGAAGAGTGGGGGCCGAGGCATGTCCTGATTTACCCTGTTGTTTGAGCTCTCTTGAGAGCTTTAGATTCTTATGATTGGCCGGGTTGAGTTTTTGGCAGTGATGCAATGACATAGTCATAACATTGGATCTAGAGATTTTTGCTAGTGTAGACAGATATCTCTAATTGTTGACTTGCTGTGAAATGGCAGTTCCTGTGGTGGGTAACCAGCAGTGATAGAGCGATATTGTCTAATTAACAGCTGTGTTAGCTCTCCCTTGTGTCCATTCCGAAATCTACCAACGGCATTGCCAATGAATAATGCATAATGCACATATTCTAGCGTTGAACTTTTGTAGTAGATTGATTAAATGTTGTTAAAATCATTTAGATTTAGGTAAGATTTTAAAAATGTTTTTGAAAAATTATTTTATGCTCACCAAGGCCGCATCAAAAATACAGTACTAAAAACAGCAATATTGTGAATATTATTCCAATAAAAAAAATGTTTTCCAATTACGATATTTTAAAATGTTCCTGTGTTGGCAAAGCCGAATTTCTGAATATGTTAATTTCTTCTGAAAATATTTTAATATTTTTTTTATTATTATGTGAGATAAAATATTTATATTTTATTGTTGTTTTATATTTATATATTTTTTGGTATTTTTTATGCATCATTTGAGATGCAAGAGCTATATTTAATTGTTGTTGATTAATTTTATTGCTGTATTTATTGAAATATGTTATTGAACTTTATGGCTTTTATGACCTTTCTTTCTCATTCATCTATATTTAAGTAGGTGTTGTATTTGTATGCCTGGATAGAAAATAGCAGAATGAGCGTTTGTAAATGGACTTTGATACGCTATGCATCGACCAACATTGACATCTATTGCTTAGCAAACCACACAGGGAACAACTGATATCGCAATATGGGGAAAAAACTATTTAAGATTCTATCCAAGCAGTACATGCCCCACTAGAATCCTTTAGGGCTCTTGATGTCTGAGAAACACTTTTGTGGTTAGCTTATTAGCTTCTGTGCTGCTTATTTACTTTAGTAAGCCATAGGTTACTGAAGAAGCAATATTTCGAATTATGGTTATATTTAATTAGGTTTTCCTGGTATTGAGGATGTGAAATGAATGTCCTGACTGAATGGAAGTGATACCTTATGGCTCAAACCCTAAAACATTTTTCTCTTTAATGGCTCATCAAGGGTCTGCCAAGGTTTTGATTGACATCTAAATTCTCCGGTGTAGCCAGAGGAGAGGCAAGGGCTCAGCTGGATTGTTTTCCGTGGCTTAGGTTCCAATTCCCAGTGCTCCGTTTGGCAGAAGGGATCCACTTCACCATCAGTAAACTGTGACCGTGTCTCAGGGCTCTGATCTTTTAATGCCTAGTCCCAAGAACTTTCCATTTGGAGTCACTGATCCAAAACCGAAAGGGTTTTTTCACCGTGTTTATATAAATTGCAGCCCACAAAGCAATCATTTGAGTTGCAGGTCTTGTCAGAGGCATCATCAGTCTTTTGCTTTCGGCTGTGTGGTAGTGCACTTGGGTCTCTCTTGCCCTAGAGTTGTGACTTGTGAGTTATATTAACAGAAGGTGAACATTGCAGCTCCTCTCAATATAGTTTATTTCCTCAATCAGCTTTGGGAATGAGCTGCACATTTGCCAGTTAATGGGAGGAATGAAGGAGTTTGCTGGTTAGTGCGAAGCTGTGGGCGCTTATCGCGGTGCGCAGTGTAGACACTCATGGAAAGGGTGATATTTCGGCTATATATTTAGTTTATGTTTGTTATAAATGAGATTTATTTAGTTAATTGTGCTGCCTGAGATATCTTTTTCCAGTCTCTCTCTCTTTCCCTTCAGTTGAAATGAAGCATTAAGCCCTTTAATGGGTTGCAGAGTGACACAAACATTACCCATAAGGCCACTCCTGCCGTAAAATTCGCCACTTTGTAAAAACATGTAAATCTCTCTCAAGTTTTTACAGCTGAAAAGCTAGTTAGAATGAGATGAATGAAGAAAAATATGCAAATTATGTACAAAAAAAAAAAACCTTGAAGGGAAATTATTTTATATCACAGCCGCATCTTTGTCTGACAATATGTTTATACTAACGTGTTAGTTCAGTGGCTCATTCAGTGTCGCCTTTGAATAATTAAATGGGTGGAATTAATTTCATAGATTAATACAGCAGAAGTGAATTTAGCTCATATTTGTGATTGCAAATATCTCAGAAAAGTGGTTGCATTTTAGATCACTGCATATGGCACATCTGAACTGAATCTTATAGAAAGTTTCATGCAGAAGTTAATATGTCCTAATGACCCTATAAAGTGAGGTATATTTTTTTTCTCTAACACTTGCACTCTCTTTTCTATTTCTAGTCTATCTACTTGTTTTCTTTTATAATTCAAAATCTTGACTCTTGATCTTTTTGTCTTTTTTTTAATTAAATAAAATCAATTAATTGGAGATGCTTTTGATTATTAAAATGTAATGGAACCATTAAAATGGAATCCAGAAAATAATGGAAAACAGAATTTGGTAAAGATAAAACTAAAACTCAATTAAGTAGACAGGCTTTTTGATTAATAAAATTTAATTTAACAATTAAAACAGAGTATAGAAAAATGAAAATGAAAAAAACAGAATTTGGAAATAAAACTGATTTCGTAGGGCCCTATAATTATAATACATTTTTTTTGTGGTAATAAAAATAGATGTACAATAGCCTTTAAACTTACTTAAAATACATATATAATAGCAATGAGGCAATAATAATTATTTCAAATAAAGTATCAAAAGCAAGAAATCATATGGTTTTATTGAACAAAATTTTTAAAATACATAATGTATTATAAACAATAGAGCTAATGTACATTACGCATTACAACAAAGGCCTGCAGAGGGCGCCAACGTCCTGATGATTATTTTTACACATTGCTGTGCGATCTAATACTTGTTTAATATTGACCAAGCACCATTTAATTCAAATGGCCACTTAATCTTTATATTTTGGCCATGTTTAAAAAAATTTCTTTAGGGCAGAAATGCTATAGCCACTGTAATTAAATTAATATGTGGACATCAAAATGTGTAAACTCAAGAGTGAGGGTTTAAGCTTTTATTTTGAAACCGCGATGTATTCTCCTGAGTTTGTGTAGATTTATAAATGATTTACCTTACAAATCTGATGAAATAGCGCATGTTGCGTTCCCAGATGAACGTTATAATAAACCCAAACTCACAACAACATGCAGAGATGGAGTTTGAGACGCTCCACACATGTAAATGATAACAGTTCCTGTGGAACTACTGTGAACGGAGTCGCTGTGTGACACATGTACTTAACCTACACGTATGTAAATAATTAAAGCGCATATACTTTATTAGAACTGCATCGCATATAATTAATTAAATCGTAGCGTTTGGGAATTCACAATTATTCTTAATTATGATTTTTAAATAGGTTTAATATATAGTGCAGCCTTGGAAAACAAGTAAGATCTCGGCCGTGAAATGCACCACTTCCGGTATTTTGCCGGTTAGTCGACGCAAGCAAAATGAAGTCGAGGATTTGTAAAAAATCGAATAGTTGAATAAAATCGATTTGAAAAAATCGTTGTAACGCCCTAATCTACTTGTTTTAATTTTATTTATTAAAAGAATGTATGCTCTGACACAGCATTCGTATTCTTTTTCAAGTCTATTTCTTTATTTATATCTATTAAAAAACTTGCTACTTGTACTGCGTTAAGCTAACTGAGACTTGTTTTAGCACTTACATATTATTGCTCTTTTGTTAGTTTGATGGTTTCTATTGTCCTCGTTTGTAAGTCGCTTTGGATAAAAGAGTCTGCGAAATGACTAAATGTAAAATTTTCTTGAATATAACTGTTAAAAGTGGCGCAGAAACATTCAGACAATCATTTAACACTGATTTTCTTTCGGAAAAAGAAAATGAATAAGAAGGTTTTAAGACTCCTCAGTGTTACGAAACACGTGTGCTGCTGACGAACACGGTGTAGGAAGAGGAAATTAAGCTAATCTCCCAATGTTTATTTTGGCTCCAGAAAGAAAATTGTGTGGCGCAGCAAACAGGATTTGTCCTTTGTTTCCCATCATATCTCAGCAAAAGTGTGTTTGTCAAGGAGCCATAGGCTTAAGAGGAGAGCACCTTTACGATGCAACACCACCTACCTGTCCTGTTAAATCCTTTCTTTGAGTCAGCTAGGCAGGGGTCCAGTCGCCCTGACCACACGTGCCAGTTCCCCCTAACCTTTCCTCACTCACAGTTGTGCACCACGTACACAGCTCCCTTTACCGCAAGAGACTGAAGTGCACTCTATCACTTTGCCAAGTGCACTTTATCAGTGTGTCGGCCCGGAAATCAAAGGCAGGTCATTTGTCCTCAGGCTGCGCATGTTTACTTTGAGTTGTTGCTCTTGCACCCACCCACACAAAAAATAAACTGAAATTCAAACAACCGATGTACTCATGGTTCAGTCAGAGAGGCGATTAGGCCTTGCTTCAGTGGCAGTGTTTGAAGAGGGAGGAAATGATCATTTGTGCACATCCTGAAGGGATAGACTAGTAGAGATACAACAACAGATAAAAACCGATAAATTCTTCAATGAATTTTACATGAACCATATGCTGTTTTTCATTGTATTACTCAAGAACATTTTCTTTTTAGGATTTTTTTTTTCAATTTGTATTTGTATTTAATTTGCAGTCGAAAAATATACATGAGGACTGACTGATTATAAATACAATGTTAAACTTCATAACACATTTCAGTCCTCATTATAAAATGCCATGTTATTTACACCATTTGAAAGTTTGGGGCCGGTGAGATTTTTTTTTTCTGTTTGTTTTATTTATTTAGTTAGTTTAGTTATTTGAAGTCCTTTATCCTCACCAAGGCATTTATTTGTTTGTAAATGCAGAAGAACAGTAACATTGTGAAATATTATTGCGGTAAAAACATTTTCTATTGGATTTTTTTCCCTAATATGTAACCCTGGACCACAAAAGAAAGGAAACTGAGATACATAACCTATGCATTACCTGAAAGCTGAATAAATAAGCTTTACATTGATGTATGGTTTGTTAGGATAGGACAATATCTGGCCGAGATAAAACTATTTGAAAATCTGGAATCTGAGGGTGGAACTTTAAAATCGCCTTTAAAGTTGTCCAAATGAAGTTCTTAGCGATGCATATTACTAATCAAAAATTAAGTTTTGATAATATTTACGTTAGGAAATTTACAAAATATCTTCATGGAACATTATCTTTACTTAAAGGGGTCATATGATGCGAGTTTTAATTTTTTCCTTTCTCTTTGGAGTGTTACAAGCTCTTGGTGCATAAAGAAGATCTGTAAAGTTGCAAAGACTAAAGTCTCAAATCCAAAGAGATATTCTTTATAAAAGTTGAGTCAACCACGCCCCCCTAAAACGGCTCGTTCGAACACGCCCCCACATATCTACCTCACTATGTGGGAAGATTTGCATAATGCCGCCAAAATGTTCACACAAAGAAAGAAGGTGTAACTTTTATTCTCGCTGTAGTATTGTTGTTGCCGCCGCCATGTCGTGAAGAGCTGTGTGTTTCGTTGTGAAAGCGAAACTACTTTGTTTGGTCTTCCAAAAGAGGACGATATCCGCTTCGTCATGCCTGGAGCTGATCTGTGCTGGTCGCTGAGGGAATACATCAACTTAGTGCTGTGGATCGCCGGATCGGCTTTCACCGTTTTCACCGCTCCTTCACCGAGGCTGCCGTTCTCGACCCCGCCGCCTCAGCACACTCTATCCCGGCCTCAGCACACTCTAAGCCGGGGCTTCCCCTCACGCTATGGCCGCTGTGTTTTTTCGTTGTGAAAGCGAAACTACTTTTTTTGGTTTTCCAAAAGAGGATGATATCCGCTTCGTAATGCTTAGAGCTTATCTGTGCTGGTCACTGAGGGAATACTTCAACTTAGTGCTGTGGATCGCCGGCATATTTTATGGAGGACTGTTTACTGATCTTGGGAGAGTAACGTTAGACTAAAATGCTGGCAGTTCTGACTCACGTAAGTACGTTTTCTTTTATCATTTGCCACTGATGATTCAAACTCGAGTTTTGGGCAGTGTAGAGTAGCACTTGTTGTTTGTCATTTCTCTGATCACAAATGCAGACAGGGTTTTATGTTTATGCGGCGCGATGCAGTGCGTAAAAAGACAGTATAAGTAATTTATAATCTGTAATTATGTCCCCACTTGATGCAACGAATGCCTCGTTTGTAATGAGTTTTAATGTTTTTGTGTCGTCGCTCCGCCGGGACACGGCATCACAGTATGTGAGGGGCGTAACATTTCCGTCTCACGCTTGAGGTATTCGGCCAATCACAACGCACTGGATAGCTGGCCAATCAGAGCACACCTCGCTTTTTCAGACCGATGAGTTTTGTAAAAATCGACGCGTTTCAAAAAGGCGGGGCATAGAGGAGAAACAATAATGTACAGTATGTGGAAAATAATGTGTTTTTTTTTTTTTACCTTAAACCGCATAAACATTTCATTTCATTACACCAAATACACAAAATGTTTCTTTTTAGCGCATCATATGACCCCTTTATATCCAATGATTTGGTATAAAAGAAAAATCTATAGTTTTGACCTATACAGTGTATTTTTGGCTATTGCTACAAATTTACCCATGCTACTTATGACTGGTTTTTGTGCTCCAGGGTCACAAATAGTATTTATACTTTTATTATTTAAAGTACTTTTAGCAGCCATTACTCCAGCCTTCAGTGTCACATGGTTTATCAGAAATCATTCTAATATGCTAATTTTGTGCTCAAGAAACATTTGTCCTTTTTAATATTTGATCAGGATTCTTTCAATAGAAAGTTCAAAAGAACAGCACTCATTTGAAAAAAAAATTTTGTAACAGTGTAAAAGGTCTTCACTGACTCTTTTAATCAATTATATATATCTTTGCTGAATAAAAGTATTACTTAAAAAAAAATAAAAATGTTCTCTGTGTGTAAAAACAAAGGCATAGCATTTCAATAATATGTGCCTACTGGTTTTCGATTAGATCATATTAAAGGAGCCTGAAAGGAACATATGACGTTAATTTAAAAATGACTCCTCTTATTATATACTTGTATAACATTGGGGTCTCTGGGACCCCAGACAAAAATAGTACATCATTTTCAAAATGAGTGTTCAAAGTGCAGCTTCCTCTGGTGTTATGAGACTGCTGGATTTGGTTGCTGCCTTCTTTCAGCTCTGCACATCCTTAATATTGAAATCCCTCATATTTGTCTTAGAATCTGAGTCAGGGTTGGTTTATAATAGGGAGTGTTTGATACCACAGCAAGATTTCTATATTCATTATTTCCTGCTCTGTATTTTAAATCATGTCCCTTTCAATGAAAAAGTGGTAGCAGTCTTGAAAATGGTAGGCTATCATTGGAAAAGGGCCTCATATATAGATGTCAGAATATTTTAGAAAGGTTATAGACTTATAGCTGTTAACAACTGCCCAGTAAATTCCTAGCAACAACTCTGAACACATTAGCAACTACCTAGCAACAATTCAGGACACTTTACTGCTGGTGAGTTTTGCACTACTTCAGTTAATGTATAAATCTAGATAATTTTTATATTGTGAAATGTTTCTTTTTAGTGTTTGGGAAACATGCATCCTTTTCATGCAGAGAGAGCATCTGACATCTGACTGTAACAGTACGACTAGACTAATAGTCTCTCTGATGCTGTTATGAAAGATTGCTAAACTTGGCAGGCAGCTTGTTAATAGTCTCTGAAGTCGTGATATGTTCTGCCTCACCATCTGTGGTGTTTTCTTCTTTCTCTCTTTCTTTTTTTCCTTAAAGCTCTCCTTCCTGTCAATAATGTCACTTAGCATTCTGGAGGGGATTTGGTGGTTTAATACTGACTAAGCAAAAAAATCTCTCAGAATACCAGACCAGGACGTGACAAGATTTCACTCCTGGTTCATTTTGCCGTCAACAGGCATCGCAGTTTCCATCTCTCATGACGTGCTTTAGATGTAACACACAGTGAAATTTATGGTATCCATTAAACACGGTCTATAACTAGGTTCGTTTACTCTCTCCTGGTTTGCGCCAATCAACAGTCAGGCACCAAAAGGTCTTTAGAACTGTTTATCTGGGGTGAAAAACCCCATTATATACAGTATGTGCATGCAGTCGAGAATGAACACATGCCAAGCACCAAATGCATTAAAAATGTAACTTTCTTAATTGAATAAAAAAGTTACTCACTAGTGACCAATCATTTTATTAGGAAATGCAATATTGCATGCATGGTCTAAGTCAAGCTATTAAAATGATAATGTGCTCCTTTCTGATTTAAGTGGTTTGCGCAACTTGTTAATGTTTTGTTAGTTGATGTATTAGGTATTGTGAACTAGGGCTGCACGATATATCGAAAATACCGAAATATTGAAAACGCAAATATCGCGATATCCGCAAACGCGTGTCGATACGCTTCTATCCATTTTTAATCTAGCTACTTTAAATCAAACGTTGCAAAAGTCAAATGTTCTTTAGTTCGTGGCATATTGCAGGAGATATTGCTTGACTTGAAAGGTTAAGTGCAATAATTTGCAGAAACAACTCTTGCCGTCTCGTCTTGTTGTCTGACAGACTCACACCTGAACAGAGTGACGCGTTTCAGACCGAGTTGATTCATCTTTCACATCTCCTCCTTATGTTTGAACAGACACATACACACTGATTATTCCATCGTATACCCTTTCTCGACGAACATTCTCAGTAAACTCAGTCCGTTATGTAGTTTTAATGCATGTAACCCGCTGAGAGCGAAATCGTATGTGTAGTCATTATCAGGGGTGTTGAATACGAATTACAAACTCACTACAGGATTAAGTATTTTTAATCAGAAAATTGTCTACTTTCTGGAGTAGTTTTTTAAAATTGTTCTACGTACTTTGCTTGAGTACTTTTAATGATGTAACGGCTAACTTTTACATCCGCTATTTCTCTCCGTTGTGGTCGTTACATGCTTATTTTTAATTTTATTTTTATCCATCAACGTGCTTGGATAGAGAGTAATAGGTCTCGTGACTTTCGTCAAATTGTGCATAGAAAACTTTAACCGCCAGCTGTTTATCATGGCTGCTGGAAGTGCATTCTTCAGCATCAATTCTGTCGCATCTTCCTCTAACTTAATATGTAAATTTCGGATTTCTGATTACTAAATGATTTGTATATATGCTTGTCTATCTACACGGCCTGAAATTTGGTGAGGCTGCGGGTATTGCATACAGTGTTACTCCAGCAGTGCCACGTTCGCCCGTAACAATTCCCCACTCACTTTCACAACAACCGTTTTTTTTTCCGTCTCCCTACTCGTCTCTCTCGCAGTAGCTTTCTGACAGCAGTCACTTTTCTAAGCTCCTTGGTGTGTTGCTTTTGTTGCAACTTGTTGACCGAGTTTGAGCCGGCGTGATGCGCGCTGTGAAAAAAGCCCCTGGTTGGAAAACCAATTGATACCGGAATCTGCCACCTTATTGATGACCCGTGGCTTAATAATCTGCCGTCTGTGCCAGCGCGTGATGTATAAACTGTCAGCGCTGAATACCGTTTTTTTAATCCTTTTATACACGATCTCTACAGTGCGTACCATTTCAGTCTTTTCCCTTCGCATTTGCTAAAAAATATTTAGGAGCACCATCTGTCATTTTGCGGCTGCTTCGAGCCATGATCTTCATCAAAGGTTCAATGTGTTTTTTGCAGAGTTGAATTATATCACAGAGATATCTCATGAATTCTCTGTTCATAAGCCAAAGTGGTAAGTGTGTTAAATAAAATATTCTTGTGGAGCGTAGAGAGCTTCGTTTTATTATAAATGTGAGTCCCTAGGAGCCTAAAGATGAGTGACAGCTTTTATGATTTTAGGGAGTTTGTAAATAGTGATAATCATTTAATACAACCAGTTTAACTAGACAAGAACGTCTAATATTAAGTGCTTACATTGTCTAGCCACTATACACTATTGTCCTGTTTTGCTCTATCTCGTCGTCGAAATATTTGAAACAAGACACAGCCGTCATCTCCTCCATTCACACACGCGGGGTCACTCGTTTATGAATGAAACTGCGTTTTTAAACGATCTATGATCTTGGAATTCATGATATCCATTCATAAAGACAGTCCTTTCTTTCCTTATTCCTGAATGATTCAGCTGTTGAATGATCATCTGACATAATGAGTTTGTGACATTAATGATCGTGTTTCGCCACGCTTGCTGGAGATTATTTCAATTTTTAAAGTATCTGTTCAGTTCGTGAACTCTTTAATATTTATATTCAAGATTTTACAAACATTAATCTCCACATGAATGTATGTTTTTAATTGCACTCATGCCACCTCTGATCGTTAAATGTCTGAAAGTACACCTACAAGCCACTTTTGTGTTCTTCTGTGCTACCTCTGTACAAATAAATGTTAATACTTATTTCATTTGATTAGTAACTTATTCTTCTTATTGTACTTGTTCTTGGTTTATCTACAATTTTTTTTAAAGCTTATAAAATATAATTTAAAAAAAATTTGACAAAAGATGACACATACTTTTAATAAAGTTAGAAAAAATGCCATTACAAAGGTAAAAAACTAAATTCCCTGTAAATCACTTTAATGAGTCAAATATCACCTCATACTGTTAAGGCTATTTTTTTTAATCATTTTGGTTGCTTTGCGCCTAACTTTTGGGGGACTGTGCTCCTAATTTTTTTAATTAGGAGCACAGGCGCTCCTAAAAAGAAAAATAAGCGTAGAGCCCTGTACAATCCGCCTTCATTTAGCAAGTGCACTCGCGCATAACAATTTTTCAAGTTCAACACTTTTTGTTCCGTTCAGTTGTGGATGCTGCTGATTCACCGAGACCGCGCGTCCTCGAAGAGACAATGCGTGTGTTTTTTTTTTTCCCCCTTTTGACAAAGTTTCCCCCTAAATACCTCTCCTATTACCCGCATTTTCCTTACAAATTGTATTATCCAATAACATTGAGTATCCTGTGTAAAAGGTAATGGCATGACTTTGCCTCCTTCTAGAACAATGTGCATTATTTTTAAATTGTCACAAATGGAATCAAGTTATAGTTATTCTTATTTTCTTAATGCCCAAAAGAAACAAAACGCTTAACGATAAAACTAGCACCGTTTTGGAGAGAAATGTGCTCTCATTTTAACCCATATCATGGTGTGTGTGATGCTGAACTATGAGTTTCTAATGGTGTTTGTATTTGCACTGTTCTAAACATTAATATTTTATGTGCAACAACAGCATGGTGTCTCAGTGGCCTTACAATTGATTTTAAATCTATTTTTTCAAACTCTTTTGATTTAAATGGGGATGATTGTACTTAGAATAACTTTCATCTTTTCTTCAACGGAATACTGTTTCCGTGCTTTTTTGATGTATTTTAAAGAGTTGGCATTCAAAACTGCTGGATGATAGATACTCTTCATTATTTACGACAAACAAGATAATGTGAATTACAGAAAGTACAAACCCACACTTTTTTTTAAAGTTAATTGCGTGTTACAGCGATCTTATTATCGGGGGTAGTATTAAATCCCCACTCAGTACTCACTACCATACCATGATACTTTTAAAGAGGCACTCTTTTACTCTTACTCAAGTCAGTTTGTTGGACAGTACTTTTCTCTACTCTCCCAAAAAAAACACACACCCACCCCCCCCCCCCCCCAAAAAAAAACCCCCCCCCCCCCCTTCACACTACATTTTTTGGAAGGTATTGGTACTTTTACTTGAGTATATTTTTCAGTACCCTTTCCACCACTTGATCATTATACTGGATCTGTGCAGTCGGATTTAAAGGGCCAGCAGCCTATAAATACCTGCTGCTGAATATATCACTAATCAAAAAACAAAACAGCTTTAACAAAGATTAATCTAAATTTAATTCATACAGTGAACATTATGCAGTGTTATTTTACACCTAATTATAAAATTTCTGTACCTGAATACTACTGTATATTTGATCTATGCTTGTAAATTGTGCATTTCTTCTTTTTCTTTTTTTTTTTTACTGACTGTTCACTTGCCTTAATCATGTTTGAACTTTCTCAGACTATAGTTTTGCTGTGGTATATGAAGTAGTACTTAAAGTGTGTGGAAAGCAAAGTTACAATGATATAAAATTAGTGTCATTTTTTTTGTTTGTATGTTCACATTGATGTTTAAATTAAATTTTCTGATTTGTGACATTAGTTTTTAAGTAATGCTAAAACACTGCTTGTCACTTTCAGAAGTTATAGTGATTCTTTATTTTCCAAGAAAGAACGTGAAACAAATTGGTTCTCACTCCTTTTGTCCTTTGTTAACTATTTTAAATACAATATTCATTTAAATGTGATCTTTACCACTCCCTGGACCCAATCACATGGTCCTTTGCCCATACGTCGAAGTATGCCATTTTTTTAACAATGTCTCTCCAGCTTATTTTTTTCAATACGCACAGCCCTATTGTGAACTAACTAATAACCAACATTTTATCAACCTAAGATAATGGTTAATTCTCTTAAAATAAATGTTGGTTATTGTTTCATTCCTCGTTCCTTCAATTTATATATTAGTACAATTAAATGTATTCTTATAATGTGAAATTATATTGCAATCATTCTAATACGTAAATGTGGTTTTAATAATATTGGGCCTAACTAATGTTTGAATTTCACTCCTTATTGTAAATGGCACCTGTGTTTAAAAACCGAAAGGCATGGATTGTTTTTTCGTAAATGGTAATTCTTCGTTAGCCAAAAACTAATTTTTTGTTCGGCCTCAATAGTCCTTTGGGGCAGCGTGCCGCCCATACAGCATGTTTGCGCTACGGGTATGGTTGGGCATGTCTACAACATTGCATTGGACGACAGAAACCATTGCGTGGCCGAATTACATCGGGGGGTGTCCGATGCATGAATCCGTATTCAGAAAGGCACGGAAAACAAATAACGATTGCTAACGGATGCCTGTTAAATTACACTACATAGAATTTCACTTACCACATAAACAGAGTAAAGAGAGATGACTGATAGGACAATGGCAAATGATTTGCAGATCCTGAGCACCACTGACAAACACCTAATCTTGTAAAATGTGTGGTAAGTAGTAAGTACTGCTGCTCCATAGTATAAAGAGTACATGCGATCGCGAATCTCGAAAGTTAAAGTGAAACTAAAAAGCGATCGTGCAATCAAAAGCAGTTTCAATGCCAGGCATAATAGCGGCTCCCTGATGCCCGCAATTTTAAATACAGTTTAATTACCCAATGAAATAACTGCGAAAGTAGGCTATTAAAATATATATTTTCCTCCCATCTCGTATTTACTCCCTTTAGGGGTTCCATATACACATAATTTTCTTTCCGAACACGGTATTGGGACGCGGCGGGATGCGGCGATTGGGGGGGGGGGGGGGGGGCATTGTCTATCGTCCCAACCCTATCTACGGGCTCCTGATTTTGAATCGCGACTCGAGGACCTTCCTCCTGCCCCCTATCCTCTCCTCACTTCACGTTCTGGTCAGTTCGATCTGTCCTGTCATCATTCAAGGCAAAATGCCAAAAAATAAATATATATATATAAGAAATATAATTATTATGTATTCTTATTATTTGTTTGTTTTGTTTTGTTTTACAGAAGGCCAGTATAAATAATTGCATAAATTAAAAAGTCTGAACAGATCCGAGTTTGAAAGCCAACAAATCAGTGTCGGCAGTAAATGGAAAACCAGCTAATGATCCCATGTCACTGCTTTGACCAAAAATACATATTGTATAAAACATGCAAAATAAAATTTTAATGGCCTACGATCTGGCTAAAAACACAATTTTAGACACTATACGTGTTTTTGTGTTGCATACCGGCTCCCCTTTGGATCTCTCCCGTGGGTGTCAGCTCGTACGGTTCGCCGCCCTCTCGGTGAACCACCACGCGTGGCCTTAGCACACACGGGGATGTATGAGTCTTCCAGACACGCGTTTTCTGCTTTAATTACCTCCTTCCCCCACGTGATTCATAGCGTATAGTTTGTGGACTGCCACAAAGCAGCAACCAGCCCGCTTGCAGCATTTGTTTTAAGCCATTTTGTTTGTTTCAACACCCCCGACAGGCAGCCCCCATATCATGATCTCCACCTCTCCACAACCTTTTCGCCACTGCCTGTCCTGCGAGCTTTTTCCGCTCCCTCCCTCACTTTGCCCTGTCTATTTTGCATCCTTCCCCCCTTATTCCTTCTCTCCTTCTCTTGTCTCCACAGCCCAGTATAGAGCCGCGAGAGTTGGGGTGGGGAGGAATCACCGCTGGATCGTTGGCTTCTCTCTGATTGGCGACGAGGCCAGTGTATTTTGACAGTAAGGGGGATGGGAGAGAGAGCGGGGCGGGCGGCCTTGTTTATTACATTTTCCCCCCCCCCACCACCCTTCCGTATACCCTTCTGTAGTTATCACGGCAACGGCTCCTCTTTACAACATAAGTGACCGCTGGATGGGCAGTATCAGGCTTCACTGACTGTATACTAGTGGAGGGTGTGTGTGTGTTTGTATATATGTGTGTGTGGTGTCTGTCTGCCTGAAAAAGAGAGCCATTTAATTTGCGGAGTGAACAGGGATATGCGTCAGTTCATCCGTCGTATCCAAGACACTGCCGATGCCGTGTCCACAATCTGCTCAGTGTCACGGTTTCATCAGGCGAGAGGGGTTGGTGCTCGGCGACACCACCACCAGAAGAGAGAGACAGGCAGAGAACGAGAGGAAAGCGAGGCAGCGCTGCTGCACTGATGCCTGTGCGCACATGTGTTTGAGCGTGTCTGTGTGGGGCTGCCGGCAGTCCGCTGCTCCATAGTTACCTCTCGTCCTATCTGTCGTTGCCTGCTTCGGCTGTTAGTCCTTCATCCTGTCTGCCTCTGACACCATGATTTTTTGTAATCACTTAGGCGAATACAAGAAGGACGAACTCCTGGAAGCTGCGAGGTGAGTACATGCCTTCTCAACCTTTCCTTGTCTTATTTCCCACCCTCCCATGATTCTGTTCTCTTGTACGGTTTCCATAGTCACTGTTTTCTTTTGTCTGTGCACATGGATGTGGATTAAGGTATGTGTCGGAGAAGCTCCCATCAAGGCCGGGGATTTCTGACTCAGTAGATGCATTTTCATACGTACATGTGATGGCCTGGAGGAAGCTTGAGAGTTTCCATTTAGCAGCAGAATGCTTTATTTTCCAAGTCGTTGGTCTGTCTCCATTCTTTTAGTGTTGGTGTTTCTGAGTTCGAGCATGGACCGACTCCAAGGATCAGACCCGGAGTGTGAAGGATTAGCCCGGAGCTACCTTTTTGATCCATGGGACACTCCATTTCACTAAACACTTGGGCCACGGTGAAAACACTACATCTCACCCTCCACCTCCTTGGTTCAGAACATTTCTGACCCTTTCTTCTGCGATCCCAGCAGTCACTGCCTTCGTCACAGAGAAAAGATGTTCCTTTTCATACTCTGGTCTACATCTCCATTGGCTTTGCCCCCCTCTTTATACCCCTGCCTTGAGGCACAGCCCGCAGCATGGATACAAATCAGGCCTCTTTTTGTTTTAATGATCAAGTGAGAAAGGAACTACAAAGGCCTTGTAATTCTCTCCACCGATCATTAGGAACACGTACGATCACAGGGGGCTTCATTGTTGTGGAATTAAGTTGATCTCGCGCCCCCCTACCCCCATGTAACCCTATGAATTGAGAATTGTTTGTAGAGACTTGCGGAATGGAAGATGGACGAAGCCGATAGGCAGACAAACAATTCGCAAGAAAGACGGGTTTGACTTATGGCCTGCTTTCTACTAAGTGGTAATCTCCCGAAGACCAGGATGCATCTGCAAACGCATCAAGAAGATTGATGACACCCTCCCATTTCTCAGCCTCTCTTCCCAGTTGTAATCTCCCAGCCAGTCCTATTTTCCCATGTCGGTGGCAGAGTGTGCATTTAAATGAAGGATCTTGTGTTGTTCACTGAAGCCAGTTATCTGTAGTTACTGGCAAGAGGAGACTAGAGCAACTACAAAAACCTTACTGTTTTTGTGAGGCTTAACCTGAGCAAAGCACCTCTAGAGTCGACACAAGTCTGTTTTTGCATGCTTGCAAGAACCGGACCGTTTCCAAAGATGGAAATCTTGATGTCGACATGTTGACACATTCCACTACATTGTTCTGCAGCTAATATGTCTCTTTGCCGTTCACCAGCACTTTGTAACTTTGTTTTGAAAGGTGCTATATAAATAAATGTTTACTTACTTTTGATTAGAATGGCATCGGGCCCATCTTTGGCCCCAGATGGCACAAGGTTTTGGCCATAGGTCTGGTATCTCTAACACTGTCATACTTGGTCACGCTTGGGCTGCTGGCGAGACGTGAAGGAGTCGCTGGCAGGTGCTGATGAGTCAAACCTCTGCAGGCCACAAGGCTGGGTCTCCAAGCTATGGCTCACTCCAATTACAGCGAAAACTTTATATAGGGTATCCTAAGCATGTGATAAATTTATATTCAAGGTACACTGTCGTTTACTACTTTATGTTCCGTGAACTAAACCACCGATCGATGCTTATCATCTTATGTGCTCCTCCTCTTATGGTTATGACTTTTATTCCCCCATCTCTCCTTTTACCCTTCACTCCTCATCTTCTCTGTGAAATTCACTGTTAGCTTGTTCTTTTTTACTGTTTCCCTCTGTTCTTTAAAAAACTGCTGCTTTACTTCAGGAGCGGAAATGAAGAGAAGCTCATGGCCCTGCTCACGCCGTTAAACGTCAACTGCCATGCCAGCGACGGTCGTAAGGTAAGAACATTCACTGCGCCATAAACATTTGACCACTTCTGGTGAAAACTCCATAGAGCTGTTAATATTCTCCTTCTGACAAACTTCCAAAATGGAGTCAAGGTATATGCCATATTTAATAAACATCTCTTGGCCGAGTTAATGACCCTAGTCTCAGTCAACTTCTGTCCAGGGTTGTTATATTTTTCGATTCTTGATATAGTTGTAGTTCGGTTTTTATTTTTATTTTTAATTTGTTTTAGTTTTTGTTAGTTTTCACTCATTGTTTGTTTTCTTTCCCAATGTTTTCTAGTTTCAGTTTATTTCAGGCTTAGTTTATCTAGTCTAATAGCATTTTTATGTTTAATGTTACTGGTTTATGGTATAGCATGTATCAAAAACTAATATCTAAAACTGACTTTGTTCTGTGATCAGTTTTTCACTCATGAAAATGCGTTTTAGTTTGAATTCAGTTTTTCCCAGTTCTGTTATTTTATATACATTTTTTATTTTTATTTCTGGTAACGAGAGCATTTTATTTAGTTTTTGTTTCATTTTCACACTAACACTGCTTTTCGTTCCAACCAAAATAGAATTGATTCAAGTCAGCCATTGAGACATTGCCTTCATTTGCATATTTAATTAAATATGGTGTCTACCAGGCTTCATTGTGAGAAATGCGGCATTGTTCCCTTCCCCTTGCATTAGCTTATTTGCAGTTGAAAATAATTTTAATGTATGTCATCATCATCAAATTACAAGTAAAAGTGAATGTGCAGGGTTTGGTTTAAAGCTGAAGCTAAGAAGCATCACTCTGAATTGTTATTTTAATTGGTTCATATTTAATCGAGTACATCACTCAAGTAATTTATGTGGAACTGCCAGTTAATTAGACTAGTTTGTGCTTTCGTTCTTGTGTATGAAATTCAGGGCTCAACATTTCACTTATCAGAGTTTTAGGTTCAGAGAAATATTGTTTGCATTGGGTTTAAAGATTAAAGCAAACCCTCAGGTTTTATGAATAAATACTACAGTTTACTTGCAGCAAGAGTACTAACCTACACTTCACTCGTTGTGTGTTTAATGTGAACTTTAAATTAAGGTTTTTTGTTGTTGTTGCATGATGCATGTGTACTTAGTAAGTGTGTTTTCAGATTGGATATATCTATTTTAAACAAGATTTGTATGAATTTTGTCAGCAGCGCATGTAAGACTGTGTACAATTACTTTTTCATCAATATTTGTTAGGGATGTAACGATTAACAGCGAGCCGGTTGAAAATCGATTTAAATATGTGACGATCCAAATCGGTTGAGATGCTAAACAAATCGCGATTCAATGCCTCTGTATAATGCATATTAAAGTTCATAAGTGCAGCGCTGCTTTGTTTACAGCGAAAAGCAAGGAAACGCTTTAAGCACCTCCTGCTGGCAGAGAGTGAATGTGCATCTCATTCAGCTCTGCTTTCATGCAGATATTTTTTATGCATAGTTTCACAAAACTGAAGTCAAATCATTCTGTTTTTGCTTCAAATTTCGAAATTATACAACCTAATTTGGATAAAAAACTGTTCATGTTCCATGTATGCAGCATCTTTGTTTGGATCCTATACAATGCTCATGGTTTCTTCTACTTTTTAAAAGGAAAGAGCACAGACAAACCTTAGCTTGTTTATATGAAGAGATTTATTTTATTTTATTTGTATCATTTAATTATTTGATTTGATGCTTGTTTTAAAATTTCAATTTAGTTTTGTTATTTACATTTACAGTAACCTATATTTAAATTTTGTTACTTAGCAGACGCTTTTATCCAGCACCGTTACAAAAGAGACATAAAGCAATCAAACCAACAAAAGAGCTATATTATTATAGTGTTATATTTCAGTTTCACAAAGAAACGTGCAGCATTTTGTCCAAGCAATAATAAAAGGACATTTAATTTATAATTTTTCTTAAATCTCATTTTGTCGTGAATCAAATCGAATCGTGAAATCAAAATCGTGAATCGAATCGTGAGTTGAGTGAATCGAATCGTGAGTTGAGTGAATCGTTACATCCCTAATATTTGTCACTGAGGACAGGATAGGAGCAGTGAAATGGTTGCAGAAGAGTCCTAATCTCTCAGTAAGATCAAGGGCTTGATTTAGAGGAATTACTCTCAGCCGGTTCTGCATGTAGTCCTCATGCATATTTATCGAATATTGACTGATTTCCCAAGCGTGCTACCCAAAATGTTTTTTTTCCCCTCTGCTTTGGTAAACAATTTGAGAAGAGTCTGTCTGCAGACATGCACTCTCATCTCATATGCACTGTCTGTGACATTACTGAAAAGTGTTTAACAAAGATTGGTGCCTTATTGCATAATTATTCCCTTAATTCAGCAGAATGTGGCAGTAATAATTTTAGATTGCGAATGCAGTATATACAGTGGGGCAAAAAAGTATTTAGTCAGCCACCAATTGTGCAAGTTCTCCCACTTAAAAAGATGAGAGAGGCCTGTCATTTTCATCATAGGTATACTTCAACTATGAGAGACAAAATGAGAAAATAAATCCAGAAAATCACATTGTAGGAATTTACCAATTAATTCTTTAAAATAAGTATTTGGTCACCTACAACAAGCAAGATTTCTGCTCTCACAGACCTGTAACTACTTCGTCTTTAAGAGGCTCCTCTGTCCTCCACTCGTTACCTGTATTAATTTGAACTTGTTATCAGTATAAAAGACACCTGTCCACAACCTCAAACAGTCACACTCCAAACTCCACCATGGCCAAGACCAAAGAGCTGTCAAAGGACACCAGAAACAAAATTGTAGACCTGCACCAGGCTGGGAAGACTGAATCTGCAATAGGTAAGCAGCTTGGTGTGAAGAAATCTACTGTGGGAGCAATTATTAGAAAATGAAGACATACAAGACCACTGATAATCACCCTCGATCTGGGGCTCCACGCAAGAACTCACCCCGTGGGGTCAAAATGATCAAAAGAACTGTAAGCAAAAATCCCAGAACAACACGGGGGGACCTAGTGAATGACCTGCAGAGAGCTGGGACCAAAGTAACCAAGGCTACCATCAGTAACACACTGCGCCGCCAGGGACTCAAATCCTGCAGTGCCAGACGTGTCCCCCTGCTTAAGCCAGTACATGTCCAGGCCCGTCTGAAGTTTGCTAGAGAGCATTTGGTGATCCAGAAGAGGATTGGGAAAATGTCATATGGTCAGATGAAACCAAAATATCACTTTTTGGTAAAAACTCAACTTGTCGTGTTTGGGAGAAAGAATGCTGAGTTGCATCCAAGAACACCATACCTACTGTGAAGCATTGGGGGTGGAAACATCATGCTTTGGGTCTGTTTTTTTGCAAAGGGACCAGGACGATTGATCCATGTAAACGAAAGAATGAATGGGCCATGTATCGTGAGATTTTGAGTGAAAACCTCCTTTCATCAGCAAGGGCATTGAAGATGAAATGTGTCTGGGTCTTTCAGCATGACAATGTTCCCAAACACACCGCCCGGGCAACGATGGAGTGGCTTCGTAAGAAGCATTTCAGTGTCCTGGAGTGGCCTAGCCAGTCTCCTGATCTCAACCCCATAGAAAATCTTTGTAGGGAGTTGAAAATCCATGTTGCCCATCGACAGCCCAAAACATTACTGCTCAAGGATCTGCATGGAGAATTGGCCCACATCCAGCACCAGTGTGTGGCAACCGTGTGGAGACGTAAGAAAACGAATTTGACCCTCTTTCATTGCCAACAAAGGGATAAACAAGTATGAAGATGAATTGTGTTATTGACCAAATACGTATTTTTCTCACCATAATTTGCAATAATTCTTTAAAACTCCTACAATGTGATTTTCTGGATTTTTTTTCTCATTTTGTCTCTCATAGTTGAGGTATACCTATGATGAAAATTACAGGCCTCTCTCATCTTTTTAAGTGGGAGAACTTGCACAATTGGTGGCTGACTAAATACTTTTTTTCCCCACTGTATAAGCACTCTAAAGGATGCTGCAATGATTTGCCAGTTTGTTTGGTTTTTTTTTTTTTACTCCGTGCTGATCGGGATTAACAAATCTCTGTCACTTGTGATTACAAGCTAAGACATTTTATTGAATCATTTTAAAGAAATTGCAGGACAGATTTCATTTTGTATGTCAGGTACCAATCCTCTAATTTCATAGATATTTTTAATACTTTATACCGTATAAATGTCTGCAAATTTGAATGCAACTTAACATAGGATTTGGCTTTTTAAAAATGTATTTTGCATGAGTGACATGCTTAAAAAATAATACAATATGTACACAAACATAATCCTAAAATGACTAACTGCAGTTACATGGTTGTATTAGATTGCATTTACTGACACTTGTATCAATGTGTCTATTTTTTATATGAACAAATCTGATTTGAGATATTACTGGTTTCCAGTTTCCTTGAATAGAATGCAATTGATGTCCAAAACATTTTAATGCAGTGCAGCGCTGCACGTTTAAAAACGTCTCTGTGCTTCTTGCTGCCGTTTATTTTGCAACATTTATAACACAGCATAAATGTTGTCCTTTTGATCAAAACGTCGGCCGTTTCACATTGCGTTAAGCATCCTTGTTTTTTTCTTTTTTTAAACAGCCTAGATTGAAATTCATCCCTGAACTTGTTTAACAAGGTCTCTATTCATTTTAAAACAGGTGAGTGGAGTAAAGGCTCACTGAGGATGTACCTGAGATTGGCTTTTATCGACCCAAAGGCCCATATCTCGCCTGTCTGTGTTAGTGCCTCTAACAAAGTCTGATGCTCGTCACCTTGGTAATTTCAGAGAGTGTTTTTGTGCGAGATACCGTCATTAGTAAAGGGATTACAGTATTTAGATGCATCTGATCTGTACCCTCTCAAATTAATCTCAATGGATTCATCCCACTCACAGAATAGATTGGCATTGCATTTCGTGTTTAATAGATTTTGGTTCATGATGCGTAAGAATTTTACAATCACCACGATGATGCTTATTCAAACACAAAGAGCTGGCGTGTGCATTATGCCTGGGATAATCTTTAGCTCTTTTGGACTTAACGAAAAATGCTCTTTTTGGGTCCATCTGCTTTAGTTGGCTGTTTTGCTCTCCCAGGCAGCTTTATGGGTGTATAAAGATCAGTCTAAGCTAATGTCAATAGCGGCTTCTCCCTGAATCATGGAGATGCCACTCTCCTGCCTTTTGTTGCTTTCTTTGCTTCTGAATGCAGCCCTTAGTGCACTCGCTACTTCATTAAATACAGAAAGACACCACAGGAAGAATAGAGCATGTCAGGTCGCAAAGCCGGAATCCTTTGTTTGTTTGGTGTAATCAGAGGATACCTTCTTCTGTAGATCCACCGAGAGGTATTTCTCTATTGTCTGTTTACCCGGTTTTATTCTTCTCCACTCTACAATGAAGAGAAAGACCTTGGAAGTGTGTTATTTAGAGCTCTGTCCCTTTAATTTCATAGCCAATTTCATCCACCTGATACTCTAGTCTCAACCATGAAAAGTGATTTGACTTACAGCGACCGCCAGCGCTGTTTAGAAGACCGAGCCTTCCTCCACAAAACACCCCCGTCCTGTAACGCTGAGCAGATTTTAGCTGGACCCCCGCCAAACCCCCATATGGTTGAATTATGTATTCTTCGCTCAGACAGAGAAGCACTTCTCTGTGCCAAACAGTGTGTTGTGGTTATACTCGATGTTCTGTAATAACTGGGGGTGTATCGGTTCAGATTTCTCACAGTTTGCTTTTATGTTTGGTTTTTTGTTTTATGATTATGTTTTTAATCAGTAAATACTGCAGATGTTTTGGTTAAGGGTACCAATTAGTTTAAATTGAAGATGTTCACTATAGCTTCATATTTTAGAACACCCAATATTGGCATTATTCTCCACTTTTATTTTTCATAAAGCCCCTCTTATTATACCTTTACATGCATTAAACTATATATTGATATATATATATATATAGAGAGAGAGAGAGAGTGAGAAAGCAAAAAAGGCATGATTTTCTGATGTAAATTATTTTAGCATATATTTTATATGTACCAAGTGCCAAAATATAGTAATAAACAGTGGTATTTTCATATGTATGTTATATATGTATATTATAGCCTATGTTGCTTGTCTTTATGTCAGCATTATTGTCGGCTTTATTGTAAATATATTCTTTTCCTCTCGGCCTCATGTACAGTCATTCAGCAATACAATACAATTATTGTAAATGTTTTGTAAAAATGGACACCTCACAATTCATACAGAGGTGATCTTTGACTTGAAAGAACATTTTATTTTATATTATTTTATTCTATTTTAATGTCATCCCACTAATGTAATGTTAGGCCTCTTTCACTGATATTTGTTGCCTTTTCTTCCTGACTGTTGCCCAGCTTTACTGTTTACAGTGAACACAAGATTTAGTGAAAGGCTTTGTCCACCTCTCTTTTCTAAAAAGTGTGGGATGTTTGTGTTGATAACACTGTCCTCAGTGCTACGTTTAATTTTATACAACTTTTCACAGTTGCTTCATGCTGCACAATCAATAAAGCAGGTTGGATTATTATTATTATTATTATTTTTGCTTTTACTGAGAATAGAAACATGACCCTTGTGATGTCTGTAAGCGAAAACACAATGCTGGTGAGGAAGGTCCACCATGTTCGCTGCAGCATATTGTCCATACTTGCACTACAAGGTGCTTCACCATGGTTGTCTTGGTCATGCATAGTGCTTTGGTATTCAGACTGGTGCATGATAATGCTGTAGACTTCCTTCCCACTGAGCCTTAATTAGCCAAGATATCTCCATTCAAAATTATATCTTCCGCTCCACTCCGCTGCCAGATACGAGCAACTTCTGTATGGATGGCAATGGTGTGACGCACTTTCACCCGCTCTCCATTACAAGTGAACCACTTTTCATTTCGTAATTATATGTTTGCCTCAGTGGCCATCACGCTCTGAGCCCTGGATGCTGTAACAGATGGCCTTGGGCCCTCAATTTATTGCTTGCTGTTTTCCACACACTTCACCTCTCTGGGGATTTTAGATTATACAGGACACATCATTCATAAAATAATATTGATTTAGTTGTTGTGTTATTTCCCTTCCTGTGTTCCCTTGCAGAAACCAAGCACATGGAACCGTTGTATAGAATAAGGTTGTCACAAGAGCAATATTTCAGTAGTCGATACGAATACAAGTGATTTTCTCAAGGTACCAATTTCGAGACCACAGCGATGTTCAATATCAATTATTATGAAACGGCACTGCTTTTACATAATTGCTTAAACTGCAATTATGGAAAAGCACTACTTTATTTAGTTAGTCAACAAAGTATGGTGGCCCAGTAGTGCACCACACAACGAAATCTCCACAACACAGCGGAAACAAACCACAACATAACGAAATTAGCACAACGCAATGGAAACAAGTCGTAACACAACAGAATTAGCACAACACAATGGAAACAAGCCGCAACACAACGGAAACAAGTCACAACACAGCGGAATCAGCACAACACAACGGAGAGAATCCACAACACAGTGGAATTAGCACAACACAATGGAAATAAAATGCAACACAACGAAGCAGCAACACAACAAAATTAGCACAGCACAACGGAAACAAGTCGCAACACAACAAAGCTGCAACACAATGAAATTAGCACAACACAACGGAAACAATCCACAATATAGCAAAATTAGCACAACACAAGGAAATTAATCCTATGTGTTGTGTTGTGGCGATTTTGTTGTATTGTGGAGATTTCGTTGTATTGTGCATTACTGGGCCACCGTATTAAAGTATTAATAAGGTAAATTAAAACGGCAAGTACAGTCATGGCAAATTTTTTTGGCAGTGACATAAATTTAGTGTTTTGCAAAGTTTGCTGCTTAAGCTGTTGTGGTGTTCATTCACATTGTTTCTAGATCATTGGTTGTAGAGTGGATTAGCTGCATTTTAAAATGATTGCTAAAAGCTTCATTGGCCAAAAAAATGAACTTTTCACAAAAAAAAAAAAAACTAATTTCATTGTTTTTTGATCCTGACACAAAATGATGAGCTAGCATTAATTGACTTATCATATCAGCAGCACATGTGAAAGTCTGAATGAGTACTAGTACTAGGTAAAATCACTATCATACTATTTAGATTGTAAGAGCAGACTGATTGCAATAAAAGGAGGGAAGAAGCGCTTCCAATCATTGTGTTCTTGTTAGCAATGGTTACCTCCAAAGAAACACGTGCAGCCACCATCATAGCTTTGCATCAAAATGTCCTCACATGCAAGGAAATTGCTACAAAAAAATGTTGCATCTGAAAGAACCATTTACCGGATCATCAAGAACTTCAAGGAGAGAGGTTCGACTGCAGTGAAGAAGTCTTCAGGACGTGCCAGAGTGTGCAGCAAGCACCAGGACCATCTTCTCCTGAGGAGTCAGCTACAGAATCGTGTCACCACCAGTGCAGAGCTTGCTCAGAAATGGCAGCAGATTGGTGTGAGAGCAGCTGCACGCACAGTGAGGCAAATACTTTTGGACAACGGTCTGGTGTCAAGAAGGGCAGCAAAGAAGCCACTTTTCTCAAAGAAAAACGTCAAGGACAGACTGAAATTCTGCAGGAAGTACAAGGATGGACAGCAGAAGACTGGTGCAAAGTTATTTCTTCTGATGAGCGCCCTTCGGGGGGGGGGGGGGACGGTTCGGGACATCTGTAAAATCGATTGTTCGGAGAAGAAAAGATGAACACTACCATGAGTCCTGTGATATGCCAACAGTGAAGCATCCTGAGACCATCCATGTGTGGGTTTGCTTTTCAACCAAGGGAGTGGGCTCTCTCATAATTCTGTCCAAAAACACTGCCAGGAATAAAGAATGGTATCAAAACGTCCTGCAAGAGCGACTTCTTCCAACGATCCATGAGCAATTTGGTGATGATCCGTGCATTTTCCAGCATGATGGAGCACCATGTCACAAAGCAAGAGTGATAAAGAAGTGGCTCCAAGATTATTACATTGAAATTTGGGATCCGTGGCCAGGCAACTCCCCTCTATCTCATAGAGAACCCGTGGTCAGTCTTCAAAAGGCGAGTAGACAAGCAGAAGCCCACAAATTGTGATCAACTCCAAGAACTAATAATGCAAGAATGGATTGTCATCGGTCAGGATTTGGCCCAGAAGCTAATATCCAGCATGCCAGCGCGAATTGCAGAGGTTATGAAGAACAAGGGTCAACACTGTAAATACTGATTTTTTTTTTTTTGCCGATAAAAGCCTTTAAAACTTATGATATACTTATCATTGTTTTTCAGTATACCATAGAAACGTGGAAAAATCTAAATACTGAAACAGCAAACTTTGCAAAACACAAAATGTATGTCACTGCCAAAACTTTTGGCCATGACTGTAAACATTGCTTCAAGTAATTATTCAAGATAATATGTACAGCTCTGATGGTTTAATGTACTTTTTACATTTCACATAATTCACTTTATTTTTTATTGTTCTATCTATTTTTCTATATTTCACTTAATTCAAATAATTTTTTTTACATTTTAACAATTCAAATTTGTTTACAGTTCTATACAATTTACGTCATTTTGTTCTTTCTATTTACATTTTTGAGAATCTGACCATTCACTTTTTTAAAACTTATATATCGATGCCCTAGTATAAAGTAGAATGTGCTTTTTAACAGGCAAGTGTGAAACAGAATCGTAATGTGCTGTGTTTGGTTATTCTTCCACATCTATTAAGTATAACAGCATGAACCTAGAGGCTTGTGCCATTTCCAACATCTATCCTAATGAGAGGTGATGATGGGGGGAGCATGCAAGCCTCTCCACCGGTTCAATCTCATCTCAGCCTTTGCCACGCAGACCGACATCTCTCTCAGCACCCTGCAAATTACCTCACATTCATCTTTCCCATGTATTGCTGTTGTAGGTGTTTTGATGCTGACCAATTTTAGTAGCTTCAAAGTTGTACCAACAATGATATATTGAAAGCTCATCTCTGGTACCATGCTGGGAAATTAGGGCTTCCTGTTTTCTTACTTGAAGGGCTGTCTCATCACGAGCAAAGATTTATTTTGCGCTGCTAAATATATGCAGTGCTCGCTGTACTACACTGAATCAAGATCACTGCAAAATCAATCAGGTTTTTTTGCAAATGTGAAAGCATGTTCTCATGTCAGTCAGGTTTAGTTACAATCTAACTAGTCAGCTGTCTAGAGTTGATGTCAGTCCATAGTCATCTTATTAGGAATCTTTCTACAAACCATATAAAATAAGGCTTTCTTTTAAAGCTGTACTCTTTATTTGTTCTTGGTATTTTTACTACTCTGCTCTGCTTACTGTGTGCAGATTTCTTCAGGGTATTCTATTTTCAGTTTTTCCACAATGGCTTATTGTTGCGTAGGAGGTAAAGGTCTTGACTGTTCTGTTCTTTAATTTATTGCAGATTAAATAGGTCTCACGACAGCAGTTGTCAAACATGTGGTAAGATTTACTGCCACAATCCTCTCTCAAGTATCTCTTATGAGGTGTTGCTCATTTATTATTGAAGTTATTAAAAATAAAAATTATTGTTCATAAATAATTAATCAAAACAAAATAATAAATTTTAATTAATTTAATTCATTTTTTAAAATCTTTACATGAAAACATCATTATATGGACATAAGGATAGCAGAAATCAGACCACAACCACAACCACACACCCCCCCCCCCCCCCCCCACCCCCCACACACACACACACACACAGATAGATAGAGCGAGAGAGATTTTGTGGAATGCCCAAGCTGCTTTTTTTCCACATAATGAAAATAGAAGGTAATCAATTATATACTGTAGGTTTGAAATTACAATGTTGACACTTTATTTTGGGGTGAACTATCCCTTTAAATATATTTTTTTGTTTAGCTTATGGCAGCTGTCTGGAGAGGTTCTCTGCACTGCAACAAATAATAACCCTAATATCTGCCTCTGTAAAATCTAGATTGTTCCATATTTTTAAATTATTTCTCAGATTGGTATTTTCTTTTGGTATTTATAATTCTCCCTCAGAAATGTACAGCATTTTGCTCTCTTCTGTCATATTTTCTGGCTGGCTGTGTTGTCTCAGCTTTTCATGGCAGCTGTGACCCTGGAGGAGCTCATGCTCAGCGAAGCGTTAGCGTGTTAAATGTACACGCTACATTTACCCCCTTGTACTGCTTTGTATTCAGGTTGGTGATTCATAGAATGAAAAGTGACTGTCCTGCGAATCAAAGTCTCGAGGATGGAAATTTTGACCACCGGTCTTACTATACACACTTTGCAGACTAGCTTTGAGCACAAATTCAGTTGAAACTTGGCCTCTGTTCAGTTTGAATCGATTTGGCCACACCTAACATGAAGTTGAATTGGTATCTATCTATCTATCTATCTATCTATCTATCTATCTATCTATCTATCTATCTATCTATCTAATTCAATTCAAGTTTATTTGTATAGCGCTTTGCACGCTACAAATCGTTGCAGAGCAACTTTACAGCAAATTAAGTTTCTACAATATTTAGTGGTAGCTTATCAGTGGTGACTGTCAGTTAATGTACATATGGCAGAAATGTACGGAAAAATCTATTAAAGACATAATCAAACAGACGATGAAAACTATTAACAGGAATTATTATATGATGCAATCAAACTTATAGCAAAATGTGGTAGTTCTGTATTTTGTTTCAGGGTTGGCATCATCTGAGGTCCTCTGAGGGGTTGGCATCATCTCTTCTCAGGTGTTCTGGATCCAGACTGAAGCTTGTGTAAATCCTAGTTGTGGCAAAAAACAGAGAAACAAATAGAGACATAATTAGCGTAGCTGCTGTTCCAACCAAGCAAAGTTGATTTGTTTAACCCAAACTAAAGAAATAATAATGTGCATTTGATCAGATATAACTGCAGTACAAGATTATAAGATGCATTATTTGAATGCTTGGCCAAAAAAGAGATGTGTCTTTAATCTAGATTAAACAGAGAGAGTGTGTCTGAACCACAAACATTATCAGGAAGGCTATTCCAAAGTTTGGGAGCCAAATACGAAAAAGCTCTACCTCCTTTAGTGGACTTTGATATCCTAGGTACTACCAAAAGTCCAGAGTTTTGCGACCTTAGGGAGCGTGATGGATTGTAGCGTGGTAGAAGACTAGTTAGATACGCAGGAGCTTATCCATTAAGGGCCTTATAGGCAAGTAATAAAATTTTGTAACTGATACGGAACTTAATAGGTAGCCAGTGCAGAGACCGTAAAATTGGGGTAATATTTTCTTGACCTGGTAAGGACACTAGCCACTGCATTTTGGACTATCTGTAGCTTGTTATTGAAGATGCAGGACAACCACCTAACAATGCATTACAATAGTCCAGTCTAGAAGTAATGAATGCATGAACTAGCTTTTCTGCAAACAGGTAACATTTCGTAACTTGGCAATGTTTCTAAAATGGAAGAACACTGTTTTTGTAACATGGGAAATATGAACAAGTTGCTATCTAATATAACACCCAAATTTTGGACTGTAGAGGAAGTAACAGTACATCCGTCTAGTTGCAAATTGTAATGTGTACTGTCTTTTGGTCCAATAAGTAATATCTCTGTCTTATCCGAATTTAATAGAAGAAAATGATTGGTCATCCAATCTTTTACATTTTTTAGCACACTCTGTTAGCTTAGATAATTTAGAAGTTTCATCTGGTCTTGTGGAGATATATAGTTGAGTATCATCAGCAAAACAATGGAAACTAATCCCATATTTTCTAACAATATTACCAAGTGGCAACATGTATAACGAAAATAGCAGAGGACCTAGGACAGATCCTTGGGCACTCCATATTTTACTGGTGATAAATGAGATGACTCCCCATTTAAATGAACAAAATGGTAGTGATCGGACTGGTAAGATCTAAACCATCTTAAGCCTGCCCTTGGATACCTGTATAGTTTGTATCGATCTATGAGTATGTCATGATCTATGATGTCGAACGCAGCACTAAGATCAAGCAAAACTAGCAATGAGATGCAGCCTTGGTATGACGCAAGAAGCAAGTCATTTGTAATTTAACAAGTGCAGTTTCTGTGCTATAATGGGGCCTGAAACCTGACTGAAATTATTCATATAGAGATAATTTTTTTGCAGGAAGGAGCACAAGTGAGCAGGCACAATTTTTTCTAAAATTTTAGACATAAAAGGAAGATTTGAAATTGGTCTGTAATTTGCCAGTTCACTAGGATCTAGTTGTGGTTTCTTAATAAGAGGCTTAATAACCGCCAGCTTGAATGGTTTTGGGACGTGACCTAAAGACAAAGACGAGTTAATAATATTAAGAAGTGGTTCTTCTGCTACAGGTAACAAATCTTTTAGTAATTTAGTGGGTACAGGATCTAACAGGCATTTTGTTGGTTTAGATGCAATGATAAGTTAATTTAGCTCTTCCTGTCCTACAGTTGTAAAGCACTGCAGTTTATCTTCTGGTGCGATGAATGAAGCTAAAGTATTAAACGCTGTAGAATCTACATTTGTTATTGTAATTCTGATGTTATCTATTTTATCAGTGAAGAAAATCATAAAGTCATTACTATTAAACTGTGAGGGAATATTCAGATCGGGTGGCATCTGGTTATTTGTTAATCTAGCCACTGTACTAAATAAAAACCTAGGATTGTTTTGAATATTTTCTATGAGTTTGTGGATATGCACGGCCCTGGCAGCTTTTAGAGCCTGTATATAGCTGGACATACTGTTTTTCCACAAATTCTAAAAACTTCCAAGTTAGTTTTCTCCATTTGCGCTCAAGACTACGAGTTTTTTTTTTTTGAGAGAATGGGTATTACTGTTGTACCGTGGCGCAGTAAGTTTTTCTTTAACCTTTTTCAATTTGTTGGGGGCAACAGCTTCTAATGTATTATAGTAAGATAGTGCCCATGTTGCTAGTCATTTTATCTAGTTCATGTGTACTTATGGGTACACAAAGCAGTTGAGATAAATCAGGCAGTTTATTTGTGAATCTGTCTTTGGTGGCTGAAACATAGTTCTGCCCGGACGATAACGCGGGGCCATATAGTTAATATTAGTAATACGTAGCATGCACGATACAAGGAATTGGTCAGTAACATCATCGCTTTGAGGAACGATATCTATATCAGTAAAATCAATTCCATGCAATATAATTAAATATAGCATATGATTAAAACGATGAGTGGCCCGGTGACATTTTGCTTGACTCCAAAAGAGTTTATTAGAGTTTATCGTCAGTAAACGCAAGTCCTAATGCATCATGTGTATTATCAACGTGAATATTAAAATCTCCGAAAATTAGCGCTTTATCAACAGTAACCAATAGGTCTGAGAGGAAATCTGCAACTTCTTTTAGGAAATCTGTATACGGCCATGGTGGTCTATACACAGTAGCCAGAGAAAGAGATAAGATAGATTTCTTTTGCATATCTGACAGTGTAACATTAAGCATAAGTACAGGTGCATCTCAATAAAATAGAATTAATGAAAAGTCATTTATTTCAGTAATTCAACTCAATTTGTTAAACTCGTGTATTAAATAAATTCAATTTACACAGACTGAAGTAGTTTAAGTCTTTGGTTCTTTTAATTGTGATGATTTTGGCTCACATTTAACAAAAACCCACCAATTCACAAAAAATTCTCAACAAATTAGAATACTTCAATAGACCAATAAAAAAAACATTTTTAGTGAATGGTTGGCCTTCTGGAAAGTATGTTAATTTACTGTACTTGTACTCAATACTTGGAAGGGGCTCCTTCTGCTTTAATTACTGCCTCAAATCGGTGTGGCATGGAGGTGATCAGTTTGTGGCACCGCTGAGGTGGTATGGAAGCCCAGGTTGTTTTGATAGCGGCCTTCAGGTCATCTGCTTTGTTGGGTCTGGTGTCTCTCATCTTTCTCTTGACAATAACCCCATAGATTCTCTATGGGGTTCAGGTAAGGCGAGTTTGCAGGCCAATCAAGCACACCAACACATGCTCATTTAACCAACTTTTGGTGATTTTAGCAGTGTGGGCAGGTGCCAAATCCCACTGGAAAATGAAATCAGCATCTCCACAAAGCTTGTCAGCAGAAGGAAGCATGAAATGCTCCAAAATTTATTGGTAAACGGGTGCAGTGACGTTGCAAAACACAATGGACCAACACCAGCAGATGAAATTGCACCCCAAATCACAGACTGTGGAAACTTAACACTGGACTTCAAGCAACTTGGGCTATGAGCTTCTCCACCCTTCCTCCAGACTCGAGGACCTTGGTTTCCAAATGAAATACAAAACTTGCTCTCATCTGAAAAGGGGACTTTGGACCACTGGGCAACAGTCAAGTTCTTCTTCTCCTTAGCCCAGGTAAGACGCCTCTGACATTGTCTGTGGTTCAGGAGTGGCTTAACAAGAGGAATATGACAACTGTAGCCAAATTCCTTGACACGTCTGTGTTGTGGTGGCTTTTGATGCCTTGACCCCAGCCTCAGTACATTACTTGTGAAGTTCACTAAATTCTTGAATCGATTTTGCTTGACAATCCTCATAAGGCATTTCTCTCGGTTGGTTGTGCATCTTTTCTTCTACACTTTTTCCTTCCACTCAACTTTCTGTAACATGCTTGGATACAGCACTCTGTAAACAACCATCTTCTTTAGCAATGAACTTTTGTGGCTCACCCTCCTTGTGGAGGGTGTCAATGACTATCTTCTGGACAACTGTCAGATCAGCAATCTTCCCAATGATTGTGTAGCCTAGTGAACCAAAAATGAGAGACCATTTTGAAGGCTCAGGAAAACTTTGCAGGTGTTTTGAGTTGATAAGCTGATTGGCATGTCACCATATTCTAATTGGTTGAGATAGTGAATGGCTGCCGGTTTGTTAAAGTGAGCCAAAATCCTCACAATTAAAAGAACCAAAGACTTAAAACTACTTCCGTCTGTGTGAATTGAATTTATTTAATACACTAGTTTTACAATTTGAGTTGAATTACTGAAAAAATGAACTTTTCCACGACATTCTAAATTATTGAGATGCACCTGTACTTTCGAATTAGTTAAACCTGTATCCTGTCTTCTGAGTAACATTGAGAATATCACTATCTATTGTTGCAACACTGCCGCCACGACCAGTCTGACGGGACTCATGCTTATAACAGTAGCTTGGTGAAGTAGACTCATTTAGACCAATATAATCATTGGTTTTAGCCAGGTTTCAGTCAAGAAGAGTACATCAAAACTATTACCTGTGATCATTTCATTTACAATAACTACTTTGGGTGAAAGTGATCTAATGTTTAGGAGCCAAAACTTTAAAAATAGTTTTTGTTCATATATTTAAAATTTTTCTGGTTTAATCACAATCAGATTTTTTCTGGATCCTGCATTAAATTTATATTTTGACCTCACAACTCGCGGAACAGACACAGTCTTAATAGATTGGACAACACAAGTACTTCTATCATTTAACTGGGTATAACAAAACCCATCATAGCCGATATTTGAGATTTGACTTATTAGTCATATGGAGCGCAGCGTCCTGGAAATGTTGTCCGACATGAGCTCCGCTCCGACTCTGCTGGGGTGCAGGCCATCAGCGCGAAAAAAGCCTAGGACGCTCCCAGAAAAGATTCCAAATATTAACAAAGAGCAGCTTCTGTTCTTTACACCATGACAATAAACATTAATTTAAAGCAAAAAGCCTACTGAACCTTTCGTGTCCTCATCGATACGTGGGAAGCGGTCCTGACAAGATGATCATCATCACGGCCGATGTGCTGTGCACTGTCTCGATCAGACTCCTGAAGTCCCTCTTCAATGTCTCCATCTGCCACAGCTTGGTGTCGTTAACCCCCGTGTGAAGCACGACCGCTCCAATGCTCTCGTCGCCCTTCAGGATCGTGGGTATCTGCGCAGAAACATCGAGAACACGAGCAACAGGGAAAAAGTGTGTATGCACTTTACCTTCAGCTAACGTAGAACGGACATGCCGGACGATGGAGTCTCCAATGATCACAGCGTCGCGTTCCGTCTCGCTGAGGGGAGCGAAGTGGTTCCGGGTGGAGATCTCAAAGACCGGAGGCGGCGGAGGGGGAGAGGTGGTCGCCCGGGGCCTGGCTTGCGTCTTCCGCTGCGGGTGCACCCAGTGTCCGTGGTGTCCCGGCGCCGGAGTGTAGGACATCTGGGAAGATCGCGTCCTGTGTGCACCGGGCCTGTGCAGATAAACACATGGAGTAGAGGTGGTGGGAGTGTTAGCAGCGCACTGTATACTTACCCTGGACTAGTGAGCGTCAGCCCGGGATGTTTCCACCGTGGCTCTCTGCTCTCTCAGCTGGGTCTGCCTCTCCAACAGGTCGCGGATCTGCTTCTCCACGGCCTCCAGCTCGACCTGCACCGAATGCATCTCGAAGGTGTCCTCACCTGCACTCAAAGGTAGACACACATCCGCCATTAAAGCAAGTAACAGTGAGTAAAACAATGGTAATGTGTGTGAAAAGAGTATTAGCAATGTAAGCAAGATTAGCAGCAACCACGTTGGCGATGCTAACGGGCGGTAATGCCTCGCTCGCGGACTCGGGAATCAAAATGAATAGATGCCTCCGGCGGGCGAGGCGAAAAACCGATAGGGGCTATATTCCAGGACGGTACGAGAAAGCGGAGGACGAAGATTGAAGGGAAACGAGGGGGGATGGGAGAACGAAATATGGATACAAAAAAATAGACGTAAAGAATAACTGACAGCCGTAGCTCAAACTCAAAACACGAAGGGCAGAAAGTAGTGCCCGGACGCGCCCCGCCCAATGCAGCAACAACTAGGAATGACGTATCGGGTAACCAAAAAACGAACTGTACGTTCTCCACCCACGGGTCGGCCTAGCATCGATTGAGCTATCAGTATAGGTTCCTGTGGCTCATGGTAGAGCATCACGCGTGGGCCGTTTTCGGAGAGAGCAAATGTGGTTTTAGGATATGGTATTAGGTCCCGGCTGTTAGAAATATATTATCTATATTTATTCTATCGTTTCTCTGCGTTCTACAGCCGTCTGTCTGTCTGTCTATTTATCATTCAGTCATTTTATCTATCTATCTATCTGTCATTTGTTTTATCTATCTATCTATCATTCAGTCATTTGTTTTATCTATCTATCTATCCATCTATCTTATCTATCTATCTATCTATCTATTTTTTTATCTATCTATCTATCTATCTATCAAATCTATCTATCTATCTATCATTCAGCTATTTGTTTATCTATCTAATCTGCTATCCATTATGCTATCATTCAGGCATTGGTGTTTATCTATCTATTATCTATATATATACAGGTCATTTGTTTTGCTATCTAACTATCCTATCTATCATTCAGGTCATTGTCTATCTATCTATCTATTATCTATCTATCTATATATCTATCTATCATTCAGTCATTTGTTTTATCTATCTATCATTCAGTCATTTGTTTTATCTATCTATCATTCAGTCATTTGTTTTATCTATCTATCATTCAGTCATTTGTTTTATCTATCTATCTATCGTATGTTATGGGGTTTCGTATGTCTGTCATTCAGTTATTTGTGTTGCTAATCTATCATTCAGTCAGTGTTTATCTTATCTATCATCGTCATTTGTTTTATCTATCTATCATTCAGTCATTTGTTTTATCTATCTATCTATCTATCTATCTATCTATCTATCTATCTATCTATCTATCTATCCAGTAGATCTACATATCATTTTATCTATCGATCTAGCTATTGTTCTGTTATTCATCATTCTATCGTTTTTTGTATTTCTTTATATATTTTTCTTTGTTTTTTTATTTCTATAGTCGTCTTTCTTTTTATTAGACATTTAAAGTGAAACATTTGAACATTTTCTTGCATTCAAAATCATATTGCAATTCTACATCCTATTTGCTACCACGATTCAAATTAAATTCATGAATTGAATTGAAATTTAAAAGGCATTCTCAATTTATTTCTAAATATTGCAAAACATTCCGCCTGTCACAGACATTTTTGTTTGTTACTTTGCATTATACTCATAAAGTTTCTGGTAACACAATCTGGTATATAATTTTTAGTGAACCCAGAGTCCTGCATGCTGAAGAAAAACTCCTTGAGATTGCGAACAGTAGATGCAGGATTCAGTAGCTGATGGGTAACTAGATGTGCGATTAAACACTTGGCCTTTTGAAACCTAGAGACCGCGTGAAAGTCCTGCTGATTTGTCCATCACACTCCGAGACACTCATCATTAGTCCTGAACCTTTAGAAGTTTCCATTAGAAGTCATACCAGTAACAGGGACAGTGTGGGCTTTCTCCAGAGGGGACTGGTGGTGGGTCAGGAATAGAGGCACACCTCATCCCCTGGGACACATATAATCTCCTAAACACCTTCAGAAGTTAGCGATGCTGTCGACCATCCAGGGTGACTTGAGGGTGCAGTATGGCTGGTGTCTTGTGGCTCCTTTAAAGGGCTCAATTACTGGGCTGTGAAGAGGGTTAAGTCACTTAGGGCGACAGTGGTTTGGCCCAGGAGACAGAGAGGGAGTGCCGATGTGTGAAAGGAAGGAGTGCGTCGTAATAGTTGTAGCTGTCTGAACGATGGAAAAAGCAGATTCATTAGTCTCCTGTCTGGAGAAGAGGTTGTCACTGAAGACAGAGACACTGCTCATCATGATACGTTTAAGGCCACACTAAAAGCTGAGCTCCATCTTTGCTGAAAATGCCCTCTTTGCTGTGGCACTTTTTTATGACAAGGGCACTATGAGTGGACAGGCTTTTCATCAAAATGTGAGAACATTCACACACAGTTAGCAGGATGACTGCTAAAATAAAATTGAAAAACCACAACCCCGTGGCACATTTTGAAGTGAATTTTTGCTCTAATTTGTTCAAATTGATTAAGGCTAGGTTTTGGGAGGTAGCACTTTTGCACATTCTATCAGTTCAGAGTCCATGTTAAATGTAGCTTTCACACTTGATGCATTTGCTCAGTCAAGACAATCTGAATTTGCCCCTCTTTCTTGTCTGCGTTTACACTGTGTTGTTGTTCAAAAGTATGCTTTCGTAATCAACCAGAGTACCTCTAAAAGCTATTTATTGCTGCAAAAATATAACAATTTGCAATTTGCGTTCACATTAGCCACAACTAGGGTTGTGACGGTGAGGAAATTTTCCCACCGGTTAATCGGCGTGTGACAACACCGGTAATACCGGTATCACAACGGGGGCAGGGGCGTTCCCTCTTTTCCTTGGTTTCCTTAGCATTTAAATAGCTTGTAAAAGCGGTGTGCGCATTTTACTTTCCAACTCACAAACATTTCAAATGTGGCAATTCGGAGTAAAGCATTAGTTTGTTTGAATTTTTCCTCTTTTCCTCGCTTTCCTTCGCGTTTAAATAGCTTAAGCGCCGTGCGCATTTTACTTTCACATTCAAATTAGCGGCAGTTAGGCGTCAATTGCTTGAATGCAACAACAAAGTACAACGTCAAACTCACTTTAGCGTATATATAAAACGTATAACTTTTATTAACAAAATAAATACAAATACACCATGCTATAGGGCAGTCTATGCCTAATATTAAATAACAAATAACTTACATAAAGTAATAAAATAAATAAATTACAAAGTTTAAATAAAGTAAAATCAGCAAACAATGTGGAACCAATTAAATAGTAAACGAATGTTTTAAAAAAAAAAAAAAAACAACTTCAAATCCCCTTAAAGATAAACGCAAACGGCAAAAGTCAGCAGGCTTTTCAAAATCCAAAATATTGCCAAACAGGCGCTTTGCATTTCGTTTAGAAACTAAATCATCCGCGATCATCTTGTCAGTCTCACCTCACTCTTCTCTGTCAGTCAGACTCGAACTCACAGCTCCTCACTGGCGAAATGAACTCTGATACTGTATGCAACTACTGTCGTTCACTGGCATTGAGCAGGGCCCGGCGTTTCAGTTGTTTTAAATTGTAGTGTTTTTATTAATATAAAAAATCTAAACGACGGTGGGGGTTGGTGACGCGGTGGGCAAGTGACGTAAACTGGCTTAACATCGGTATCACTGTCAGCACTGTCTATCGCGGCAAGCCTAGCCACAACACAAGAGTAGCTCAAATGTGTGTAGTCTTGGGCCTCATGACTGTAAAAAAAAAAAAAAAAAAAAAAAAAAAAAAAAAAAAAAAAAAAAAACTACGTATAGACAAGCTAATTTATTATTGCCATTAATTTGTCTTTGTCTGCTTATATGTTAAATATGCTATTGTCTAAAAATGTTATGTGTGCGCTAAATATATATTTTTATATGCCCCATGATATTATATAATTTTTTAACCTAAGAATCATTACAATGTATTGCTTTCAATATTTTTTTTACTCACCATTATTAACCTATTAATGTGAAGAGTGATGTTGTGCCTTGGATTCCAGAATTGATGTCAAGTCAGGAGTAAGTCGTGTAGTAGAGATACGAAGCAGATCACAGAGATGGCTGTCATTCAGACTGGCTCTCAGTGGACTCTTGTTCAGCGTCATCAGCGAAAATGTTTGCTCACATATGTACGTGGAGCCAAACAGACTCATCATCCTTTGTGCATGGCGTTTGATTAAGGGGAATCTGGATGTTTCCAAACTCTTGTAAAACTCGGACAGGAGAAGAAGCTGGTGGCGGCTGCGAAGAGAATCATCGCACTGAAGTTCTATGAGTTCCAGCTGCACATTCTCTTGTACTTCTACATTAACAGAGAAAGGGGTTGAGAACAGTTTGATGTCGCTATCAATAGCGGAAAAGTCTTGAAAATGCTGATTAAATTCTTATTTATAAGAATTATATATAAATAAGGATGTGAGCACTGTCGAATATTTATCAATTTTTCCAGGGATGTTGGAGTCTGAAAAACTCGAGATGATTTCGGACAAACTAGGAAAGTGCACAGCATTGCGGTCCCTGATTTGTCTCTCAAAAAGTCTTAGTTTCACAGCAAAGGATTTCAAGTGCGCATACATTTCCGATATCAGCTGGTTCTTGCCTTGCAGGCTTTTATTCAGTGCGTTCAGTAACTGGTCAAATCAAGGTCTGCCAGCCAGTCAGGGTCAATTTCAGACCGCAGCGAATAGAACCGCTGTAGAGCAGAGCCGCGACTCAGACCATTCGCACTGATTAGAGTGATATTATTTACTCACAGGCGGTGGATCACATTCTGCCATCACCAGTATCGGACAAACAGGTGGGGGGGGGGGGGGGTCGGTGTCGTGTGCTGGGACAGGACGCCGCGCAGCCGGGGGGAAATGCCCGTATTCTCCGGATGGTTTTATTAGGTGTCTTGACTGATCAGTTTATCAGGTTTTTAACAGCACTCTTGGTTCCTCAACAGCAGTCGGGCATCTGGATGGCTTTGGGCACAGGCTCTTCCTGTGTATGATACCGTGCATTTTCACAGCCTCAACCTCCACTGTCACGCAACTTATGTTGCATACCATGGAAGCCATTCCCTTCCGCTCTGAGCCCGATCATGGCTGGTGCTCCATCGTTGTAATGCCACAAGAAAAAAAAAAAAAAAAAAAAAAAAAAAAAAAAAAAAGTTGGCCCCCAGGGAGATTCAGGGTTTCAAAACTCGCACATGATATCGGCTTCAAAAATAATTTCCCCTTTGTTGTACTCCTAATGCTCTTCATTTCAAGTAGCTCTCTTTGAATTCAAAAATCACTGTCCACAATGACCCGTCACATCCATCGCACAAAAAAATTCCAGCTGGCAGTATCTGTGGATCAGTGCCTGTCATCGCCCGCAATTGAGTACAAATCAAACGTGGAACTTTGTCTGTCACTTTTTTTATGTTTTTGGGGGTTCTTTTAGATTTGCAGACCAAGTTTCATTCCCATCCACTGTGGTTTCTTGAAAGACTGATATTTTTTTTTTTTTTTTTTAAAATTACTTTTCATCCTTTTCTGGGCAAATTATTGTGGCAACTTTCATCAGACATTCCTTTATAAAAAACAAAAAATAAAATTAAAAAAATAAATAAGTTGGTGTCCTCAGTAAGGGTTTGCCCCACGTGCCGCGCTATTAGGTGAGCTACCTCATAACTAGCTAATGTAGAATTTTACTGTGCTTTTAATCACAAAAATGGTTGTTTGTTGACTACAAGGCAGCTGCCAAAGTTTTCATCAACAAACAACGTCTTTTGATCGCGCTCAGCACCAGTGTAAGATTTGAAAGACTGATGTTTTGTTTCGTAATGTCTTTTAACATTATATTCCTTCCTCGCTCCAACGGACTCCTGGCAAATTAAACAGACACATTTCCCGCTCACCTCCGTGAAAAAAATATTCATTTCCCCAACGTGTCTGAAATCTCCTGCATTCACTTTCGATTTTCCTTTTTCTTTGTTGCGCCATGACTTAGCAAAATGTGATAAACAATAATTTGTTGTTTTTTAGCCTCTTCATAAACGTAGGCCTACGTCTGACTAACTGCATTGGCTGCATGGGATAGCGACACCTGATGGTTATTTAGTGAATTTGATCTATTTTTCACTATAAAGGGCCAGATTCCTATTATTTTTAGAATCCCTAGCGGGCCGCCACAGGAACGATCGCGGGCCGTAGTTTGGACACCCCTGGCCTAGCTTGTCAGTGAACTACGGCTCTGTGTATTAAATGCTGCTCCATCTGAAAGCACGTGGTGGAGATTTACTACTAATCACAGAACCGGCTTTACTGACAAGATGTGCATGATTTTTTTTTATTTTATAGAAATCAGCGTAAAATCAAAGCAGAGATGAATGACATGCCCCTGCCTCTTTTTCTTGAAGTGGAAAAGAATTGATCAGTGCCATGCTAGCTTTAGATAATGTCTCTGAACACTGATTGAAAGCAATACTTGTGTGTGTGTGTGTGTGTGTGTGAGAGAGAGAGAGAGAGAATAGGAAGCGTACTCGAGTGTGAGATTTTCCACGGTCCGGGTTTAAAAATGATGGAGCTCTCTGAAGTGCAGGACATTATTAACACAGCACACTGGAGCACATTATCAAGATGCCTTCTACAGGGGCTCAGGGAAAAACAATCACTTACCGTACGCCTACCGCAGATCCCATCAATCATGTCACAGTTGTTCCATGGTGAACAATTTACTTTTTCATTTTCTTTCCATGTTTTTACTCTTTCTCACTGCTGCTTTTTTCTCAGATTAGTTTTGTTGTAAAATATACACTGTAGTCAGTTCCACTTAACCCGTCGTAACTCTTAACCATGACACTAAAGTTGTGTAGTATGCTTGTTCCCTTCCTTAGTTGTGCAGTTGTTATTTTGTATTTATCTGATCTTCGTTCCCCAAGTGACACACAAAATTCCACTCCGTTTTCTTTTAGAGAAATTGCTAACTGGCAATAAATGTATACAACAATGAAAACTTTTTATCATTTACGTACCCTCAGGGTGTTCCAAACTTGACTGATTTTCTTCTGTGGAACGAAAACATTTTGAAAAATATCTCTATTATTTTAATTGAAAAATCAGTGAAGCCCAGTGTTATTTTCGGACAGCATGGTGTATGGGTGAAAAACACTTTAAAAACATTCTTCTAAATATTTTCTTTTATGTGTAGAAATAAATAAATAAAGTAAGTCATAAAGGTTTGGAATGACATTGGTAAATGATGACAGAATTTCCTTTTTTTTGTTGGCATTAACAAGCATTATTTTATAACCAGATGTCTTTTAGCTAAACCACACAATAAGTACTTTTAAGAAGGTATGATGAAGACATTCTCATCCATGTCAGGACATTGGAAGCCATTGTTCCATTGACTTGCCTCATCATTAATCTGGGTGGGATTGTGAAACAGAGCTGTTTATATGGTGTGGCGGTACGGCTTCGTCCTGGAACAGGGGTATTCAGGGAGCTTTAGCTTAAAGATTATGTGTACTAGAGGAATGATGTGGGAAGAGGCTTGGGAGGGAATTAGCACAGAACGATTTGCTTTGCACCAAAATCTTAATGCTCTGGATCCAGGGTTCTTCAAGACAGCTCTCTAGCTCTTGTGGTTGGTTGGATTTGGTTTGCACAGAGGTAGGAGATTCACAGCACAATGAACAAGTGGAATTATGGGCAATAAAACATTGATATATGAAAATATGATAATTTAGATTTTTGTATATTTTTCAAACACAATTTTGCTAAATAATGCAGTTTTGGGTCGTATTTTATTTTATCTTGCCATTTAACAAACCATTAACTACGGCTTTTTGTCTCAGTAAACTCCTAATGTGGGGCTTTTTAGGTATCTAGTTAGTAGTATTGTTAAGTTTAGGTATGGAGTAGGATCAGGGATGTAGAATATGGTCATGCAGAATATGTGCTTTATAAGTACTAATAAATAGCCAACATGTTTATAATATGCATGCTAATAGTTAGTTAATAGTCAGAATTGGTCCCTATACAAAAGTGTTACCCAATCTTGTTTCTGCCAGTAAACGAAAAAATGCCAGTGTTTACATGCACAGCAAAGTTGGGGCAAAAAATTGTTTGCCAATCTGGTTTTGATGATTATCCAGTAAAAGAATCCTTTACCATCGTCAGTTTAAGTATATCATTATAAGTACAGTACTTTTTAAGTTTGGGTTTGTAGATTAATAATAATATTAATATAATACAGATTTTATTCTCACCCTGGCTGCATTTATTGGAAAAAAAAAATGGTAAAATAATAATATTTTGAAATTAATTACAACTTAAAAAAAAAAAATCTATTTTAATATTTTATATATATTTCTAATATAATATCGAAATCATTAAATGCGATTTTGATGCTCAAAGAAACACTTCTATTATTTGATAATATTGGCGTGCTGCTTAATATTTTGGAATCTGTGATACCTATTTGCAGGATTCTTTGATAAATAAAAGTTCAAAATTAAAGCATTTATTTAAAAAAAATGTAACAAATCTTTTGATCAATTTAGTGTTTCCTTTTTGAATAAAAAAATCTTGCTGATGCCCAACTTTTGAAATGTAGTATACATTTGCATATCTAGAAATTATTCTTAAGATAGTGTATACACAGATGTCTCGATAGTGTTGACTTCACTTCACTTTTTTTTTTTTTTTTTTACTTCAGGTGAAGAATTGCCGTCCCCTGAAGTCTGTTTACTTTTTTCCCCATTTAGACTGTAAAACGATCAAGGCAGAATGTGCCTTGCCATCTTTGATAAGGTATCAAGTTGAGGCAACCTCGCTGTGCAGGCTGAGATAAAACAAGCGGCGTGCAATCTGTGCAGCGGTTGCCGGTGAGAATGTTAATTCAGTCAACTTTTTTGATTTAATTTCCATGTTTCTGAAGATTAACAAATATTTTGTCTATCCAAGCGTCTGTTCCTGGCCCTCATTGCACAATGATGCGCCCCCATAGAAACGTAGGTGGATGGAAGAAACCGAGCAGCTGCGTATGTGGAGCGCTTGTAGTGTTTCCCGTCTGCCTTTATCTCTTTTCTCTCTCTTGTTCTCTCAAACACACAGGCTTTATTGCAGTTAATTATCGCATGTGACTATTTGTCTCTGCTTTCCAGCAATAGACTCCTGGGAAAACTTGAGCACGTGACGGCACATGATTCGAAATAGCATCCCGTTGGACGCGCTGGTAGTTAACGCCTTCAGTGCTTTGCTGGGACTGTCTTTAATGGAGGGTGAGTGTTGTGATTAGGACGGAGGAACCAGGCGTCATCCCCCTTTGGGATTTGAGCTCCTTTATGCAGAGCCCAGTATGCAGTAAGAAGCCCTTATAGGAGTCGGCTAGTTGTATTCTTTCCATTTTCCAGGCCTGGTAGAGGGGCTAATGTCTTATTGATCCTCTCAGCGTGTAACTGGCATTAGTGTGCTCGGTAGCCCCTTCCTGCTGTTTGCTTGCAGCTAGTATGACGCCTCTCTTTGGACCTGGTGTTTACTTTAGCGTAGCACAGGGACGAAAGAGACCCTCTTCTGTACACTCTCATGTGTAAATCTGCACTAACGGAGGTGCACTAAAGGGTGACTTGGCCAAGCAACACATTGTTTTCAAAGGCTCCATCCACGCAGATTTCACGCTAGTTATAGCATGTACCGCAGTCATGGCAACAGCTGTAGAGAAGCACTCACCGTTGGCATGGTTACAGGTCACCATTCCTCCATGGCAAGACAAGGGAAAGATGTGGACAAAGGGATATTTCTACTCTGAGGAAAAACAAGGAGTTTTTGTTGTTTTCTAGGCATGTACATTTCTGTAATATTAATACACTTAAATTATATTTCAGGATGTGTGATAGTGACTGAGATTAGAGGAAAAAAAGTCTCTAATACTTACCAAGGCTGCATTTATTCAAATGAAAATACTGGAAAAACAGCAATATTGTGAAATATGATGACATTTTTCTAATATATTTAAAAAAAGAATGTATTCTTATGATTTCAGCTTTCACATGGTCCTTCAGAAACCATTCTAATATGCTGATTGGGTGCCAGAGAAACATTTCTTATCAATGTTGAAAATGGTTTTATATTTTATTAAACTGTTTTTGTGTAAAACTTTATACTTCTTTTAGGTAGGACTGGGCAATATGGCAAAAAAAATAACATCTTGATTTTTTTCAGAACATTTGACCGATTTTCGATTTTTACGATTTTTAATTGGTCAGCTTGAAAATGTTACTACAACATGATTTATAAACCCTCTAGTTAAAGAGGATTATTTGACAATAGACAAGTTTATACATTTATGCATTTATACATTATTAGGCATTTAAATCCAATAGAACTGTTTTACAATCTCTTTCTTTTCCAGAGATTTTCATTTTGTTTGCTTGTTTACTCAAAAGTTCACACTGTTCCTCTCCTTATCACAAACCCTCACAATGTGTGTAATGGTGAAACATTTGCACAAAAGAACAAAAAAATTGAGTGGCTCGATGTTGTAGACAGTGCCGACTTCAGTGTGCAGTGATTTGTCTTATTGGCAGCCTATATTTGAATGGGCAGAATAACCCAAACACTTTTTCATTTGAATGACCTGCACTGCACGTCTCACTCTCACGCTTCAGGGACTGCTGGCAAAAGGTCAATGCTGCCACATAGCTTTACTGTCGCATTCTGTTTGAAGCCATGTGAATTGACACAGATCGTCGCTCTAGTTCACCTGTCTGCTGTTTCTGCCAGCACCAGAAAGCCGTTATGTGACAGAGCCAAATGCACTGAGAGTACTTTGAGATTCATTATTTGCAAATTCCCTTAAAACAAAGCAAAAGCTAATTTTAGCATTCCACCCATTTTAAATAGTGTCAGGATGTTGCGATCTGGAGTATGAAGGGGGTAATATTTCCAGCTGTACATCTTTAGGCAACACATTTATCTTAAATGATTCAATAGGAACAGCTCTCGAGTGAGATGACAATTCTGCTGGTGTGTCTGGCTCTTAAAGAAATTGATGGAAGATCTGTGCAAGAAGCAGATTTAATAGCCTACGGTTAAACGGTTTTGTCTTTTACTTTTTGTTTTGCAGAGAGCACAAGAGAACATGTATGCTCTCTGCAGGATGTGTCTTTCCTGTTAGTCCTGTTTGCTTTGGGTAGGGCAGACAGATTGGCAGGAGGGGCCAAAGTGATTGAGTGTAGCCATGGCTACTGTATGACTGTGTCGCCATGGTGATCCAGCCTCCTGACTCGTTACATATGCAAGATTCAGGTTGTTCATAAAATCCTCAAATTAATATTTTCTACAAGGTAAAATTAACTAGGTGTTCCCCAAGGGTCAGTCTGGGGCTATCTTCTATTTACTGTTACTTTTAAATGTAATGCTCTTGAAGAAGTAGTTAAAATGTTAATATGTCAGATTAATTCATTTCAGTCTGAGGATGACCTTGATACTGTTATAGAACTGTGGTGTCAAATGAGATTGAGAATATAATCTTTTTATAATCTTCATAGAATACAAACTGGGTTTTGTTTAGATCAGGGGTGCCCAAACTCGGTCCTGGAGGGCCGGTGTCCTGCAGAGTTTAGCTCCAACCCTAATCAAACACACCTGAAGCAGCTTATCAAGGTCTTACTAGGCATACTAGAAACTTCCCAGTAGGTGTGTTGAGGCAAGCTGGAGCTAAACTCTGCAGGACAACGGCCCTCCAGGACCGAGTTCGGGCACCCCTGGTTTAGATTGATTCAGCAAGTAATCCCCATTTGAAGCAGACTTTATGGTATAGAAAAAAATGGGTGAGTGTTCATTTTAGCTTAAAATGAATTAGTTTACAGTAGTGGTCGTCCGATATATCGCCACATATTTGGTATTTTTAAAAATCGGCATCGGCCGGTAAGTTTTCCTATTTGGCCGATGTGTTCGAGGTGGGACTTTTATTTTGACGGCGCTGATAACGGCAGCGCCTGGGCACACAGTGCTCACGTTCTCCTCATCTTGTTCGCTGTTGTCCTTAACAGTTCTGTCTAAATACGGATAGAAGTCTGTCTAATAATCAGATAGAACGGTTAAACAAATTATTAGTAATAGAAAGGCAAACATTATAATACTTTCTTGTTTGCCGTCAGCATTCAGCAAATACGCATTTATATAATTTAAACAAATCTTTGAATGTCTAATAAACATCCAATTTCAAAAACCTTGCAAACTTAGTCGGATCCAGTTGTGAGATCTTTTGAAGTGTGTATGTGTATCCTGCATGATTGTTTTAGCAGGAACAGTTTTCCAGTGTGGGTTCAGGAGAGTTCAGCTTCATTGGAGACGTTATGTCAAATGATTTCAAATTTCTTAAATATTAATTAAAATAAATAAATTTATATCGGCTTTATATCGGCCACCCTGTTTTCCAAGATATCGGCATCAGCATCGGCTGTCAAAAAAACAATATCGGTTGACCACTAGTTTACAGACTTGTTGCTTTGGTTAACAGATGGTAAGCATGCAGTTTTTTAATGGTCAACTACTAGGAATAGAAGCATAAGCTTGCATGTACTTTGAACATTAATATTAATAAAGTTGGAGACAAAAAGTTTTATTTATATTAACTTTTTTTAATGAAAACAAATTGGCTATTTTTCTCCTGCTTTGTTCCAGTGAACAAAGCCTTTGTTCCCCCCTCCCTTTTAAAAAAAAAAGGTATTTTTGGAACTTATAATACAAATTCAGTGGACAATCGAAACACGTCAGCAGACCACAGTGTTCTGCCACAGGATGAATCACGTAAACCAGCAGCACATGTGCGATCTCTCTCACAGCTGCCTGAAATGAGTTTTGGTTGAGTGCCACTGAATCAGTACCAACTCTTCTGTCAAGTCAGATCTAACTCCCTGGAGAGTAAAAAGAATGATAGACTGCTTGCTCTGTTCACATATCCTCTTTGTGTTGAAATCATGTCAGTTCAGTCTCCGTCACAATACAGTGCTGCCAATGCGGTGCTGCACTTTGTACATTGTGCTTGTACCGATGTCCCAAGTAAAGTTAGAGGACAAAAGACACAAAAATGTTACAGGGTGTGCCAGAATTACATAATGCTATCATTATATCATTATTTGTTTTTGTTTGTTTTTGCTCTCTTTTGTTTTGATTCGTCATTCTGGCGACATTGTCTATCAGTCGACATCTCAGAAATTGCTGGTAAGTTTTTTTTTTTTTTTTCCCCCTGAGCTTGATTGCACTCATTTTCATTTGTTGACTTTTTTTTTTTCTGTTTCTTTTTCTGTTCCCCCCCCCCCCCCCCCCCCTGTTTGTTTTCACAATGTGGCCAGTTTGGTTCTTTCTTCACACACACACTGCATCTTTGTGAATGCAGTGGATTGAGGTGAAGGTGTTAGAGGGTAAACCCTGGTGTGAAAACTCTGTCCTAAAGAGGATGCTTAGTGCACCACCTGCTTGATAAGTGAGCTTAAATATACCTCCTCTACTGCTACAGCTTCCACCCCACGATTCACATATTCCCTCAGTTTGTTTCTTGTCTTTTACAACTTCAAACACCCTATTGTGCATGCCTACGAATGCTCGTCACTGCATATTGTTATCATTATTTTGCAATTGAAGGGCACAATTCAAAGTTTTCCAATTTCATCTAGATTGATTTCTCATTGTTTTGTGCATTTTCAGCTGTATGGTGAATGATCCGTCCTTACCGCAGGAGACTGTGTGGGAACACATGGAGTTTGCGCATTGTGCTTTGCTCACATCAATACATCGCTGTAATGGTTTATGACCGTGTGGCTTGTCACATTTCATTGGAGACTTTTATGGGGATTTTATTTTGTTTGTGCCGCCTGATCCTCATTTTGTTTTATTGTTTTCGACTGGCTTGTCAATTTTCTGTTTTGTTTGTGTTTTGTTCTTGAATGCAGAATGCATGACTTGCGTTACTTGATGTCTGAAAGTTAAGAATTTGATTAGCTTCTCATTTGAACTGTTTAATATTTGTGCCGTCAGACTTCCTTTTCATTTTAAATTCTCTTCTAGTTTCATTTTTGTTGGCTTGAAACGGATATCAGCTGCTGTCTCTAATTAGCTCTCGTAACAAATAACGTTTGTCATACAATCATCAGAATATGGGTGATGTGAGTTTTTGCAGCGATCATGCCGTGCTGAGGGGACTGTTATACCCCGCTGTGTGGTGCGGTACATAGATACATGGTGTTGAATACCTTCATTTTTGTGTTAGCCTGTATTTCAATACTTAAACACTATATCATTCTCAGTAAGACTTGCACAGGGTTGGATTGTCAGGCGGGTTTACAAGCCTCAGAGCTGCAATGAAGTGTGACATCCTTACGGCAAAATTCAGTCATGAGCCTCGCTTTTTCTAGAGGAGAGGAGCCCCAGTATGAGTTTTTCCTCACATGTTCGACAAACCAAGACCTCCCTTGGTCCCTAGGCAGCCCGATTTTAGAAAAAAGGCTACGCTAATACTTTTTCAAGAGATATAAAGAAGAGAGGTGGGTTTTGGTTTTACAGAGGGGTGCTTTGTCATCATGGCTTTGTTGGATCTGTGTACATAACTGTTTAAAAGTGTGAGGTCAGTAAGATTTTTTTTTTCTTTTTTCTTTTTTTTTCACTTATGGTCGCCAAGGCTGCATTTATTTGATCATATTTATAATTAACTGTAATATTGCAAAGAGGATTAAAATGTAAAATAACTGCTTTCTGTTTTAATATGTTTAAAATGTAATTTATTCCTAAATAAATACATAGGCCTACAAATCTTACTAACCCAAACTTTTGAACAATATAGTACATCTTACAGTTTTGTCATAACTGTGTTTCCTCTTTTCTTTCTTGTAGTCTACTCCATTGCACCTGGCAGCCGGATACAACCGAGTCCGAATAGTTCAGCTTCTCCTGCAACATGGCGCTGATGTTCACGCTAAAGATAAAGGGTGGGTCTGTTTATGTCTCCTTTTTTCCCTTACTTTCCTGTCTCTATCAGCTATTTCACATTTTTTCACTCTGGTAAAATATTTGGTTCATTAGCCTTCCTTTGTCCATATATTACTTAAAGGAAAAGCACATTTTGGGCTTAAAAGGTTTTTGTGTGTGCATGTTTTGTTCTTGCAATTCCTAGTGGTCTTGTTCCTCTACACAACGCCTGCTCATATGGACACTACGAAGTCACAAAGCTACTGCTAAAGGTAAGGACAAAAACCTGAATGGGTGTGCATGTATAATTTAGTGTGTGACCTGTGTGGAAGACAAACAACACTGTTTCCAGTTAAGCAGCTTGCCTTAACCAGGCACAATGCAATGAAGCATTGATTCAAAATCCTGCTCCACTTACTATATATTTAAAAATGTCCGTGCTATGCAGTGTTTTGGGCATCACTGTGGAGAGAATGATTACTCAGTTATTTTAGAATGTTTTTTAGACTATTATATTATAGATTATTTTGAATTTTTTTAGTGACAAATTTAGTGTATGTCCTGCATACAGCTTCGATCTACATGTCCTGTCAGAGTTCACTCTGTTTCAGTGCAAACACAAACTCCCCCTTGAGCCTGACGTTCCATAGAGTATGGCCTTTAAGCCCAGCTTCTTTTATTTACAAAGCTGTTATATGGAACACTATGCTCACGGTGTGTTCTCCCATACTCAGTGTGTCAACAGAGCCCTGCGGAGTGGCCAATCTGTCTGTACAACAATGTTTGGATTTTGATACACAGCAGAACAGAGAATTCTCAGCCTCAGGAGAGCTTATCACAATATCAGTAGCTCCCCAGATCTCCTTAAGCCCCCTCAATCATTATATTCGATTAAATATGCTGTGCAATGATCGGAAAGACAATTAAGAATCCTCTTATCGTACACAGATGCATTGTGAACACCTGACGTTATCTTGATGTTCCTGAGGTCCTCAGGAGCTTTTGTTTCACTCCTCTTAATTGCAGCTCAAAAGAATCTCTCTCTGTTTTGAAAGGATAATTCACCCAAAAGAGATTTTCTCATTCACCCTCATGTCATGAAACACAAAAGGAGAATTTTAGCAGAATGTTTTCCACAATGAAAGTGGATGGCGACCAGGTTCTGTCAAGCTTCAAGTCCTTTGAAGCCATCCATTAGATCTTTGTAAGGAAAAGCTTGAATTTGACTGAAAATCCTCTGAAATCTCATTCATGTTCACCTCATATTCAAACATGGCCAGTCAAAACATGTCACATCAGATGTCACTGGTTTTCATGTTTTAATGGGGCATGAACTTCTTGTCTAATATTTGATTTAGCATTTGATGGTACATGGTAGATCGAAAATACATGGTAGATAGATTCTTAATTGTCTTTCTGATCATTGCACAGCATATTTAATCGAATAGAAAAGAGTAAAGAAAAAATCATTTTTAGGAGATCTATCCCTTCAATCGTTTTGTACTGTTTACCCCTTGCCTCTGAGTGCAAGTTGATGTCTCTGTTTTGGAAAACTGCCATTTTCTAAAAATGTGTTCGATATTCTTTTCCCTCAGTGCTATTAACTCAGCTTCTGGGGCATAGCAGACTCCCTAATAGATAGAAATTCTTAATCTATGCTGAAACTGCTCTAACTGCTCAAGTGAAACCACATAATGTTGTCAATGTATTTGAAAATGAATCTGGGCCGTCAGAGTTGGCGCCATCCTTTCCGTGTGATCTCACCCTGAATGTTTTTCTGTAGCATGGGGCGTGCGTTAATGCCATGGACCTCTGGCAGTTCACCCCTTTGCACGAGGCTGCCTCCAAGAATCGCGTGGAGGTGTGTTCCCTGCTGCTGAGTCATGGAGCCGATCCCACGCTGGTCAACTGCCATGGGAAGAGCGCGGTGGACATGGCCCCGACCCCAGAACTCAAAGAGAGGCTCACATGTGAGTTTATATAGCATATATTGCCTTATAAAACAGCCTTGTTCCTTATTGCTTAAGAGTGAATTAAAGACAACATACTGGGATCTTTCACCATTGCTCAGCGTAAGTAGCATTAAAGCCCACAAAACTCATCCTGCTTGTTCACCTTGCAAGTGTAAAGTGAGCTAGACGCGACTTGGCTCTGATTGTTCCTGCCACATTCTCACTGGCACCGAGACAGATACATCAAGGTTTAGCGAAAGACACCTTTAAACACACAATATTCTCGTCCTGCATTATTCAAGAGCAGTGGAGGCTGAGCTCCAGTCTGCTGATGAGGTTGGCAGGCGACGTCGTTATATATTTTGCCTGTGAATTCTCCATCTGGCTTCTCCCAGTGTGGGGTGGAGTGATGTAGTTTTGACTGAAACTTTACACAATTTGCTGTGTAAAGATTTTCCTTTATGTAGAATTAGTTTGAGCTTGTGCTGCGAGTATTTTAGAATGCAAACTTTTGATAGTGTCTTGTAAGTTAAAAATGTGATATAAATAAATGTAAATATACAACAATTACAATAATATTTCTATAATATTCTATATTTCTGTAATTACAAAATAGATAATATACTATATACATTAATAAAGTACAATATTTAGTTCTCAGTTCTCCGTCCTTATTCATTGCTCAAGCTGTGATCCAAGAGTGCTAATATTTAATACACCAGTTAAATATTATCTTCTGTACTCCTGTTGTGTTTGTTTGGCGATATGCAAAGCTTGATACTTTGACTTCTTTTAAAACAATTTTAACAATTGTATTAGTTTGTATGAAACTACTCAATATTCATTTACTTGTTTAATAAAGCAATATTAATATTATGATTGAAAAATTTATTATTTTCATGCTGTGGCTTGTACTATTTTTGCTGATTTGTGTAAAAAATTAAATTAAATTGAACTGCTTTAACAAATGAATTATTTTAACAGTTTTAAATGCTTCAAGTTAAGCATTTTAACATTTTAATGTACAGTATGAAAATGTATATTCATTTTAAGATTAGCTAAAGATTGCATTTAACAGTGTTTTTATAGATTGACTTTTGGCAGATGATGGCAGAGATCATCTAATTGTTGTAATTGCAATGTTTTGTTAAATATCAGCATGACAGGGATTACATTTGGCCGAATCCCAGCCGTTCTTATTCAGTAAAACAGCTTTCATGTAGATGGAATAATGTTCTCTCTTTGCTGTTCTTATGAGCAGAAGCATAACAAATTGAATGTGCAAAATGTATTCAATCAGGTCAGACGATTCAGTCATACATTTTAGATATCCTAACTCAAATGTTTGCTGCCATAAAGCCAGATTGCATTATAGCTGTGAAGCTTCAATGACTTTTTTCACGCTTTGTCTTGATGAATTATGTCTACCAAAGGCTTCTGTCAGAGCGTCTTGCATCACCTCTCTAAATATTATTTTTTCCTCCGGCGCAGACGAGTTTAAGGGCCACTCTCTTCTTCAGGCAGCACGGGAAGCAGACATGACCAAGGTGAAGAAGACCCTAGCTTTGGAGATCATCAACTTCAAGCACCCACAGACGCACGAAACGGCACTGGTGAGCCCCTGCTGATTAACTTCAAAGCTCACCAGCTGAGACATCAGGTTGAAAGCAGATGTTAAAGGGATAGTGCAAAAATAAAATTCCTGTCATCATTTACTCACCTTCATGTCATTCCATACCTGTAAGTTTTCATTTTTTCTTCCTTAAAGGGTTAGTTCACCCAAAAATGTAAATTCTGTCATTAATTACTCACCCTCATGTCGTTCCAAACCTGCAAGACCTTCGTTCATCTTCGGAACACAAATTAAGGTTTTGTTTATGCATTCCGAGAGCTCTCTGACCCTCCCATAGACAGCAAGGATCCTTACACGATCAAGGCCCAGAAAGGTAGTTAGGACATTGTTAAAATATTCCATGTGACATCAGTGGTTCAACCGTAATTTTACAAAGCTACGAGAATACTTTTTGTGCACAAAGAAAATAAAAATAACGACTTTATTCAACAATTTGTCTCCTCCGCGTCAGCTTATAGCACCATTTTGGAGAGTATCACATACGTAAACAACGCGTGCAACGTATGTACGTGGATACGTTGTTTACATTCAGATCAAAGCGGAAACAATGTGAACAGTGTATCCGTGTACGGTGCTGCTGACACAGAACAGCATACATTGTTTACATATGTGATACTCTCCAAAATGCCTTGCTATGTTTCTGAGCCTTGATCGTGTAAGGATCCTTGCTGTCTATGGGAGGGTCTGAGAGCTCTCTGAATGCATCAAAAATATCTTAAATTGTGTCCGAAGATGCACAAAGGCCTTACAGGTTTGGAACGACATGAGGGTGAGTAATTAATGACAGAATTTTCATTTTTGAGTGAACTATCCCTTTAAACCACAACAGATATTTAGACAGGATGTTCACGCTGCTCTGTTCCGTGAAGTGGAAGTGAATGGTGTTACCAAAAAGTCAGAATTAGCAGTGAACTGTAACACTTACAAGGCATCTGTCCTGTGTTACAGCACTGCGCTGTCGCCTCACCGCACCCAAAACGAAAACAGGTCACTGAACTGCTGCTACGGAAAGGAGCCAATGTCAATGAGAAGAACAAAGAGTGAGGGACTGTGCCTGTCATGTGTTTATCAAATGCCAAATGGTTATAACTGATGCTAAGGTCTGTCTGTCTTTCTCATTATCTCCTCTGTTATCATCTCCTTCTTTTCTGTGCAGCTTCATGACGCCTCTTCATGTGGCAGCAGAACGGGCACACAATGACATCATGGAGGTTCTGCAGAAACACGGGGCGAAGGTACATACCTGCATATGCTCTCGAGTGCCTACAGAACTGCGACACATTTACACACCTGACACCTCGCTTCACTCTCCAGCTCTCAAACAGTATAGTCTACCTTAAAGGGATAGTGTACTGAAAAATTGTCAACGTTTATTTACCAATTGGACACCTGTATTCTGGGAAGAAAGAAGAGATTTCTGATTTGTTTTTCTCTTGCCAAATAACAACAGCTCAGGTCAAAGAGAGGGAGGTAATTGGCCATTTAAAAATAGATTATAATTGGTTTTGGTGCAAGCACCATTGACTGACATTATAAGTGGTCTACTGGGGGAAAAATAAAACACTACAAGTGTAGAATATGGCACCTCTACATCACCATAAGAAAAAGAAGGAAAAAGACAGCATCTTTTTTTGTCTGTTCGCACCTGAGCTGAAAACAATCAGTTTTCCTGCAGCGTTTCTGTCACATCTACTGTTGTGTGCAGTTGAGTCATCACGTTCCTGCTATAAAAGGAAGAGAATGAAAAATGAGCATTGCCAACACTGCACTTCCCTTTTTTTTGTTTTTTTTTTTTTTTTTTGGTCAGAGTAATTTGCCTGCTTATCAGTGGTTAAGATAATTGGCTTTGAGATGGAAGAGCTCATCATCAGTATGGAAGTGTTTATGTGCTGACATCTTCCCAATTAACTACCAAACATTCATCACTCAGTTCACAAAGATACTTTAGCAGATTGGTCTCTTACTTGAAATCTGATCACTAGAGTTGGGAATCATGAACTTATTCACATTGGTTTTATTGATTTAAAAATATTGGAATCACTTGAATTTTAAGAAGTTTGTTTCTGTTATTTTTTCTGTAACATTTGCACTCTTCCACTAATGCAGATGGAACTGCATAAAACACACACAAATTATGTAAAACATCAGAGCAAACCTGGCAATAGATTCATGTTTTTTTGGTCAGATATGCACAAGAATCAAAACTTAAATTGCCTCATTTATTGTTTCCCAAAATTAATAATATGGCACTTCGGTGTGTGTACAGTAGAGAAAAGTTGCCTTCTAAATTTTTTCCACAGACTTGGCACATTTGACATCCCTCACAGACAAACTAAATCCAAACTATTGATTTAGAAGAGATAATGAAGACAGCACAGTTGCTAGATGAAATAAATTTGAAAACATGAAAAGGTTCTAAGCTCTTTCGAGAATTGTATTGCCTAAATTCTAATTTTTGATTCTTATTTGTTTTTTCGTGATGTACCCATTCCCCCCCCCCCCCCCAACAACAGACTGCTGAGGAATATAAATGTATTCTAAATATTCTGTACAATTTAAAAGATTGGGGTCGGTAAGATAATACTTGTTTTCAGTAAGAATGCGCTAAATTGATCAGAAGTGACAGTAAAGACATTTAGAACATTACAAAATAATTATTTTTACAAAGAACTACTGCTCTTTTGAATTGTCTGTTCATAAAAGAATCATGAAAAATGTCATGGTTTCCACAAAAATATTAACTTTTTTTTCAACTGTGATAAGAAATGTTTCTTGAGCACCAAATCAGCATATTAGAATGGTTTCTGAAAGATCATGTGACACTAAAGACTAGAGTAATGGCAGAAAATTCAGCTTTGCCTTCAAGAGAGTACTTTTTATTTTAATAATATTTCACAATATTATTGTTTATACTGTATTTATTTGTATTTATCCTCTTTGTTTAAAGCTCTCTATGGTGAGCCAGCTCTGTTCCTGTAAAACTTTTTACAAGATAAATCTTGCACATTTAAAGGAAGTGTCAAATTTTCTGGTGAAAGTGAATAGGTAAACAGCCTGCTACCTCGGTCTCACAGCTGGACTGTGTCAGAGAAACTGGAGGACGTTTACGAGCTACATCAGTCATGTCATTACCTCTCCAGAGCAAAGAGGGGGTAAAAGACTTCCAAATCAATGGAGCTCTTTCAGAGAGCCAAATCAGATAAGCATCGACTAACTGATCAGGCATTCAGCTACCGCCTTGGCTGAGAGCATCAGGGCTGATCAGCTATTCTTCAGCAGAGAGACCAGGGGAGCCGATACTCTTGTAAATATTCTCATCCACAGTCTGCCGTCTTTGTATGAGCCTGGAGTGTATCTAAAGGGCCTCCCCGTTCATCAAACTTGCGTGTCCTACTTTCACGCAAGGTTGTATTATCCAGAGGTCCTCTTCATTGATGCCGTGTGGCTCTTTTATGCTGCCTGGAGCAGCTTGATTTTCAAAGCCAACCTCCCTTGTGCTCGCATCCAAGCTCTTGTGCATGATAAATAAACGGAGGCTGATCCGGCATAACCCGAATTCCATCATTCAATCATCAGCCAGTGTCCATCTGTTGCAGTGCGACCCCTCGAAAACGCATCCGATCATTAACTGGTGTTGCGACCCAGCTCGCTGCCAAACTTCAGCGGCCAGACTTAAGTGACATTAATGGACTGGATAATTAGTCAGGCTGGAGGTTCAAAGACAAGAGGCTATTGTAGGTAGTGTGTGTTTTCAGACCACGTGTGAACCAGTAAACAGATGGTGCCGAAGCATTGTGTTAATAAGAAGAGCAGGAAGCATGAAGAATAAAGCTGTCTAAAATAAACACAGTTACTGAGAAAATCAGCTGACGGTGGGAGCTGCTTATTAGCTGAAGATCTAGACTGATATGTGTAGCTTTGTTCAAACCGAGAGGAAGATATGTTTTCGGTGTAGACTGAAATCTGTTTAGCAGTTTCTCGATTTGGACAGGACAAAATTTACATTTAACCTGATTTGTACACTACCGTTCAAAAGTTTGAGGTCAGTAAAATTTTGAAATGTTTCTGAAATAAAGAATGAAAGAACGTCTCTTATGCTTAACAAGGCTGCATTTTTATTTGCTCGAATATACAGTAAAAAACATTTAAGTTCTGAAATATTGCATTTTAAAATACAGGTTTTCTATTTAAATAATAATTAATGTAATTTATTCCTGTGATGTAAAGCTGGATTTTCTGCAGTCATTCTGCAGTTATTTTCATGATTTCACATTGTCACATGATCCTTCAGAAATCATTCTAATATACTGATTTGCTGCTCAAGAAACATTTCTTATTATTATCTGTGTTGAAATGTTGAAAATAGTTATTTTTAACAGTTAACAGTAACAGTATTTTTGTGGAAACCGTGATAAAGTTTTTTCAGGAATCTTTGAATTAAAAAAAAAACAGCATTTAAGTAGAACAGCATTTATTTAAATAGACATATTTTTGTAACATCATTGTCTTCACTGTCACGTTTCATCAATTTATTGCATCTTTGCCCAAATAAAAATAAAAGCATTAAAGTAAAATCTTACTAACCTCATACATTTGAACAGCAGTGTATGTAGTTTAAAATTTTAAATTCAGTCAAATTGGATTTAGTTTTTTCATTATTTGCAGCTCTGTATGTAATCATAATCATGTAATCATAAATGTGTATATGTAGTACAGATGCGGAAACATTTAGACCATGGCACATTTTCATCCAAAAATGCAATAAAATGCTGTTTTCAGGCAAAAGAGCCAATTGTGGCTGAAAATATGAGCAAAAAACAGAATGTGAACCTCAAGATGGAGAAGACAAAATGCAAGGCTATGTGAAATCCTGCAAGCATAACTTATTTGCATAGAACATTTTTTACATTTAGCATACTCTGATGTAAGCATCCTTTCACCGATGAGATTTCATTGTCAGTTTTCTCAAAATAAATGTTCATGCATTATTATCAGTCACACATTTATTTTAAAACAAATCAGAATTGGTTGTAGTGTGAACAAAGCCATTGTGTGTTTGATGTGGAGAACTGCGTCATGTGCATTTTTCACTTCCAGTAAAGCATGATTTTGCTGAGAGTTTGAGTTTTTTTTTTAAGTAACAAGTTTGAGACAGAATAATGAACTGTAATCGCGCCATACGCTAAACCACACGCACACATTTACGCAGTAGGTCCCTTTCTTTCTTCGCTGTGCAGTGTTGATAGTCTTTGATGGAGCGTGGAAGTTTCCCAGGGGCTTGTCTGATTAATTCATATTTGTGTTCATTTCAAAAGAGGCCAAGTTTGCTCACAGCTCAGTCTTGCTATGTGGGCTGCGTTCAGATGTGCTCTTCACTGATCAGTGAGGAGGAGGAGATTTCAGTCTGCTTTTTGTGTTTGTTTATAGATGAATGCTGTTGACACGCTGGGTCAGACGGCATTGCACCGGGCTGCTCTGGCGGGACACTTGCAGACATGCAGGCTACTTTTGAGTTATGGAGCCGACCCCGCCATCGTCTCCCTCCAGGGCTTCACAGCCGCACAGATGGGCAATGAAGCTGTACAGCAGATCCTAAACGGTACAGACTGAATCTGGGGTTTGGGATTGTTTATTTGGGCTTTGATGTTATGCATTAACAATTATGGAAATTCACGTTAATTTATGCTCGTGTTTGTTAGAAAACATTCCAGTGAGGAATTCAGATGTGGATTATAGACTCTTAGAAGCAGCAAAAGCAGGAGACTTGGACACTGTGAAGGTAAGAGGCACCTTAATTTGGTTTCAGACTAGTCATGTTGTTGTCCACCAGTCAACCAAGGGTTAAACACAATCTGTAGTGATTGGTGGAGCCAAGATATAACATGAAACTGTTCTCTCTTGAAAGAGAAATTTGGGACACTGTTTTTCTTTTTTGTAAGAAACCTTAACTTGTTTGAGATACTTGTAATAACCTTTACAACTGTTTTCATTAGCGTAGTGCTACAAATCAGCTCCAGGTTACACGGAGATGAAAATATATCTGCGGTTATGGATATTGAATTTTTTTTATATGCTTTTGTCTGGAACAAAAATACCCTGAATGAGTTCAGTTTCTTTATCCCAGACAATGAAACTTTTCAAGGACACAGCTTGCAGATCTTAAATGTGTTTTGTTCCGTACTCGTGACCTTGAACAAGGGAGATGTAAGGAGACCTGACCTTCGTGTGTGTGTGTGTGTGTGTGTGTGTGTGTGTGTGTGTGTGTGTGTGTGTAAGAGAGAAATTTTTTTATACTATACACTATCATTCAAAACATTTGTGGCAGCTTTATCACAGGAATAAATTACTTTTTAAAATATAAAACACTTAAACTAGAAACAGTTTTAAATATTGTAATAATATTTCACAATATCACTTTTTTGCTGGATTAATATGCAGTCTGGAGCATAAGAGACTTCTTTCAAAACTATAAAAAATCTTTTTGAACTGTAGCGTATGTCCTACTATAAGCTTCTTTTAAATGTAATGTGAAATTAAAATTGTCTGTGAGCTGCTTGGGCAGCGTTTATAATATCGCGAAAAGCGCTAAATCATTGTTAACTGAATTGAACTTAATGTATTATTAATATTGCAAAATTATTATTAATTAAAATTAATTTTATTACAGTTATAAATGATGATTAATGAACACATTATTTGTGTTAGTCTACAAAAGTGCTGTGAATAATTTAAGCATAAGTCTTTAGATCAAAAGCTTTATAACCTCAAACTTTTTGACTGGTAATATAAGCCTGAAGTGATTTAGAAACCGATGATAAAAATGTCTGAATGGATGGATGCCTTTGATGCGATCAGATCCTCATTATCTGAAAGCCTCATTATGCGTAAAGTAATTAGATCAGAGCACCAATTAGACTTTTGTCAGGCAATTAATCAGAATCTCTACTGACGCTTGCCATAATTCTGGCCTGGTACCCTATAAAAGCACATCAAATGAAATTAATTCTTGGATGTATTTAAACACTCATCACTAAAATAAAGTGATGTATTTGCAATATGAAATCAAGCATTCGGTTTAATGTTGTTTGGTTTTTTTCTTGCACAGCAACTTTGCTCCCCTCAGAATGTGAACTGTCGAGACCTGGAGGGTCGTCACTCCACGCCGCTCCACTTTGCCGCTGGCTACAATCGCGTGGCTGTGGTTGAGTATCTCCTGCACCACGGTGCCGATGTCCACGCCAAAGACAAAGGGTGAGATTTCTTGCTGTTCTTGCTCAGAAATTCTCCCTCAGTTGTGGAGTGAACCTCATTAACAGTCAGCGCATGAGTTAGCAGCACCAGGAGATAAACTTTAATCTTCTTGTCACTATTTATCTCGAATTCCCTGTCTGTTGGCAGAGGTTTGGTGCCGCTGCATAACGCCTGCTCGTATGGCCATTACGAAGTGGCGGAGCTGCTGGTGAGACACGGAGCGTCCGTCAACGTGGCCGACTTATGGAAGTTCACTCCATTGCACGAGGCGGCGGCCAAGGGCAAATACGAGATTTGCAAACTGCTTCTGAAGGTATTGTCATCACTACTCCTGCTGGCTCAACACTGACCTACTCACGTCACTCGGCATACTTGTTAATTCAGGAGATTGCTCTTTCTAGACGTCTGACAGCCTGGAGTTGTTAATGGTTTTTATCACCCTGTAAAGTTTTTAAATGCAGTGTGATCCGCTGCAGGGGCTTCAGGTTTATTGCCGTTGAGCAGACGTCGGTTTTAATGCTGTCTGCTTTCATCGTACCTCAGGTTACTGTCACAGAGAGGTTCAGCTTCAGAGCTGTAAAGAATATGCACATTAGACTTCAAACAAACATGTCACTTTGTTTCCTGAAGTGGAACTGCTGAGGTTGGCTTTGGTAGAAACTGCAGAAAAGAAATGTACTTTTCTCATCCACTGAATCTAAAACTGTAACGGATTTTGAAGGCAACGGTTTTCTAATTCAAAAGAATTCACAAAGTCTTGCGTTTGATTTGATTATGATTCGAAATCAATTCAGTTAGGAGTAATTCATTTGCTGGGTATTAAAAATAAATTCTCTTTGATCTATTGCTGTACAGGGAACTGAAATATTAATGGACCTTAACTATTAGACTCAGTACTTGTGGCCTAAAGATACAATTTGATCAAAAGAGTTTTCTTAAAAGTAAACCTTCTTAAAATAATTTTTCAAAAAAGCCATATTTTTTGTGACATTAAAATATATTAAAACTAGTGCTGTCAAACCGTGATTAATCGCATCCAAAATAAACGTTTTTGTTTACATTATATATGTTTGTGTACTGTGTATATTTATTATGTGTATATAAATACACACACATACAGTATATATTTTGAAAATAATGTCTATATTTATATTCATATAATTTATAATATATAAACAACATATTTGTTCTTAAATATATACATGCATGTGTTTGTATTTATATAATAAATATACACAGAACACACATGTTTTATGTAAACAAAAACTTTTATTTTGGATGCGATTAATCACGATTAATCGTTTGACTGCACTAATTAAAACATTAAAGCAATAAAATATTAAATAAATGTGAATGTTTATTTATATTTGTTTACAAAACATAAATATGCATAAACTATTAATATTTATACCAACAGATACATTTTAGATATTATTTTACAATACAATATTTACAAAACATTTATTGTATCATACATATCAAGTTTTTATCATTTTATCTCTCTCTCTATATGTATATACTGTAGATACAAAGTGTATATACACGCGCGCACACACATACATACACATCTAGTTATCTATCTGTCTATCTATATATCTGTCTATCTATACTGTATCCATATATACTATGTTTATGTGTTTATGTTTAGTGAAATCTCAAAAAATTATTGAGCACTGATCATTTCATGTATAAATCCTCATAGAGATCTTAGATGAGGTTCTCAAACTGTGCTAAGTCAGGCTTCAGGCTTCTCTGTGGATCTGTGCTCAATGTCCTTATCTCTTTCAGCATGGAGCAGACCCCACCAAGAAGAATCGGGACGGAAACACTCCGTTGGACATGGTGAAGGAGGGAGACACAGATATCCAGGACTTGCTGAGAGGAGATGCAGCGCTTTTGGATGCTGCCAAAAAAGGCTGCCTGGCCCGGGTCCAGAAACTGTGCAGCTTGGAGAACATCAACTGCAGAGACACACAGGGACGCAACTCGACTCCGCTGCACCTGGCAGGTAATGAAAAATCATTCTGTGGCCTTCTGAGCCATTGCTTTCAACATAGAAATGAGAGCACTTCTCTCTTTCAAATGGAAAAATCATGCTGTACCGCCATCCAGAGAATTGCGTTTCTACAAAAGCATTGAAGCAGTGTGTGAGATATCATCCCACCCCAGAGGCGAGGCAAGGAAACCCAGAAGGAAAGAAAGGGTGACTTGTTGAATTAACTCTTGGCTCTCATCCCTTTCTGAGCGCTGTGTAAGCCTGGCTTCCAGGCAGGGATTCAAAGGCTTCCTTGCCAAATATTAAATCTGTCTAAGACTTCCACACGGTTTGTACGTCACCGACATTTACATGCACAACAATATTCTCTGTATGCCTCATGTCCCCGATAAAGTCTTATTCAGAATAATCTCTTTATGTGAGCCTTCCCCATCTTATTCATGGGTGTTCTTGTATTTGTGAGAATATGTTTCAGAATATAAACGTTTTTTTCCAGAGTCGTTCACGTGGATGTCGTACGCATGTTGTAGCTATGAAAAAAAAAAACCTCAGGTCAACTTTTTATATAACTCTTTAAACAATATAGATTATTTCAAAGCAGCTTCGCAGTAATAAAATGGGAAATAACAGAATCATTGATGCAAAGGTTTTCAAATATAATACAAATTCAAATTGCTTTAAAGCAGCTCTGACAAGACAATAGTGTCATTATTCAGCTCAAGTAAGTTTAGTGTTTTCTCAGGTTTGGTTCAACAGTGTAAAGTTAATTATGAAACAAGTTCAAGAAGCTCTACACAGAAGACATTAGCAAGAATTCTTATTCGTGACTTATTCAGAAGTAAGAATTTTATTTAATATGTAGTTTTTCATATTATATACTATGTTGGATTCCAAAGCGAGCATTATTATTGTTTTTTTTTTTTTTTTTTTTTTTTTTTTTTTTTTTTTTTTTTTTTTGTTTTGTTTTTTTTTTTGTAATTGTTGTTATTTTATAATAAACATGAAGTTGCAGCTGTAATGTTTGAAGCACATTACTATTATAAATAATATACAATTGCATCTGTATTTTTGAAGCATGTGGCAAATTACTTCAAATACTTAATAATAATAATAATATAATACTCATTTTTATTACTACACATGATGTTGAAAATATGGTTGTCATGCGATAATAAACATTATACAATGCAGCGGGAATGTTTGAGAGACATGACTATATAAATAAATATATCACTGCACGCAGACACACACACACACAAGTGTAATATAATGTGCAGTTTTTTTTAATTTTTACTTTATTTTTTTATATACAAGCATTGCAATTCATTTCTAATACATTATTAGCAATAATGATAATTCACTTTATAACTATAACTACAGGCTGAAAAGAATTACCCAGAAGCCTGAGGGTGTTAAATAGATTTGAGTTCAGAGTAGGAGAGCGCTGCTCCGGGATCATCATTTGCACAACACTCCAGCCATGCCAGTGACTCAGCACAAGTCAGCAAATGTCACTGAACAGATGGAGCGAGCGCTCTGGTCAGTCCACTTATCTTGCTAGGCCAGGCCAGCAGCAGGTGGGTGACGGCCCTAACCATCAGGCAGAGATATAGACACATGATTTTACTCCAGCTAGCACACATTCACTATTTGCACCGGAGAGCAATGGGCTGTGACTAACGTGGTGGTTGTGACCCCTGCCTAGAGAACACGCCACTCGTCTGCCGTTTGCCTGGAGGGAGATTAAGATGAATTCTTTCGTTCTGACTGACGTTGCAGGATCTCATGCATTAAAATCCTGATGCGTTTCTGTGCATTTTTTAATGACTGAAACATCATTTTTAAGGCTGCTTGGGGGGACGGAGGTAAAATGTCTACTCGCCAATTAAATTTGTTTGCATTTTGTTTTTGTAATTAATCTATGTTATGAACAGTGTTGGGGAGTAACTAGTTACATGGAATGGAATTACGTAATTTAATTAAGAAATAAATGTAACTAATCACAGTTACAGTTACTGAGAAAAAATGTGTAGTTAAATTAGAGTTACTTATGAAAATGTTAACGATTGCAAAGGGGTTTTCATCTGAATATTTGCACACATACAGATTTGATTGATTTCTTTCCCAAATTGCATTGGCTGCTTTAAAATGTGAGACATCAATGTTTCAGGAATGTTTAGGACACAGAATAGGACACATGCTTATTTGATAACTGTTTTATTTTCAATTTGGGTTAATGTATATGCTTTATTTTTTAAGATTAACAGTTTTTTTCCAAAGCATTGTTAGATGCAGTGTTTTCTGTAGTTATGTAAAGATTTGGTTTAAAAAATAGTATCATAGCTATTAACTATATCTTGTGATTTTAAATCTGTATTTAACCGCAGAACGTTCTCAAAGTAAAAAAAGGTGCTAAAGTCTGATTTTGTGGTGACTGTGCTTTGAATTAATTATTTAAACATGTAAAATCTTGAATTAAAATCTTAATTCAAGTGAAGAAGGATTTTGAAAGTCTGACAGGTATCAGTGTTGAGTACTACTTTAAGGTTAACCCTGCCTGCTTTATAAAATTTAGAAAAGTAATCAAATGTAATAAGTTACATTACTTTAATAAAGTAATTGAAAGGGTTACACTACTTACTACATTTTAAATAGGGTAACTTGTAAACTGTAACCTGTTAAATTTCCAAAGTAACCTTCCCAACACTGGTTATGAAGTAACACTTGTGGGTAAATAAAAAATGCCTTTTTGTTTTTTATGTAGTATTATTATACTATATAAAAAATAAAATGGCTTTTTATTTATCCATAAAATCAAATATGTACAGAAATTACCTCAAAAATGCAGCATTGAACAATAAGCCCATTTTCTCTCATGTTTGGAAAACAGCTGCTGACACTTTGCGACCCGTGACACCGTATCCGTTATTTATTAATTTTTTTATTCACTATAATCTTAATGTGTTAATGAGAGTAAATCTGCTTTATTAAAGATAAGAGGAAAACAGAGCAGTGCAACCAGACAGATGACATATTTGTGGGAAGGAAGTGAGAGAAACTGTTAAAAATGCTTGTAGTTTATGGAGAAGAACCTGCAGGAAGCGTTTGATGAGTGCAGCACACACGGTGGAGTGTGTACATGTGAGAGCGTGTTCTCATTAGTGCGGTTCTCAAAGCTGGGTTTGTGCATTATTAGAGGGCTACAGCCTTTAATGATGAGGGCTCTAATTAGTGACGTTCCTGTAGGCAGTCATGTATGTCTGGAGTGAGAAAGAGAGTTAAAGGAACCAAAGAAGACTGTTAAAGCTGAAAATAGTGTACTGGTCTTTTTGGGTAAAGGTCAGCGACAGCTTGTTCAGTGCCAAAGGTTGACTGCCAGATTGAGTGTCTTTTGGAGAAAGTAGCTGGAGCGACCAAAACGAAAAATAAAACACCTCTGTGCTTAGCTTCCACTTTGCACCGAGCAATAAATATAATTGCAATTAATAGGAGTAACGAGAGGAGTAAGATTTCAGTAACATTGGCTAAAGAGAGTTTAATTAATTGAGTTTAATTAAGTTTTGAAAAGTGAAATGGATTACATTTCACTGAGATGGTGATACCTACGTAGAAGCTGTGGCAATGTAATGCACCCAAGATGAGCAATCTGATTTTGGGAACCATTAATAAATTGATGAGAAAAATTATGAATCAGATCATGAAAAGCTGTAACAGGGTTATTTTAGTTATAGTTATATACTATTGTAACCGTAAACTATGACCTAGCTATTACAAGCTATTTTCATGATCTGTTAGTGATTCTGATATTAGTATTTTATGTGTACTTCGCGACTGAGCAACTTTAAATCCGTTTTTTATGGTTTGTCAATGTTGTATTAAGTTGATTGGGTTCTGTTATATGTTATTGATTTAATTGTTGTATTTATGTTAAGTTGTTGGGCCCTTTGTAGTTGACTCCTTTACGACTGCTGCCAAATTCTTATGTATTTTTACTAATGTTTTGAATTAAGTTATTTTTTATAATTTTAGTTTTCGTTTATAATTTCAATTATTTTTTTTTTTGTTTTAATAATTTTATGTGCTTGATAATTGTCATTGTTTTTTAATATTTCTATTTAGCTTTTTACACATATATAAATTTATGCATGGAACCACATAGATAGATAGATAGATGATAGAGATTTTTGCTTTAAAATTGCTTCTGTTGCACCTTCGACTTGTGCACAAACACTTTCTGTTCAGTAAATCTGCCTGAAAAAAAAGATGGTTTGGGTTGAGTTCTGTGTAGATTAATTATCATTTAGATGTAAATGTGATCCTCACCCTCATGTAAATTAATTTCACGGTGTACAGGTTTGTAATAATTCTCAATTGCACACTCATGATAACCACTTTATAATTTATGGCTATTATTAGAGGATCTCCTCAATGTAGTTACTTTATTATCGTACAATAGCTTCAGTTGTGGTGCACCGCAGCGGAAAAATGCTTTTTTTTTTCTTTCTCAGTTTTCAACGTTTCAAAAACACTCTGAACCGTACATGTGATACGGATTGGTGCTTGTATTTGATACCAGATAGTTTGTTGGCAGATGGATTTACATTTCTCTGCATCCTTTTCTCCACAGCTGGCTATAACAATCTGGAGGTAGCAGAGTATTTACTTGAGCATGGGGCGGATGTCAACGCGCAGGACAAAGGTGGCCTTATTCCTCTCCACAACGCGGCCTCATACGGGGTGAGTGCAATTGCTGATTAAAAGGAGGAATATTTCATTGAGACTGTGACTACATGCAGACATCTGTTAAGCCGACACGTGTCATGCCTCCGGTGTCATGTCAGGTCTGGCAGGAAACTGTGCTGTGGGTACCTCAGACACACAAACAGATGTAGACCCTGAATAATCCATGTATTTGCTTCTGAAAACGAAACACAGGGCTTTTTGTAAACCTTCACCTGAACCCCTCTGTGCTTTGATATACAGCACTTTGTTTTCACTTCCTGTGTGTGACGAAATCAGTGTGTGACTATACAAAAAGTGTTTGGACATCTGTATTTGTTCTGCAAACAGAACCTTGGCTTATGCACTTTTAATGTGTCGCTGCGGCTCATGAATCTTTCAGGTGGTTTCACTTGCATTTCCACTTGCGAACAACCCAGATGCCGAGATGATGCCGTTTGCAAGATGAGCTTTAATCCACGTGGCATAGAACACTTCTAATACAGGATTTGACTCTTTCTGGAAATCAAATCAAGCAAATTCAGGGAAACCCATTTCAGGTGATGGTAGTTGGAGGTATTTATCAGCATCTGCCCTCTGGAGGTCTACAGGGATATGATTAGACCATGCAGATGGATAGGAGCAGATTGCAGTTACATAAACATGTTGGATCTGAACTAGCCAGACTCCGGCCCTCGACCGTACTCGCATACGCTCTCTGTTGCCATCCAAGAAACAGGTCCTCTGTGACAGGAGCTGTGAGATTCTGATTGGCTGTGACCGGAGTGGCAGGTTGCCCAAGCTTTGCTGATTGGCTAGAGGAGAGCTGGCGGCAGTCCGATGCTGGCTGACCTTGAGTGCGCCTCCCTCTGTTCATATGTGGCCTGTTTGTGTAGAGGCTGTCGGCGCTCGGCAAACACAGCCAGCTGATCGCAGTTCCATACAGTCGCTGCTGCTGATGGGAGGGTGGCTCAGGACATCTCTGCCGCACACACTGTGCACTACAACTCAAGAGTTGGCCAGAAACCAAGCTTGTTTTTCCCTGCGCTCTCTACTGCTAATGAGAATGGTTCTTATATGCCTTTTAAAGAGATAGTCTACCTAAAAATGAACATATTGTCATTATTTGTGCATGCTCATGGTGTCATGCTTAGAATTATTTTTGTTAACCAAAACTATTAAAAAACATTTTTGTTAATGGAAATAATAATAATAAAAAGGATATTAGATGAAAAAATTTAACAAAAATGAGAACTGTTGCTTTGGCAACTAACTCTAAATTAAATAAGTACTAAAATGACTAATTAAATATATTAGTACATTGAAAATGTATATTTCTTAAAACACACTCATAAAAATGACAAAAAATTAAACTGTATATTGAGTTTTCATTTTAATTTTTAAAATAAAAGCCAATTCAAAATTCAGTATTGACTGATAATTTTCCTCTAGTCAGCTGTTAACTTCTGCCACCAGTGATTTGAAATTGAGAATTGAATTAGCCCAAATCATGAACATATAATTTAGACTGATTTTATCATCCAATTCATTGAGAAAAAAATTATAATAATTTGATTCACTCAAAAGAGTCATTTGATTCACAAATGGAACATTGCTACTCTTTCTTTTTGTACATTTTATTTACAATTATGTACATTTTATTCACTCCAAAGAATGAGTAATTTGATTCACTCAAAAGAGTCATTTGATTCACAAATAGAACATTGCTACTCTTTCTTATTCACTTGCCAAGTAGAGCTAAGGCAAATGTCAATATTTTCGGTGAATAACAACTTGCGTTTTGGTTTGTTGTCCACATGTTCACACAAAGCTATCATATGGCTTTAAATTAGTCGTATGGACCACTTGTATGGACCACTAAAGATATCACTTAGTGATTCTGACAATTAGCATCTGAAGTCTGAATCTTTTACACCAAGCAGATCTGCTACAGAAAGAGCTATGCTTCTTTTTAATTAACATCTAGCTTTTAAAGGTTGTAGGTTTTAGAATAATTTTGTCAGTAATAAGCCTCTTTCTTCCCTTCCAGCATGTGGACATTGCGGCCCTGCTGATCAAGTATAACACCTGTGTAAATGCCACTGATAAATGGGCCTTCACACCCCTCCATGAGGCTGCGCAGAAGGGCCGCACACAGCTCTGCGCTCTGCTGCTGGCCCACGGAGCCGACCCCACCATGAAGAACCAGGAGGGCCAGACGCCGCTGGACTTGGCGACTGTAATAAAAACACACCTCTTGCTTGGATTCACATTTATATACATTCAAGCCCACATTTGTATACTGTCATTCATTTAACAGTGCTACAGATTTGAATAGACATTCCCAAATTCTATAAAAGTTTCATGCTCTTCAATACAGTTTGTTCTGGCTGTAAGGTCTCATATGGTTCAGGTGGCATAGACTATCCTGAGAAATTGGGACATTTATCTTCTAAACACATAAGCTGAGGTGTTTAAACCCACGTCCCCTGTGTTCAGGCTTGTGCAAAGCAAATGGTAAATCTGCCGTAACCTTTAGTAATTGGGCTCCAGTGGCTGTGTTCATGCCAGGTGCTAATGACACAGCTGTTCTCAGCTTTTATTGTCCAATTCTAGACCAAGAAGCCAAACTAATGCTGTGTACAACTACTTTCATGTTATCCTCTTACTCTAACATGAATATTACATTAGTCTAGTTGTATTTAAAACTGATCAGACACAGAATTCTTACACTACTATTGATTTTTTTCTTTACGTTCACTTACTTTTTTTTCTATTGATTTCCAGGCTGATGATATCCGGGCGCTGCTGATTGATGCCATGCCCCCTGAAGCGTTGCCTAGTTGTTTCAAGCCCCAGGCTTCAGTGGTCAGTGCCTCTGTCATCTCTCCAACATCTACCCCTTCCTGTCTGTCCGCCGCCAGCAGCATAGACAATCTGGCCGGGCCCCTGACAGAGCTGGCCGTACCTGGAGCCTCAGGCCCTGCTGATGGGGCTACTGCATCAGAGAGGAAGGAGGGAGAAAGTGAGTAGATCATGTAATGTGTCTTCATATTATTTTACATAACTTTTTATTGTAAGTAGGGCTGCAACACCCATTACATTTTCGATCAAATCTGTCATTGAATATAAAAAAATAGTTTTGAATGTTTTTGAGAAATTATACAAGTTGGAATGCTAACAACATTTTTAAGAACAGTAACTGCAATGGGATTATAACAAATGATATCCGTCTCTTACATTTATAAGAAACAGAAATTATAGTAACAATACTTGGGCAAAACCTGTTAGTAGTTAAAACTGGGAAAAAATGTCGGTAACACTTTACTTAAAGGCACAATATGTAAGATTGTTTTATTAAAATATTCAAAAACCACTAGAACAGCGTTATATATTTTGCTGACTTGTGTACTTACACTATCCCAAATGTTTCGAAGAATGTTTAAATCCAGAGAAATAAGCTATTTTAACTAGTTACACGGACCGAGTCCATAGTGTCATTGTGTCGCCTGCCAATGACGTCATAACCCCTCGAGTTCCGGTTTTGTTTTCTAGAAAACATGACCGCACAGAGTAGCATTATAACAGAACTTTCAAATGCATCTAGTATGATAAAACAGCGCTGCCACATACGCGCATACGCAAGGAGCGGAAGCGGTCGACTGTGGCATAATAAAAGCTCCGCTGCTTTCGAGGCGTGTATCACTCTCGTTCAGTGGCCTCGTTTTGCCAGCTTTCAGCCCCACCCTGCTTCATTCTACTACTTTAATAAATCATTAGCTCATTCATGAACATGATTTCTGCCTGAGTCTCGTTGGATTGCATCTGCTGTGGAAGACCACAACTCCCATGATTCCACAATCAGTCACGGCGTCATCAAACTACGCCTTCGTCTCTTTATTTATTTTGAATACGCACCCTCTAGCGGCGAAAATTACATATTGTGCCTTTAAAGCCTTGTGAAGCATTATAAAAGTTAGGTTAAGCCCTTGTAATGCATCTTATAATGCATTGTACAATCTTATGAATAATTGTAACCACAGTTAATACATTATAACACTTATCAATTCATTGTTACACTGTGCTTTTTAAATTCAGGTATACATATATATGTGTGTGTGTGTGTGTGTCTGTGTGTGTGTGTAAAAAGCTTTATACAATTTATAGCACAGAGTAAAAACTGAGCTTGTGTATTGTTTTATAGTCTTTTATATTTGTATTTATAATCTTCAGTTTGCACATTGTTTTGGAGGACAATAGCGTGCATGACATGAAATAGCATTTTGTTTTATAAAATGATGGAAAAATAGTCTTATCCCATTAATCTAAAAAAAAAAAAAGATAATAAGGTTCTAAAATGACATTTTATTGAGTCATGATGTATTTTTTCTCCATAGTTACGATTCTGGATATGAACATCAGTCAGTTCCTGAAGATTTTGGGTTTGGAGCATTTGCGGGATACTTTCGAGCGGGAACAGGTAAGGTCACTTCCTAGGATCAAATCAGTCTCATCAGTTCCACTCCACACATTAAATTGCCAGCTGTCCCGTGTAGAGAGGCCTGCCGTTGTTTCCTGTAGAAAACTCCAGGTCCTTCTAGTCAACGTTATGTAAATGTAATGACATCTGTGGCCTCGTAATTATCTCCTTTCAATATACTCACTCTCTCAGTACCTTGGCTCTATCATTTCCAGCCAACTCCTCTTCAGCCGGACGCTGTGAGATTAGCGTCTCTCGATCTTTATAGGTGTGAGAGAGATCCTGGGTAACGGGGCTGACCTCTGTGCCCCTTCTTTTGATTAATACTGTCATACCGCTCGCTCACACTGAGCTCTGGACTCTCTCGTTCCTCCGGCTTTCCTTCTTCTCAGCTTCAATTCCACGAGGGCGAGCCCGTGGGATGCGATTGGCATACTGTGCCAGACCCGCTGCTCATTTGCACATAGATGAACAGAAATGGTCTTGGCGGCCACCAGCTGGGAAGAGAGCTTGATGTGAGGGGCTGAAATCAGTTCTGATTGTGGCTTTAGTAAGACGCATTCATCTGTCTCACAGTGACTCACTCGTCTGCTCACTCTCCATCTTATTCTGCCTCGCTGTGCCTACGGGAGATGGAGCATGAAGAGGCAACATTTTTTCAGAGACTTGTGAAAGACTGAGTGCAAATGAAATTGAGGACATGCTCACAGATCTCATACACGCACCAATGTCGTCATTAGACATGTCTGGTTTTAACCTCAGAGCAGTTTTGAGATATCTTCTCTCTTTACAAGTGACGTCAGAAGGTCTGTATGCGCATATTTGTCTCTTTTAGATTTCTGTAGGATGTCTGCTACATTTCCACTTCCTTTAGACATTTTATTGTTCATCAGCTAAAAAAAGGTTCCAGAATCCACAAACGATTTCTAGCAAATGTGACCCTGGACCACAACCAGTCATAACTGTCAAAAATTGAGATTTCTACATAATCTGAAAGCTGAAATGAGCTTTCCATTGATGTATGGTTTGTTAAGATAGGACAATATTTTGCCTTGATGCAGCTATTTGAATATCTGGAATCTGAGGGTGCAAATAAATCTGAATATTGAGAAAATTGCCTTTAAATTTGTCCAAATGAATTCCTTAGCAATGCATATTACTAATGAGAAATTAAGTTTTAATATATTTACAGTAAGAAATTTACTAAATGTCTTCACGAAACATGATCTTTACTTAATATCCTAAATAAAAATCGATAATTTTGACCCATACAATGTATTTTTGACTATTGCTACAAATATACCTCAGTGCTACTTATGACTGGTTTTGTGGTCCAGGGTCAAACAATTTGCTGCTCTTTGCAGTTATCGTTAAAATTCTAGTGTGGACATTTCTATTTCATATAATTCGAATGATAATTAAAACTTAATGCAGTTATAGTTACAGACACACACATATGTGTTATATATATGCATACGTTACCTAAGGTTTTACTTATTCTACTTGAATACTGCACTGAACATAATTAAGACTTTATTAACTTGCCGTCTAGTCGATTTTTGTAAAGGTTTTTCAGTAGTCTGTTGTAAATCTGCTGCAGTTCCTTCTCAGCTTTGGCACAAATGAAAACTTTGCCAAGAGAGTTAAAGAGAGAGAAAAAAAGAAAAGGAGAAATAAATGGAATCTTTCCCGCTGCGGCCATCACATCTTCACAGCCATAATGCCTGGTCCTGCGAGCTCTATCGATTGAAGTGCACAGTGCTTTCTGAAAGAGAGAGCAGTTGGTAGCTCCTGGGCTAATGGCCTTTGACAGACCTATCATAGATGTGATGCATTGCCAATAAGTGGACCTTGGAACTGGAGTGTGAGAGTTTGAGATTACACAGCCTGACGCAGAGTCAACGGCGATGGCACGGTCACTCTTTTTGTTTCATTCACTTCCATTCATGCACTACTGTTCAAAGGTTTAAAAGTAAGATTTTGATTGAGTCTCTTGTGCTCAACATGGCTGCTTTTATTTGATCAAAAGTACAGTAAAAACTATAAAATTATGAAATATTATTTTAACACTAGATCTGCCAGGGGTCGCTGTATACCTAAAACCGCCAGCGGGTAAATTTTACCCACGCACATGACAGCTGTTTCTGAATGGCTAAAGAACATGTTATTTCCCTGTATTATGCTACTGTCCTCACAAAGAAGTGTCTAGAGTCATGAAATGATTGTCTAGTCATCAACTATATTTTTGTCCTGTTGTTTTATGTTCAAAACTTTTTTTATGCAGGCTACACTAGTCACTTTTCATAACGGTCAATATTAAGCTAAACAAGCCTGCACTGACAACGAGAATTAGAAGGAAGTAAATACATATACATTTAGGTGGTGTAACGGGCTATTATAATACAATGTCATTAATCAATATATTTAGATAACCTATGTTATTTAAATTGCTAAAATAGCCTATAGACAATAATGAGCAATAATAATTCACCACATTACATAGGATGATGCGATGACAAATTCAAGCGCACAGCTTCACCTAATTAATTATTAATTTGTTTAGTTATATCATTTATAATTTGAATAAGAGAACAACACCAATAAACTTCGGGTAATCAAAAAATGGTTTTATTCATTACATCAGATCAGATTTTTTCTCTTCAGGAAACAGGCAGACTAGAATAAATAGCAACACAGAAGCGATCAATAAACGATAGAAATGGCAAAACAAAAATTAAATAATCCAAATTTTGAACAATTATGAGTAACATTAGGATAAAACGTCTAAATATGATATATTGATCGTCAGATGCTGAGCCAACAGGACGCTTTACTTCCACACCATCAGACTCTCCATCACTCATGGCATTTAGTGCTTTTTATACCTCTTCAGCATTCATAAATCGCCTTATTTTACTCATTTTGTCTTTATTTATGAAACTGATAACCGCTAATTCAGTGAGTGAAATGTGTTGCCTAGCAATGTACTATGTTAAAACATAAGCAGCACGAAAATGACAGCACGAACATACAGGCATTATATAGTGGGTAAATTTGACCTTCGCTGGCGCTTATAGGTATAAATGCCCCGTTTTTTGATCTGGTTTTATCTAAACAGTTTTTAACAACAGGGGATTGTAAATCACACAATTTTAGTAAAAGTCAGTGACTGGGAGACTTGAATATTTTATTAAAATTATTTATGTATGTTTTAAAAACGGTTCTAGTGTTAAAGGGGGGAAAAGGGGGGATTGCGATTTCACTTTTTTTAATGTTAGTTAGTGTGTAATGTTGCTGTTTGAGCATAAACAATATCTGCAAAGTTACGAACCTGAAAGTTCAATGCAAATGTGAGATATCGCCTTTTAAAATTCTGGTAGTTTAATGCCTACAAAAACGGCTTGTAGGGACTACAAGAAGTTATTTCCCGGGTTCGTGATGTAACAAACCCAGATAAACCCCACCCTCGAGAAAAGGTAGCAAAGGGGGCGTGGCCATGCTGCGCTGCTTTAGAGAAGAGGAAGAGAAAACTAGAGGTGCACGTAAAAATCTATTCATATATGAATCGCGATTCTGTCTTTTCTAACGATTCTAATGGATTCACAAGTTTCAAAATCAATGTTCTAAAGCAGCGGTTTGTAATCGTGTTCCTCGCCTCCCCCTGCTCTGCACACGCTCTGCATCTCTCTCTCTCTCATTCAGCTCAGCTCCAACAATGAACTGTTCCAATTATACCCTTATTTTCACATAGCTATGAGAAGCATTGAACATGGACGTGTGCAGTACTGTATTAATGCTTTAATCAGGATAAAACCTTATATTATAAGCAGTAGCATTTACAAATAACAGCATATCTAAAAGTATGAGACAACAACAAACAAAAAACATGCTACCATTAAAAGCCGTGCTTGCACAGGTTCTGCAAGATCCTCTTAATATACTCTGCTTCTCAATCGAGCTCAAACTAATAAACGATATTAACGACGCCTTTGTTTACAATAAAACCGGAGCACATGCCACTGAGGTGAGGGGCGGGACGTATATCGCGCACTAGAAGTGGTTTAACCAATCACAACACACTGGGCCAGCTAACCAATCAGAGCCCATTGCGTATTTCTGAGGGAGGAGCTTCATAAAAGCAGGAAATGATCAGTGCGTTTATAGGAGAAGACAGAGCGGTGTAGAATAAAGGTAAAATATATGAAAAAAGGCTTTTTTTTTTAAACAAAGCATGAACACATGTTAGACTGCACCCCATAAACACAATCAAGCCTAGAAAAAAAAACACTGAACCACCCCTTTAAAAGTTAACTTTAGTTTAAAATATATACAATTTACAATAAAAATAAAATTAAAATAGTGTCAAAATATACAATTTAGTATAATATTTAGAACATTTTAAATATTGTTAATTTTTTTTCCATTGTAATATGTGATGCCTGTGGCGAAGCTGAATTTTTCAGTCTTGCTTCAGTCTTCAGTCTCACATGGTCCTTCAGAAATCAATCTAATATGCTGATCTGATGCTTAATAAACATTTCTTACTATTATCAGTGTTGACCGTGTTAACAGTTGTGCGGCTTAATATATTTGTGGAAAAAGTGATATTAATTTTTCAAGATTCTTTGATGAATAGAAAGTTCAAAAGAACAGCATTTATTTGACATAGAAATCTTTTAATATTATACATCTCTTTACTGTCATTTTTAGTTGAGTCCTTTTAGTCATTGTTGAATAAAATATGAATTTCTTTCAAAATGAAATAAACGTACTGACTCCAAACTTTTGAATGGTGGCATATTTTGACCTGCACGTTCCTGTACTTTAACTTTTTGAACATATTATGTTTTTATTTTAGAGTTAACAAACAAAAAAGTGATGACATATCCGTTCGTCCATATTCATCAAGGTCCAAAATGGTTTCACATGCTTCGTTCAAGTGTGACCAAACATTAATGCTCTCTGTAAGACACGCGCTGGCTCAAACGGCTCCCTGCGTCGCAGTCTAGCATGCGCGAATCGCCATCTGCATGTTTGCTTTTCTGTGCATGTTGCGCGTAGGAGGCGTATTCAGTAATAATCATTCTGTGTGTTATGAGTCACACGCGATAATATCCATCCAAGCCTCCTGCCGCTCTAAGAGTTTATCTTCTCAGTAGGAGGAAGTTCCACATTGCAACAAGCTGAGAAAATAAAAAATTGCACTGTTGACTGTTTTAGAAGCAGCCGAGTCGAAATTGGCCTTGAAATGAATCGGTTTTCATTACAGCTTTATCTTGTGATTGGTTGTGCCTCCAGACTACTATGGCTTCCCTAATTCTGATTGGTGTTCATCTGTTGTATTAGATTACACTGGATGTGCTGGCTGACATGGGGCACGAGGAGCTCAAGGAGATCGGGATCAACGCGTACGGCCACAGACACAAACTCATCAAAGGCATTGAGAGGCTGCTGGGCGGTCAACAAGGTCAGTCCAGAAGCGTTCAACTCCAGCATCTCTCTCAAACACCATCTGTTCATGACTAAACAAAGGTTCCTTATAGTTTTGTGTGTTGGTGTGCTTTCATCACAGGTGCCAACCCATACCTGACATTCCACTGTGCGAGTCAGGGCACGGTGCTGATCGACCTGGCCCCTGATGACAAAGAGTTTCAGTCGGTAGAGGAGGAGGTGAGAGGGGAATCCAAATCACCTGATCATATTATAAAACCATTTTATTCCATATTATAAAATGGATAGTTCTGGTACTCAAAGCTGATTGGTCAGCACAGTATTTCATCCATGCTAAGATAATAAGTTTGGTAATACATTACACCTGTTAGTGATGGTCCTGATGCACAACTAGTTGTCTAGCAACTGAATTTAAGGCTTTATTTTTATTTAATTAAATGTATATTTTTGTGGGGGAGCTATAAATGAGATAAATTTAGACGTATGCATTAACAAGCTTTAACAACTAAATATTTGTTTTTCTTTATCAAATTGTTTTTTGTAAGGAATGTGATTTGTAGTGTTAGTGTGCAGTAATAGTTCTAACTTATTTAAAGTTTTCTGTAACTTATTTTTAGACTTATTATATAAATTGATCTTATTGTAGTGTGTGATAAAAGTTAACTTATTTATAGTCTTATTTTATTTTAGTGTGCGATAAGTTATAACTTATTAGTCTATTTAACTTATTTGGGTCTAAATTTAATGATCTTTTTCAGTCTATACGTTATTAATTATTTGTAGTCTTACATAACTTATTTGTAGTTTCATGTTATATTTTATTATGTGAAAAGTTATAACTTAGTCTTATATAACTTGTGTAGGCTTATTAGTTTATTTCATTTGTATTTTATTGAATTTTTGTAGTATGTAATAAGTTATCATTTATTATCTGATATAAATTATTTGTGATCTTATTTTACTTTGTGCATTTAAAAATGTAAACTTAACCTAATTATAACTGATTGTCTATTGTACGATTTATTTATTGTATAATATTTAGTATACGTTATAAACTGTGGTGTTATTTATTACTTTTAATTTTGCAATTATATTTATTAATTCTTTAGTGTGTAATACGTTTTAATTTACTGTCTTATATAAATCACTTGTGATCTTATTTCATTTTTCTTCAGTGTGCAACAATTATAACTGATTTGTTGAATTTAATTAATTTGTCCTATTATATTTTAGTATTTAATACTAAAGACAATTTTTTATAGTCTTATATAACTTATTTGTAGTCTTTTTATACTGTGTGATAAAACTTAAGTCTGTCATTTGTAGTGTCATTTAACATTTATGTCAAATTTGATTCCATTTTACGCTATTGAAGGGTTACTGTTCTTAAATATTTTGTAACATGACGTAATGAAGAATTATGTTTTTGTTTTACAGCTGCAAAGTACGATCAGAGAGCACAGGGACGGTGGCAATGCTGGGGGTGTTTTCAGCAGATACAACATCCTGAAGGTGAGTGTGAACTTCTCATTTCGTTTACATTAATACCTTTGATTAGTTAATAGTGTGAATGTTTGTCGACCCTGCATGCGCTAATGTCAGACGTTTGTTGAATGTTGGTCCAGATTCAGAAGGTGGTGAACAAGAAGCTGAGGGAGCGATACGCACACAGGCAGAAGGAGATCGCAGACGAGAACCACAACCACCACAACGAGCGCATGCTCTTTCACGGTACTGTCACCAGATGAATGACCTGTCAGAAGTGCTATTTGGGAAAGTTCAAGCTACAAAAGAAGCTTTTTTTCTCCATGACGGACTCAAAAGCTTCTTTCAAAGAATGTAATTCCAATTTTCCGCTTTTTACATGATCGGTTTCCTTTTTCTCCTCATCTCCAGGGTCACCGTTCATCAACGCCATCATTCATAAAGGGTTTGATGAGAGGCACGCTTACATAGGGGGGATGTTTGGAGCAGGGATCTACTTTGCAGAGAACTCCTCTAAAAGCAACCAGTATGTGTACGGCATCGGCGGAGGGACAGGCTGCCCCACCCACAAAGACCGCTCCTGTTACATCTGTCACAGGTACATACCATAGACTGTATAAAAACCATGGACGTAGTGTCCGTGACGTCACCCGTAGGTTTCTGAAGAGCGTTTTTAAAGCTCAAAGTTGGCGGAGCCGGCCGTCGCCATCTTGGCAGTGCGTGACCGCGCGTCATTCCTGGATAATCGAAAATGGGCAAAGAGGCGGGGGCTGGTTGCTGAAACCACGGCCACCTAGCTCGACGGTGGTGACAGCAGCGGCAATCCACCTGCCACTCAAGTGGCCACGCCCTTAATTATGCAGAACTTTAAGGCTTAATATAATTTAAACGGATGAGTCAAAATTCACCCCCTCACATAATTAGCTATACAGACCAAAACCACTTTTTGTACCAGGCTGTAAGCATATTTTTCCGGCTGAAAAGTTTGGGCATTTTAACATGGAGAGTCTATGGGACTGACAGTCGATGAATTGCAGTTTTAGTCACTTCCATGTTGGTTTCACAAGAGAGACCGGAAGGTTGCCGCTTGGTACATACACATCTGATTCTTCCCCTTTGCTCTGATATGAATGAAATACAGGCGCAGTGACTGTACACGACCAGCTGATGGTGCTGTGGATCCTAGAATCCACTGCTTCTCAATCTAGTTTAGCTTCAGATCCCAGATAAAATATTGGACATCAAGTGTTGACCCAGTACAAAATTGTTTATTGTACTAAAGTATAAACCAAATCAAACACTGAAATGCATTCATATTAATTACACTTACTAATATTCAATAAAAGGGTTAAATATTATTGCATGAATTATTAAAAGTAATTTATCCAGAACTGTCCATGGATGTAAGTTAATTCTGTGTAATAATTTATTTATACATATAAGCTTTGATATTTTTTTTTAAACTCAAAATTTCCAAAATTGTAAAATTCCAACATGTTTTACTACTTTGATTCTGTTAAATAAAATTAAGTTGTGGTATTAAATGTATAATAATAATAATTATGATGTTGTTGTTGTTGTAAATTATACATGTGATTTATAAATATAAATATATAAATGTAATCCAATGATTAATCAAAACGTATTTTGTATTTTATGTAAACTGATTTAGATTTATATCATTTGAAGTAAGTTGTGGTTTAAATTTAATTGAATGTCATTTAATATCAAACTTAATTTAATAATTACATAAATATCTCTCATTTACATAAAATACAAAACTCATTTAGAATCATATAATTTTATGTGTTTTTAATTTATATTTATAATCACATGTGTATTGATAACAACAATAATGATGATAAAATAATAACAATAGTAATAATTATATAGATAATATAATTTATGTATTATGTATTAAACTCTATCATATAAATAAATTGTATTATCGATGTGTGTGTGTGTGTGTGTTTAAATATTTATTATTATTATTTATTTCAAATATAATCATTCTGTTCACAGGCAGATGCTGTTTTGTCGGGTGACTCTGGGTAAATCCTTCTTGCAGTTCAGTGCCATGAAGATGGCCCACGCTCCTCCAGGGCACCATTCCGTCATTGGCCGACCCAGTGTCAACGGGTTAGCCTATGCAGAATACGTCATCTACCGAGGGGAACAGGTGAGAGAGCTCAACAACTGCAAAATCAGAAACACTTTTTTTCAGGTAGTAGATATTCGGTTCATTTACAACTCTTTGTGTTTTACAGGCCTTCCCAGAGTACCTCATCACATACCAGATCATCAAGCCAGACAGCACACCTCCATCCCCGGCAGCAGCGGAGCAGAAGTCCTAGTCCACGCGAAACGCTCAGACTGTTACCCAAACATCTCTCACACATCCACAGACGCCTCCTCACATGATAGAAACATCCACTCGCCCATAAACCTCAGCGCTGCCTCTTTAATTTGCAGTTAGGCTCCATTTCTGTCCCCTTGAGTGTTTACAAGAAAGAGTTGCCTTGGCTGGCCGTGTCCTTGCCCTCCTCTTCAGGTCAAGGGTCAGGATATCAGCCATAATGCTGTTTCAGGGTTAAACGAAAGGACTCCGTGAAAGACAACAAGTGACCTCTTCCCCGTCATTCTACTCAATTTAACACTGTTCAAGCATTAACTTCCTCTCTTTGAAACGGTTTTACTATTACTGTGACTAATTACCTTTCTGTTTTATTTCCGTCAATATAATTCACAATAATGGACCACGTCTTAAAGGGACCTGACATTTCAGCAATCCTCCTTTCCATTATTGAAGTTCACTGAAGACCCTAAAAAATCTCATTGTTGTGGTTTTATTTTTTCTTTATGCATTGTTATTAAAAACAAAGCCTTAGAGGGGTTTTAAAGCGAAAAGAATGTTGATGCAGAGACCAGAACTATTCAAAAGGCCTTTGACCACAAAATATCAAAAATGTTTTTTGGGTTTTTTTCTTCATATCTTTGCACAGGAATTCTGGTCAGAATGTTCAATTCCAGCCCAATCTGAAAATGCATCTTTTAAAGAATTTGCACTTTTAGGCAGGACTTAAGTTATTCAGAATAATTCTAAAAAGACGTAGGTTAAAACAAATTCCACTAATGTACAGGTTGTGTAAAGGACAACGCCAAAGCTTTTAATGTTGTTTACCGATGCAGAGTGGGTTTTATTAGTACTGTAAAGGAAGTGGGAATTCTTGCTTTCAGATCTTTCCTTATATTTTCGGACGACCAAGCGACTCGGCTTTGGAAGTCGCTCTTTTTTGCTTTCGATATGTTTTGGATCACAACCACAGGAATTCCTCAGTCTTGTTCATTCCAGCCCTGTTTCTCTGGCCTCAGAGAAACGCCTCTTTTACGAGGGTCTCCGTAACGGTTTTCCTGTTACACACTACTGATATGAGCGGCTCGGCTGACTCGCGTCCATGTTACAGAATGAAATGAAGGACGTGGCTCTACCTCTGGAAGTCTCATGGTTTGGTTGCTTTGCTCAGGTGTAGTTTGTGGTTCTGTACATGTGTACTGGAGGTCATCTGCCTTCCTCCAGGAATCTGTGTGTTCAAACCAGAGAGAACGAGAGCAGACCTTTCTTCTCCTCTTAGTAGTATGAGCACAGACATATCCACGGCTCCCCTCAAGCCAATACGTGGGAGACAACTCCTGAACTGTTTCTCAATTCTGTGAGCTGTAATTTTACTTTATTTCCATGTTCCCGTGAACTTTAATCAGCAACGGCTTATCTACCAGAAGCCATCTGCGGACTAATCAAACACTCCTTAATCATGTAAAATGGTCTTAATAAAGTATGTCATAAATACTGTCTTGTGTCTTTTCTCACACTTGCTCTGAACCCGTATTCAATTTCACTTCTCAGGAATGAGATTTTTCCATATCTATTCCATTCTATAAAATAGTGATAATTATGATGTAGTGTAATATAATAGTAGTATAACCGGTAATAATATTTTAAATTCTTGTTTTTTTATTTTACAGTAAATTAGCATTGTTGTTGTTATAGATGGTGGATGGATGGATAGATATGTGATGGTTTATTTTTTCATGATTTAAAAAAATATAGTAATGTGTAGTCATATTTATTAGGTGAAAAAACGTGTTTCCTTATTTTTTTATCCTTAGCTGCTCACATGTCTGGTTCCTTTTTTAGTTTCTTTCTTAGTTTAACCCTCAGAGACCGTTTTTCGTTCATGATGGTTTATTTTATTTTTTATTTTTTTCGTGTGTGTGTGTGTGTGTTCTAGAAAGACATTAGTGATAAAATAGTTACGCTTACTTTAAGTCTGCTGGACTTTAAATGTAAAAATACATCGGCGTTACAACATATAGAGAGGCCTGCAGTGCATTTCGAATAATGGAAAGTTATGAAAAACCGGGAGATCAGGTAAAAAATGTATTTAAATATAAACTCTGTTCAGTCCTAGAAAGCCAAAGCGGTGTTCTAAGAAACGCTTATTCCTTTAAATTAATATTAAACGAAGGCTTCACGACTGTTTAGTAAATGTGTAACAAAAATGTATATTAGCCCAAATAGTCAACAATGGTCCATATGTGCCTTGCTGCTTCTGATACATTTCAGCTTCTCTTTCTATGTCAGGTTCGAATTTTAACACATTTAATGAACATATGTGTGTATTAATTACTTTAACCGTATTGCAGTTTTGCTACAGCGTGTCACCGAGGGTCAGGTGGGATATGATCAAGGAAGCCGGCGAACTTCTCGGGAAATGAGTGGGAAGGATGGTTTCCGTGGGTCAGAATTGACGGTGATGTGAAATCCACTATCAGAACACACGCTAGGAGGCGCTGTGGCTCTTCAAAACGAACCTCCATTCACTCTATTCATAAGCCTTCCCTCATTTATCAGATATAATACTAATTCTCTTCTCCTGCATAATAGCGCACGCTATTCTTTTCTATCTTTTCTTAGTTCATGTAAGAAATAATGAGATGGCTCATGTTCTATTCATTTGACAAAATGATTGCAATATTACTTACAGGCCTATACAGCGAAATATGATTCATCATCCGTAGCTTTTCTTCGTCTATACAATTAAATCACGCCACACTTTCATTAAAGAACACAGTTTATATTTAATAATGACAACCGTGAGATAAATAAAATGTACATCCTAATACAACAGAACAGGGTAGAGTTAAAAAAAATCGTAACCCTCTGAATGATATTGCCATTAGCCGTCAGACAATAACATTTTCACAAGTAGGCTACAGTAAAAAGTATTGCATTCATCTCATCAGTGATTGACAGACAAACAGACACGTAATATGGCAAAAAAAAAGAGTGGGGAAACACCTCTCGGTTACCATTTCAATTCCGACCAGGTGCAAAACGAACCTCGAATCAATTTTGCATCACTTAAAAGTGCTATAAAAGATCCCACGATCTCATAGAAAAGAAGTAGGTTCCCACACAAACATACCAGCTGCTATGGACTCTTCAAGGCATGTTTCCCTCATAGAGCTTCTCAAAGGGGAATATTAAAACCAAATTGACTCATAGGAAAGTGGCTTCCCAATCGTCCCATTCCCAACTTCCAGTGTAAAAAGGTTCAGTGTATAACCTGGGATTATCTTGATTTACGCTATTCCTTAAATAGTCTATTAACGAGAACATTCCGTGCGGAAGTCATTGTTGGTAAGGCATACAGCAGAAACAATTCAGAAGATCTCCTCAGTACAAACTAGCAAAGAAAACCAAATCATGTTCACACAATATAACAAAGGAAAACAGACAATACAGTGCTTTGGTGGCGACTGGGAGGAAGGAGAATCGGGTTATTGCTCTGATCTGTGAGAGGAACGGATAGGTATTGCAGATTGAAATGCTTCGAATGTCTCGTTTGCGATCGGTCGGAAGGAACGGCGACGAGAGCATCTTGTGAAAGTGTCTGTGTACCTTCTCTGTACAAGGCACTGACAAATGCAAATGAAAGACACTTCCTGCCAAAGGTCATGCTATGGCCGTCTCTATTAAAGGAATTGAGGAAGGCTGGCGAGAGGAAGTGATGAATGGGAAGTCAAACGCAGTGTGAAGAACCTCTCAGGGTCCAACGACCTCCTGCACTTCATTCCCACCAGCCCCACCGGCCAATCGTGAAGTCTTTGGAAGTGAACCACAGGAAATGAAGGAGATGAACCGTCCCCACAGGATATTACAACTTATTCTTCTGATATTAATGCATGGTGAAGACCGCGGGGGGACTTAGATGAGGACGGGTCACCAGCGAAGCTGAAGCTGCAGCTCAGCTGGAACGACCACACGATTGTGCCAACTGAAGAACGTCAGAGAAATTCACCCTTTTTGCAGTTTTTTTAGAGTCTCGTGTTGTATCAGCAGCTTGGCGAGGTTGTGATGGGAGTCTGTAGGTAGGTGAGGCTGCTGGACTGGCTGTGCGTCACTACTGACACGGGGAAGCTGAAGATGAAGGGTGACGTGGGGTTGGAGGAAGACTTGGGGCCGAGAGTGGCGGAAGGGCTGGCGGCCTCTACAGAACAGGAAGTGGCCAGCACCTGAGACTCGAACTGCAGCAGCTGACCCATGAAGCTGAAGTTGGGGGAGATGATACTGCGCCGCTGTTTGACAAACTCGAAGGCTTCATCCAGACGCACCCGCTTCTTCTTCATCAGGTACGCCAGGCAGATAGTGGCTGACCGTGAGATGCCAGCCTGACAATGCACCAGAACACGGCCGTTGGAATCCTTGATGGAGTCTGAGGAAAGAGCAGAGAGTTTAGTTAAGATGCACAGATGAAGTTCAGACATGACTCATCTTACTGCATTTACTGTGAAGCTGACGCCCGCAACATTTTGATGCAGGTTCAGAAGTCATAGTACATTTATAAATAATAAATAATAGCAATTAGTAATTATAATATATTAAAATATATGAATGATAAATTATTAATTATTTTTATTATTTAATAAAAAATATAGTGGATATTATAGTATATATATATATATGATTATATTGTGTGAGAAAAAAATGTTCATCATTAGTACTTATAATTATATAAAAAAAATATAATATATTATTATTACACTTAATATTTTTAATAATAGTCAATATTATTTATAATCTTCAACACACACCATCTTATGAAATTGATTTCAAGACTCATTCTTCATTTTGATAGGAACATCAGCAAAAATGAGGCATTGAGTAACAGCTCTGAGAAATTCATGTAGTTCATTCAGTGAACAATTTGTCTGACTGAATCAAACGGTTACCTGACTTCACAAATCTTTTAGAACTATTAATTTAAAGAACCGACTCAGATAAATCATTTTTTCGTGACTAACTGTGCTGGTCGTGGCATAAGGTTATGTTCTGTTTTGCACGCAGCCTGTGACAGGAACTCAGTTCAAAACATATTTCTTGCCATTATTTAATATCGCATCTCGTTCAATTTAGACTGCAAACTCTCAATCAACTCATGTAAAAAAAAAATGTGCCGTTTGCACTTGAGATTTAGCAGAGTCTCCTCTGAAAATGGTGCAGGAAACATGACAGGATATAGCAAAACAGAGAAAACTAGACTCGATGAAAGGTGACCAAATTACTATGAAACTATTAATTTACAGAGAAAATACTTAAGAGTTCACATTTTCTATTGACAGGGGATGGCCTGAATTAATTATCTCCCGAGCCTATCGAATCAAACAAGAGGCCGTCTGATTTACATGTAAAACAACCAATCACAGTTCAATAGTCATTTTTGAAAAGATACAAATTAAATGTATGAACAAACAAATCTAAAATAAAACTTAATACAAAAAGTAATTATAGTTTTATATAATAATATCCCTGTTGCTAGTTTAACAGTTTGCTATATAAAATGAGCTGTGATTTGTAGGAATTATATCCACTCAAAACATCCAATAATAAGGACAATGCATTTCTAGAAATACACACAGAACTGAGAATTACACATTCACCCAAAGCTGATAGTCACAGTTGGACAACAAACACTCAACACCCAGACAAAATGGTCTGGGGTGGATTTCACACCGTTGAGCACACAGACACCTCCTGCCATTGCTAACAAGCTGCTAATTAACAAAAAACTGACATGTACATGGTACAAAGGGAGAGTAAGCACGTATATCCAAACATAAGTCAGATTACTTTTTCCTCTTCACTTTACTGTCTGCATATACGCCTTTGCACAGCCATACACACCCAGATCTGAGGTAACTCCAGTATCAAGGCACCCCTGAATGGAGGATGAGTCAGACTCTGGTCCCTAAGCTCTGCACTCTGACGCATGCATACAAGCACATGCACACACACACACACACACACACACACCTAGGATGGTGCGATCAAATGCGGCAAGCCTACTTGGGGGCCTTGCTTTAGTGCAGAGGATGCTGAGTTGAAATTGGATATACAGGACCCCCCCCCCCCACTCAGTCACGGAAACCCTTTTATGAGGAAGACCCACCCATACCGCAGCATTCAACCCATATTTTGCACCTATGGCACACAGACTTCAATTTTCATCATCGTATTTATACAAAGAACTCTACACATCAATACGCATTCAAACATATTCTTCAAGCTACATGCATAAGTGACCAAGATGAGCTATTGAAATGGATGCAAGACTAAAAAGGAGGGTGCATTTGTTGTAAAAGCTCTGCAATGCAGATCAACGTTTTAATTGCTGATGAATTGCACGTCATTTGCAGTTGAAAGGAGCCATAACAACCAAGAGTAATTTACACCTCGACGGTTACACCTACCCTAACCATCCAAAAGTCTAGATGTATTTGATATAATAATATAATATAATAATGAACATACCTATAAATTCAATGGCTTCGGTGAACCAAGAGCTGATGTCCTCCTTATGGTTGTCTTCCACCGGGATACACTTATACTGGTAATCCCCTTCAAAATGATTCGGACAATTTGAAGATACATTCAATAGAGCAGAAATGCCCATACGATCTAGCATGTCCTTTTTAGACGCATGGAGAGCACTGCCAAGAAATAAAAAGGGGAGGATTTCCACAGGGCCACCCTGTAATAAAAAAGTGACAAAAAATAAATCATTAATAATTGATATTAAATACATGTTAAAAAAATATTTTTGGTAACACTTTATTTTAAGGTGTCCACATGTTACATGTACTTACTATTATAATACCAATAATTATGCATAATTACATGCAAGTAACCCTAAAACTAAACCCTAATCCTAACCCTAGTAAGTGCATGTAGTTAATTAATATTACTCAGTACTTAATTACACTGTAACAATGACACCTTAAAATAAAGTGTAACCAAAATAATAATAATAAATGTATTTATAATTTAAAAGATAAATGATTTTATTAATTTGTCCGTATAATCATCACAGGCCCCTCTCAATAAATTATCAAAAGCATTTGCAACAGATTACAGCATCAGCCCACTTACACCTCTGTTTGCTATAAAAAGGTCAAGCTAATAACATCCAGTTTATTTATTCTGGAAATGCGTATCGATTTGGCCCACTGTTATGTCATTGGTTGCCTGCTTAACAAGCTGTAGAGACAGGAAACAATCGATGTGGGAATCAACACTAAAGCGTACTGGAGTGTCTGACACAGTACACCCCCTATCACAGAGGAAGGCCGGACGAACGCACTCTAAAGCACTGCTACATCAGCCGGAAAGAGCAGCGGATGACAGCAGTCAACAGGACGTTTAATGTTACACAACGCTGCCCATTAGCTGACCTCAAAGTATCCACTGCCGCTAATGTAGTTACCTGGTCATGCTGTGGAGTTCTGCAGGAGGTGCAGCTGCTCTCCACACTGGACTGAAGGCTGGATACTGCCAATGTTTTGGTTTTTAAACAGTAATCGGGATACCGTGTGGAAAAATCTGTTAAAAAAAAAAAAAAAAAAAAAAAAAAAAAAAAAGGAAAAAAAAAAAAAAGAAAAAATTTTTAAGTTTGGTTTAAAAATAATTAAGTATTTTTTTTGTTTTAAAAAATTTGTGTTAAAAGTAGCCTCCTAGAAAGTGAAACAATATTTGTAATACTTTTGCTCAAACTGTATCCAGCTTAAAGAAAGCTGGTTTTTTTTAGAACCAGCAAGGCCACCTTAAACCGTCTAAGATGAGGAAACTGAATTTTATTTTCCCTTAATTTATACTTCAATGGAATTATTTTATTGAGGTCACAGAGGATGCATTCAATAATTCCACTTAAAAGATGGGACCACCTGAACACAATTTTTACATTTCATTTTACATTTATATAACGCCGAAATTAGCCCCACTCTTTTCAGACAAGCCATACATTCATGACATTTTGAATACATTTAACACAATGTAAAAGGCCTACTAAGTAATAAAATGCACGGACCTCTATAAAAGAAATGTGAAGCATTTTAACTAGTTGGTTTGTGTCTACAAAATAACAGATGAAAACTGTTTGATCCAGATTTCTTCAGAACATGGGAGCTGGTTTCTAATTGGTCATACTAGCTCAAGGTGGTCAAGTTGGAACATGTTAACTGGTCAAGCAGCGAAAGACCAGCCTGGACCAGCTTAGACCAGCGAGCGTGTTCCAAAAAACAGCTACTATCTTAAACTGGATTTTCTAGCAGAGAAAATGGCCATCTACATTACATCATTATCCCACTACTAGATTTGACCACAATGAAAACAGATATTTTCTCAAAACATGGCAGCTTTATGTCAGTTAAGAAATACAATAACACAATAGATGTGTGTGTAGTGTAGATTGGAATTTACCTTTTAGCAGGTAGATTTCTGTCCTAAACGTATCTCTACACAAAGCGTTATGTACCAGGGTGATTGTGCTGTCGTTCTTCAGAGTGTTTGTATCGGAGGTCCGCTCATCGTACAAGATCACGGCGGAGTACAGCCCTGATTTCAGACGGGCTCTCGCTTCATCATCACCGGACAGGATCTGGTCCAAACTCACGGAGCCTTTCGCTCGCCTCCGAACTATCGTGTTACAGCGGATGTTTACAGCACCGCGGAGGTGACCGGCGCTGAACGCTAAAAACGACCTGCAGTCCAAAAGCAGACATTTCGCACTGTCGTCCTTCATCAGCCTCTTCAAAACACTGCAATCCATTTCACAAAGCTCGTCCATTGTGACCATTTTCCTCCTCCGACGGGGACTGGTGACGGTCAAACGGTGCTTTAATAACAACAATACGTCAAATCCAGCGTTGCCAGAGCGCAGTGTAAAGTTGTGTCACCCTCCTGAGAGCTTTACTACCACGGGCGCTTCTCTTTCCGCTTTATGAATGGCTTCAGACGGGCGCTCCATAAAAGGATCGCGACGTCACAATGGAGATGACGTCTGCTTCGAGCTCCATTCATTCAGTGCTCTTCATTCATAGAGTCCGCGACGCTCGATGGTGACCGCCTTCCTCGTCTACACCAGAACCCAGCCATCAGATATTTCTTCTGAGAAGCAGTTTGCTAAAATGACATTTAAATAATAATATCTAAGGTAAACAACATATGGATACACCTACGGCAAGGTGACGTTCAAATAGTGTACAGTTTTATTGGAATATAAAAACACAGGCTAGTTGCTGTAAGTCACTGTGTATTATATAATATAGTATAACATACACTATATTTTTATATTATATATATATATATATAATACACATATATTTTATACATGTTTAACAAAGCACTAACACTATGGAGGACGAAACCTGCAAAAACAATAAATAAATAAATACACAAATAAATAAATACATGTCTGTATAAATACACAAATTCTTGTTTAAATACGTATAGAAATAATTAAACATGTGATTAAATTAGGCAAATAAATAAAATAAATTGGTGGACAAATGGAAAATGTTTAAGGAAATGCTAAACTCATCCTATTTATTTTCCTTTGATCACTCGTTTGTTTCTGAATGTAGTTCCACTTTTTTTTTTCCTCTGCGCAACATGCTAATGAGAGGGTGTCAACCATGGACTGGGTCGTGGTCTGTGGCCAGTGTGGCCTACGTAAAGTCACTTTTTTCTGTTTAACAGAGCAAGATACATAAAAAACTGAGCTGTATTGTCCGTACAGTATCTGTGACTTTACAAACGACCCAACGAAATGGCCAGTGTCGTTTCCTGACGTCATTTTTTGTAACCCGAATGAGTCTCCAGCTAGAGACAACTGTAATATCAGTATCCCATGGTCATCGTGAGATGACTGGTATGAAGTGGTTTAATCGAGGAACAGACAGTTTTTTCCCATTAGTTTTCAGAACAGAAAATACAGGCGACAAAAGTATGTTTATTAAGCAAATAACGGTTCAGTATTGCAATTAAGAGCTATGTAATCATTAATATTTTACATTGGCCACTTAAAATCTTTTATGATTTAGCTCTCTCATGATTATAACTACAACACTAACCCTATGAAAAAGTGTAAGATAATAATCAGTCACCTTGACTGATGAAGTTAATCCGTCACACACGATCCGCCTACTCTTGCATAACTGACACCCTCTGGTCATTCATGTTGCGCAGAGGAAAAATAAATGCGGAACTACATTCAGAATTAAATGAGTGATCAAAGGAAAATAAATAGTATGAGTTTAGCATTTCCTTAAACATTTTTCCATTTGCCCACCAATTTATTTTATTTATTTGCCTACTTTCATCACATATATAATTATTTATTTATGTATTTAAACAAGAATACGTGTATTTATGCACACATTTATTTATTTATTTGTGTATTTATTTATTGTTTTTGCAGGTTTCGTCCTCCATACTACACAAACAAACAACCAAATAAATAAATAAATAAAAAGACCGACTGCAGTTGATGAAAAGGGAATTCCCATAACTCCCTGCGCAAACCATCACATTTGTTTGCATTTTGTTGAAAACACTATGTAGTTCGTAGCCTACTTCTTTTTTTTACAGTGAGTTATGTACTTTGAAGTTTTTTAGGTTTTATTTTGTTGTTGTTTAATTAACTGGTTACCCTAATGATACTTTGTGTTTAAGTTGAGAAAACGGTTTATTTATTTTGGATGAATAATGTAGGATAGACTGTATGTTTAGTGGATTTTAAGCACAGCATGTGGTTTCCATTGTACCACCTGATGGTTAGTACGTTTTACAGTAACAAAGAATTCGTAAGACTTTAAGTACCTTGATATACAATTGTTTTATAATGAAATCATGTGTTAGTGGGAACTGTAAAGTGTATAGTCACCAAACTGCCATCTGGCAATCCACTTTTTTTTAAATACGAAGGCCTAATGTTTTTGGCTCTTGCCTTTCTATGTGTAAAGAGTTAATTATTGCTCTGATTAATAATCATTTCCCTACAGGGTTTTTTTGGAAGCTGTCTGATTTGATGGAGACATGAGGGTGAGTTCTTTATTGACTCCTGGAATTAAGAAAGCCCCTAGTTAATTAGTTAACATGGTTAACAGGAAAAAGCTGAGCTTCTTCTCCTGGGGTTTACATATTTCAGATATAATCTGTAAAATGGAATAAACATTTGTTAAACAAACAAAAAACATAACATTTCATATGATTTTAGCTGAAAAAAATAAATCAAGCCCTAATGGCACTTGTAATAGTTATGCTGAAGTAGCCTAATTAAAGTTAAATTTAAAACTAATTACCACAAGTTATGGATATACTTGTTTAAATAGCTTCTATATCTATGTGTGGATTTGAAGGAATGGTTTTGCATTTTAAAACATGCTTTTCAGTTCCTCCGGATCTCAAATGTAAAATATTTGCATGGTTTAACACAAGCTCGTTCATGAGACTCCTGTATTTGCATAGTGCTTTGCCATCATTGCTTCAGTTGAGCGCAGATAGGAAGGTTTTCTATCCAATAGATGTGTTAATGTTATCATATGACACATCCTCCCTTCCCCCCTCTGCTCCTGCAAAGCTGTGAACACGCATGGCTTTGCATTAATTTGTGATTGAAAACAATTCATTTACATCCTTTGATGCAATTGTGGCGTATTAAAGAGTTGTTAATGCTAAGTGATTTTAGTCTAGTCTGTTTATTAATGCGCCAAAATGTTTTCTTGATGGTGGCTATTGCATCAGTGTGTTTCAAATGTCTGTTTTCTCCTCTTCACAGAGAATAATATATAGATTTCAAAATTACGTGATATGTTGAACACATCCAGACCAAGATTTTTAAACAGCGGTCCTGGGAATTTTAGGACAACAGTATAAATAAAAATAAACAAAGATTTATTCATTATTAAATATTTAAACTATTATTATGATAATAAATATCAGTTTACTGCATTTGATGTTATTAGCTGTTTTCATTTTACTAAAAAAAATTATTAAGATAAAATAATTATTTTTTATTTATACTGAAAGACAAAAAAATGATGGGTTAGTTCACCCTGAATATGGACATTTTGTCATTGTTTACTTACCCTCAAGTTGTTCCAAACCTGTGTGAGTTTCTTTCTTCTGTTAAACACAAAAAATATTATTTTAAAGAATGTTGGTAATTAAATAGTGGCCGGTAGCCATTGACTTCCATAGTGTGTTTTTCTATACTATGGACGTCAATGGCTACCGTCAACTGTTTGATTACCAACATTTTTCAGAACTTCTTTGTTCTTCTTTGGAAAAGTCTTCTTTGGTGTTGAACAGAAGAAACAAACTCATACAGGGCTGGAACAACTTGAGGGTGAGTAAACATTGACAGAATGTTCAGGTGAACTGCCTAAATATTTTCCAGATTATATTTTGCACATATTTACAATTTCTTTATTTTTCATAGTACAAATAGGCCTTTCTAAATGAATATTCTGTGCTCTAGATAATGCATAGGCTTATATGAGTTATGAATGTCTCAGAGTAGAACGAAAGTAGAGTGCACGTTTGCAGTGCTCTGCGCTCTCATGGGGGCTCTGGGTAAATCATAGCTGTCATAGCAACGGAGCGATGGCACATGTAGAAACTGCAAAAGGATGATGTGGTGACTGCGCAGGGGAGGAGCCGAACGCTTGACGTCAAACTCGCCATCACCTCTGTGATGTGTGTTTATGTGTGAGGATTGATAGTGGGTTGGGAGTGAGGCTGATTTCATGCATGTTTATACAGTAAGGAGAATAGGACGTTATATTCTGGGTATTATAGCGATGATTTTTCACATGTAGTACCATCCGTACTCTTCTGACAAACAGGAAGCGGTTAAGTCTTGGGGTATGGAAAATGAGTCACAGGATTCAACACGGTCGACCTTATTATACTGGTCCCACCCAAGATTCATGTGCTCTCTGCCTTCAAATCATTCATTAAACATACATACCCCTGCGTATTCAACCCATTTAGCTATTTCCTGTCTGTACAACAGGAAGATGCTCCCTTGAGAAAGCCTTGTCAGCTCAGAGACTGTCACTTATGCCAGATTCTGGGTGGGGGTTTTTGTACCATAAGAGTCGAGTGTAAAAACACAGTAAAATATGTAATCACTTGAAAGGGTTGTTCACCTAAAAACATAATTTACTCACACTTTTGTCGTTATAAACCTGTATGTATTTCTGTTTCTGTGAAAAATGTCAATGGGGTCCAAATTGTTTGTTTTAAAATACCTTCTTTTGTGTTTCACAGGAGAAAGGAAGCGATGCAGGTTTAGGATAGCATGAAGGTGAGTAAATGATTCTGAAGAATATTCTTTTTTGTGTGAACCATCTCTTTAAAAATGTGTTGAAAAACGAATTGTTCTGTTCATGGTTTTCAAGGATGCAAAATGTTCATGTGGCATCTTTCAAACTGGACCGGTTTAGACCGTGTGACGTGAATTTATGCAAAAATACCAAAGTTTGAAGTCAACAATAGGTGATATAAGAAGTGGATTATTTTCACATTTAAAAACTAATAAGCCTGTTTATTTTGCTATCCAACTATTTAAGATGATTTGAGTTTTATTTTCATAATTTTACAGTCAGCAGTGTTTTGTCACTAGCAGTTAGCAGTTTTGTCCCCTGGCCATACAGATAATTCTGTTGTTTGATCTCAATCGTCCATAGCTGTGATTTCAGGAAAAAAAACAAAAAAAACATTCCAGCCACAGAACTGAAAAATATGCATTGTACGTAGAGAATATAGAAAAGCTTTTCTTTAAAAAAAACTACCTACCCTGCTTACATTTAGTTAACATTTTTAACTAATGTAATATATCCATACATACCTATACATGCCAAAGAAAAACACTAAATACCTATTTTAGGGTTATTTATTTTAGGGATAGAAGAATTAAGAAAAACATATTAAACATACCAGTTCAATAGTGATATACTGTATGACTGTAGTTGCATTTACTGACCCTACAAACATTTGGAAGATTTGACAAGAGGACGAAGCACTATAGAGTAAGAGAGTAGTTTATTAGTTTATTTATTTATCAGTTTTAGTGGGAAAGCTAACTGGGTAGTTCATTGGAAGATAATCAAACCCAGCAAGCCCACAAAGTTCACTCCTTAATTGTTCATGTTCATTTTTATTTTTCAAGCATCTTTTGTGCAATACTTTAGTGTCAACAACAAGGTCCAGGCCTGAATGTTCTTCTTTATTATTAAGCAAATGTGTCATCACCACCACATCGCTATCCCAGATTATGATTCATCCATTTTTGAGAAAACCGAAAGTTACGACACATGAGTCAAGTGTAAAAACACCCAAAACTGAAAAAATGATCATCATTTACACTCTCTTATGTTATTCCAAACGTTATGGCTTTCTGTTTTCTGTGGAACACAAAAGAAGTTATTCTTTTTGAAGTTTTTTTTTTTTTTGGCCATACATTGGAAGTCAGTGGGGTTCAAATCGTTTGTTTTGTTTTAAAATATCATATTTTATGTTTCACAGGAAAAAGAAAGTGATACAGGTTTAGAACAGCAAAAAAGTGAGTAAATGAGTTTATCCCTTTGAAGATGTGCTGAAAAATCTGATTTTGATATAATGTGGTGTCTTCGGCTCAGGACATGTTAAACTGTGACTGTTTAAAATTAAAAAGGGAAGAACAAAGGCAGCTGGGCAAACTTGTGTTTTGATGAGTTTCAGTGCCCTCATGACTGGGTGGAAATGCAAAGCCACGAGTAATGTGAGATATGGACTCGGGTAGTGATACTGATGTTTACCCAATTAGTCACTGTGCTCAGAGGAAACAGCTCATCTTGTTCCCTATATGATATATGCAAGTCAGACAAGTTTTATCTTAACCGTTAGAAGTTCTGAGAAACATTTTTGTTAATATCAATTGCACTGAACAGTTTGTTCATTATGAAAGCTATGAAGACAGATTCATCTTTATAAGACTAATTCTTTCAAAACTCCATTCTTTGTCACATTTAGATGATAATGTGCACTATGATTGAATGCCATTGGCCAGTCAAACCAATAGCCCTGCCCCAAATTAATGGCATTGGTTGAGCAGGTGTTGCTGTGTCAGGCCGGTCGGACTGTGAGTATTACTATAAATTACACATACCAACTTTAAAATATTCCAAAAGACAAAGCTGAAACAGTAGCTGCTTCTTTCTTTGTTGCATTGTTGAATATAACCACAGACATTTGTTTGATTTCCATAGCATGTTAAAACCAGCGGACAGGCCTCCACACTGTGGCTTCCTCTGACTAACTCAGCTCTGACCAACAGCAGCATGGCTCACCGTCCTCTCATTAATCCTCTGTCATATGACACGCACACCCACACACAAACACACACACACGCGCGCGCGTCTACATCTCTGGAAGCAACATCCGCCCCATCCACATTCAAAACACTCTGTTTTACATAAGCATAAGCAAAGCAGTAGCGTGTCACCGGACAGGATGAGGGTTAGTTAGGACACGGGTGAAGTGTTGACCTGACTGTACTGGCATACGTCAGTCTTTTCTAACTTACAATCAGGCTGTATTTAAAAGAAAAGTTCACCCAAAAATGAAAATTCTACCATTATTTCAGCCCAGGCAGATGTGTCTGTTGCAACATTGAATGATATTGTCTTGCTTTTTGCATGTTTCGTTACACTTTCAAAATGAAATATGCAGTGAGTGGTGCTAAAAACATGTTCAGTTTTATCTGAAACTCATGAGCGTGAATCTGGCAACATTTTATTATGTTGGCTGTTGTATGTATCATGGCAGTTGGGAACTGTAATGTCTGTCGGATTTGCTGAAGCAACCTTTTCCATTATAATTTGCTTCTACAAATCTTTGTGCTCTTTAATCGTGACTCATGTTCATGGGACTTGCAGTGCTGTACCAGGTGGGCTACCGAGCAATTTTACTACAGCGAAAAAGTCATATATAGAGCTGGTTATGTAACAAAATGAACTAGTTTGGAAACCATGCACTATGGTAAAAGTGTTTTGAGGTCGTAACATTATTGTGCAAGGAGCTGCATGAAAATAAGTCTTTATTAATTGATCATCTGGCCCTGCAATCATAATTTGTGTGAAAAGGCATAAATGTTGTTGGTGTTTTACTGCCACTAGTGTTCATTTCAGCTGGAGTTTTGCAAAAAAAAAATGTAGGAAGAGACAGTTTTCCAAGCCTAGGCTGCATTATTTATTCACCCTTAGGTCGCTCCAAACTCGAATGACTTTCCAAATTTTTTTTTGTGTGTGTGTGTGTGTGTGTGTGTGTGTGGAATAAAAAAGGAATCAACTTGTTCAGTGTTCAAGCTGCTCTTGACCACGGCAGTCCCCATTCACTTTTATTGTACAGAGAAGAACAGCTTTGATGTTCCTAAATATTTTCTTTTGTGTTCCACAGCTACACTAAATTACACATTTTTCATTTTCGGATGAACCGTCTCTTTAGGACAGTGTGGGGATCCCCTCTGCCTATCAAACAGCCAAACATAAAAAGAGATTTTTCACAAACAGTTCAGGTGCTAAGGGAACAAGGTTCCCTAGTCGTACTGCATGTATCCTATATTATAGCCATAGTGCTGTATTAAATATTGTAATTCAGCATAATCCTCTTTAGCCCCACATGCTCCTAAAATATATGACTCTATGCTGGAAAGCGGCGGTTAAACTCTTTCCTTGTAGTCGCCACACGAATGTCACATACTGCAAGTTGTGTTATGATGCATGAGTGCGATGAAGTATTCAGGGCAGACAATCGTTTGTTGCTTTTCAGACATCAGTGTCATCATTATTCGTGGCTTTTGCGTGCTGTTCGTGTCACATGTCAGTGCTGAGTGATGAGGATTTTGTTGATGCAGAGGACGGAAGTAGGTCTCACATCTCCTGTGATCATATCTTTGTAGATGACATCATCTCCCCTCCCCTCCCTCCTTCCCCCGCCAGACACACAAGTCAAATGATCGGATGGGGGTGGGGGGGGTGGGGGGTGGGGGGGTGGGTGGGGGGTGTTGATGATGTCCAGATTATCAAGCCGTCTTAGATTATGCAGCTTCCGTTGTTAAAATCAAATATCTCCTCTTCGGAGTCATTATTGTAATTATTTCTGTGGGAGTAATCTTTCTTATTGGATTTATGCCCTCCGGAAAAATCCATCCCAACTGAACCTGTTTTGTGGACATGTTAAAAGTTTGCCTCTGTCTGGTTACACAAGTCCTCATTAGCTTCAATCTGTTGTGTAAACCGATTAAAACATGCCAGCCCAGCACAAACTAAATGACTATGTCACCCCATTCATGAAGACGGCTAGAGAGAGTATTAGTTCCAGACTCGATTTAAACAGATTACTGTATCCTAATAACAAGTTGGATGGCACAAATTTCCACATCGAAGGTATTCTCTTATAATTAATAAAACAATTACTTTTGTTTATTTTGACAATCTATTGAATTAATATTACTTTATTATTATTATTATGATTAGTTAGTTTAGCCTTGTCCCACATTATACACACCAGTTACTGCAGGTTTTTCCCTTTCTCCATCATGACATGAAGATTCATAAATAATCTTTTGATCTTTTTTTTTTTTTTTACTTTATTTACACACTTGTAGTGTTGATTACTTTTTAAATGTTCAACCATTGAGCCCCATTATACATTATTTAAAAAAAAAACGTTTTTTTTTTTTATTTTTTTTTTTTTTTTTTTTTTTTTTTTTTTTTTGTCCTTTAATTATTGAGGAACATAATGTGATACATAACTTGTTATTTAGGCTGAATTTTTAATACATTTTAGATTTAGATTATTTATTTATTTGTGTGTTTTGTTTAAAGAATAACTTCACAAAATGTTCTCATATTTATCTAATATTACAATAATCTTTTAACTCAATAATAATAATATATAGATAACCTACTTGTAACTAGATAATTAGGCGCATTTTTTATTCTGTTACTCATCTTGTTTTCATCTCTTTTTTGATACATTGTGTTTATTAAATTCAGATTTATTTAATGCATTTTATTAGAAAATAGAAATCACAAATCAGGGGTTTAACTGTACATACAAAGACATATCTGAACCTTTGATAACCTGGATGCAACAACTGCAGGGACTTTATAAAAAAATAAAATAAATGGAACATAAAAAATCTCATATATTGTTTAGCATCTCCTTTCACTGACCAATTGATGGAAAAAAAACTGAATTCCTAAGTTTAAGTATTTGTAAAAAGTGCCAGATATATTCATAGTAACACTTCATTTCTTTCAAATCAGCCATTTAACGCTGAACTAAAATCAGGATGTGCTGTCAAAGCAGACTTGCTGTTGCAGAGGATTCGTTTGAGACATTTAGCATATGTTGACCTCATTTTTCCCTGCTGCCTAGTAACAGCAGAGCAGTAGCACTGTTAGCTTTCCATGTGCTAAGCGTCTCCTATCTCATTTTGCTTGGGTGCATAAGAGAGCGCGCTTTACCTGCTACTTAGCAACAGAGCATCACTTCAAGCTGCTTTAATAAGTGGTTTGTGAAGGTAGAGCTCACGTTTTCTATTTTAAGCATTTATCCGAATGTGTAACATGGAACGGACAACCTTAATATTTTTGACCTGCACATAAATGTAATGAATCACTTTACAGTAGATAGATAGACAGTATAAATGCTATATAAAATACACAATTTTCACATTGAACATGCCGAATGCTTCACATTATCAGTCGGTAAGATTTTTTTTGAAAGAAGCCTTATTCCTTATACAAGGCTGTATTTATTTGATCAAAAATGCATTCAAACAGCAATATATAGTTGAAAGTATTTTGCTTTCTATTTTATTAACATTTAAAAATGTATTCCTGTGATGTCAAAGCTAAATTTTCAGCCGCCACTACTCTAGTCTTCAGTGTTATATGATTCTCCAGAAATCATTCTAATTGGCTGATTTGGCGCTTAAGAAATATTTATTTTTTATTAAAATTGTTGAAAACATTTTGTTTTGCTGCTTAAAAAAAATAAATAAATAACTAAAAAATTGTGGAAACCGTGATACAATTTCCATGATTCATTGAGGAATAGAAAGTTTAAAAGAACAGCATTTATTTGAAAAACGCATTTATTCTGAAAAGATTAATTTCTTTCAAAAAATCTTACTGAGTGTTACGGGGCTGACGAGACGTGAGAATCCATATGCAAAGCTTTATTTGGAGAAGACAGAGACATGGTCATAAAGCAGGCATGGGTCAGATGAGAGCAAACAGAGTATCTGGTGGCAAACACAAGAATAGAGTCCTAGGGCTAGCCACAGGTCGACGATCGCAGACGAATCAAAAAGGGCAAGAACAAAAGGGGTGATCCGGAACCGAGCTAAGATCCCGAACACGGGAATGGCTAGGGCTAGGGCTAAGGCTAAGGCTAGGGCTAAGGGTAAGGCTAATGACTAGGGCTAAGGCTATGGCTAATGGCTAATGGCTAATGGCTAATGGCTAATGGCTAATGCCTATGACAAGGGCTCCGTAAGGTAGCTATCTCTAGGAGAGTGATAAATGCTGAAACAATACTCGGCAGAGGGAAGGGATAAGAGTGAGTGTTATATAGTGAGGGAGTGATATGAAACAGCTGGGTGCAATCAGTGTAAACAGGTGTGTGCAATTCGTGCTGAGTGCAATCAGTGCAATGCATGATGGGAAATGTAGTCCGGGGTGATGTGCAACAGTGTGTAGTGCGAGAGTCAATGAATAGGAAAGTTCGTGGACCGGATTCGTGACACTGGCCCAAAACTTTTGAATGGTAGTGTACATATAACATTAGTAACATATTAAAAAAATTATAAACTGTGAAACTGAGCTTTCAACACAGTTGCTATACTCGCCGCCATCTTGGAAAATGAAAAATATGCTTTCTTCACAAGAAATCCTCTATTGTGCATCAAAAGTTCACTGTGAGCCAATCATTCATTCTTAAAATCTCTCTGCCACCCCAGTACATGTGTTCTGTAGCCAGACGCGCTGCATTATTGAGCAGCAGTGGGATTGTGACTTATATAAGACTTTAAGGAGATTTTTCCTGCAAGTCAGCTGCTTACCAAAACATTGCTTGAATATGCAGGTCATGGAGACATGACGGCTCGCACAGCGGCTCAGTGGCGATACACAAACGGGTCTCATGATCTAGGACAGAGCAGCTGGGTCACAGTTGGACAGGGTAATAGAAACTGATCAGGAAAGGAGAAACAAACACACTCGCGTTTGATATGTAGGCGTTTTGGGCGAGTATTATGAAGCGGTTATGACAGGCAATATCGGGTGGCAGAAAAAGGTGTCCCTTCATTTGCTGTTCTAGCTCCCCTTGGCTCAGGAGTGGTGACAAATGCCAGACACAGGAAGTCTTCCCTCTCTGTGTGAGAAGAGGAAGCAGACATAAGAGATCAGAGCTCTGGCACCTATTCAGATCCTCAACTCACTTCATCTCTCTCACTCACTGCTAATATCATTTAAGCATTATTATGTTTAGGATTTTTTTTTCCATATAAAGTTGCATTTTAAGAATATTAAGAATAATTGTTTTGAATTAACAATTTATCTTGAATTAGGTTCCTATTTTTTATTACATTTTATTATATATTTTTTTATTTGTTTTAAACCATAAACCTCATTAACTTTTGTTTGATTTATGCTTAAAACAACTATCTGCCAATGGGATAAGAAAAATATGATTTTCAATGTATTTGTTTGTTTAATTAAATTAAATTAAATTTTATTGTACTTTTTTTTTTTAATTTATTAATTTTATTTTTGTGCTTCAACTGCCAATGCAAAATTGCTTGATTGCCTGCTTGCTTGTTAGTTGACTGTAAAGCATGCACCTCTCTACATTTTATTAGATTTATCCTTAAAATTACAATAAAAAATCGCCAAATTGCCAAAAATTGGATCAAGTCTTGTTTTCAGAAAATGTATTGTGATTATTTATTATGTTGTTTGTTTGTTTGTTTTGTTTGTTTTACAGAAAAACTTCAGTATTAGTTTATCTTAATAATAATCATTAATACATCATAATAACAACCTCCTGTTGCCCTTCTTCACCTTTATTTTATGTCGCTCTTTGTACAATTGTTTCAAAGCATCTTCACAGTAATAAACATAAAAATTACAGAATCAATGATGCAAACTTCATCAAATATTCAAATTCTGCTGTAAAGCAGCTCTACAAAGACAATTGTGTCATTATTCAGCTCATTTGCCAGTTGGTTAAGATAAATAAGCTCAATTTAAGATAATTGATCTGAAAACAGTAATGTGGTTTGCAGTTTTGCTTCTCAAGTAAATATATCTTGTTTAAAATGGATTTTTGTGTGTGTGTGTCAAACAAGACAAGAGGAAGTGTGTTCTCACTCTTTTATTTCCGTCCCTCTATCTCTCTCTTCAGTAACGTTACTTAAAGTGTCTGAACTGAGATTTACATGGACCAGATGTACTGTGAAGCAATGAAGATTCCTTTACTATGATGGCTTGTGGAAAGAAACAATAATAGGTAGGAAAAACAGCGCAGGATGTTGCGATTTATTGGCTAAATGTTACTAGATTGGCATGCAGTTGAGATGCTTTACAGGCCAGTCTTTCTATTTTTGTCCAGTCACACGGTGCAACCTTGTCCTGGATGATCTCAGCCTCTTGGGGAGTGCAGAAAGAGGAACAGAGGGCAAATAATAGCAAGAGAAAGTGTAAGAGAGTGAGAGAAGTCAGGGGAAAGCAGATGTTGTTTCTTGACTGGTGAGCTTCCTCTTGAGAATCTGTCACATAGGTGGTGTGTTCTTGCTGAGGTGTTGTTTTCATCCTGTCGAGGGTGTTTTTGTACTCTGTCCCATGGAAACCTTCAGTTAGTTCCTCATCAACCGGAAGTGTCCATCTAAAAACCTCAGACAAACTAAGGTTGAGAGTTTTGTGAATAGTTAGCCACCCCTAGCCCCTAATTTTTTTGTACAAGTTATGTTTATGATCATCATCATTTTCTCTTGTGTACTTGTATGTGTGTTTCTTAAACTGTTGACACTTTTGGCTCTGGGGACTTTTAGAAAAATAAAATCTCTCAGTCTCCGTACATTACAGAAGAACTCTGTCTGTTTTTTCAGAACTGTATTTTTTTCTGAGCCAACAAATGTAATTTTCACAACGTTAAATCAGCTTTTATTTGATTTTTTTAAAAGAAAGAAAATCTCCTGCTAGCTTGCATTTTAATGTGTACTTAATACACAAAATTGCACAAAATGTTAATAATTTCAAGCATTTCATTTCTTGCATGCTTGTCACCGACACTGTTATCTCTTTGGTAAGTACATATCCATTGTAAAAAAAAAAAGAATAATAATTGTTGATTGGGTTTGTAGTCTGTAAAATGTTTAAAAATGTCTTTAAGGAAGTCTTATGCTCCCCAATGCTGCATTTATTTGACCAAAAACACAGTAAAAACAGTAATATTGTGAATATTTTGTAAATATCTTTTACAATTTTAAATAACTGTTTTCTATTTTAATATACATTAAAATGTAATTTATTCCTGTGATGGAAATGCTGAATTTTCAGCATCATTACTCCAGTCTTCAGTATCACACGATCCTTCAGAAATCACTCTAATATGCTGATTTGCTGCTCAAAAAACATTACGTATTATCATCAGTGTTGAAAACCGTTGTGCTGCTTAATATTTTTGTGGAAACTGTTACAATTTTCAGGATTCTTTGATGAATAGAAAGTTCAAAAGAACAGCATTTATTTAAAATATAAACCTTTTGTAATATTATAAATATCTTTACTGTCACCAATTTAATTCGTCCTTGCTGAATAAAGTATTAATCTTACAGATCCCAACCTGATTTTAAACTGTAGTGTATATCCTTTTTTATATACAGTAGGCCTAGCAAAAATAGATGGTGGATGAATGGAAGAGCTTCAAAGATCTTCATGTAACAATAAGAAAAAGCAAGTCAGTTCATTTGAATGTAATCAACCGCTGAGACATAAAAGTGTCCATAGCGTAAGCTAATAGAAAACCATTGTGTTCAGATTTTTGAAGGTGTTTCTCTTCAGTAAATCACTTTGTAACAACCCGCAGCAATTTCCCCCCGAATACATGCCAGAAAGAGAGAACTGAGCACAAGTGAGAGGCAGCAAACATCTGCCTGAGAATCAGAGGCCAAAGGTAAAATGACCTTGGAATATAAGCATGTAGCTAATTTGGGATGTTTATTAAGGCTTGTGTTTTGTTCTCACTTGTTTGTTGCGTGCACTAACTGTGCCCTCAATCCCAGACAGAAGAGCTTTTAGGCTTGTAGTTTGTTTTGATGAGAGCTTCTGCATCAGGCAGTATGACTCAGTACTGCTGGAGGTAATGACTCTACTATGAAGAGGGAGGGTGATAGAGCTGGATGTTGATGAGATGCATCACAAAAGGGGGGCAGGGGCTAAATAACGACCTTGTCTTTGATTTACCCTAACAGACGATAAAAAGCCAAAGCAAACACATCTGGCCATGTTGGTGTAAGCTGATCAGTGGGCAGGACAGGAAAGAGAAAAGTAACACCTTCACTGGCAATAAACAAGCAATCAATTACATCAATTACTGTATTTAAAAAGTCTGGATGGCATGAGGAGTAGAGAATATATGCAGATACATTGTTTTGTGGGCATTAAAATAAAGCTTTGTTCGTGGTCAGAGTTCTATGTCTGTCTCAGAGGACAAAAGAGTGCATGAAATAACAAATAAACATTATCAGTATGCATGTCTGAGCTTTTACAAAACAGACTAAGTGGTATGCCGGAACCTTTAAAACAGGTAAGACACTCGAGACCAGTGTGTATCAAGGCAAGAAAGCTTTTGGTAACATCTGAAAAGTCTTTAAATCTCTTGAAGAATATTTATACAGTAATATACAGTATATATGTTATATATGAATGTTTTCGTTTTAAAATATATATTTAATAACAGAAATATTATAACTATAATGTACAAACATATTTTATATGTCAATTATTACATAAAGTATATATTTTTTTATACTAGTTTTTATTTATTTAATGAGTCTCTTATGCTAACCAATGCTGAATTTAATTGGATTAAAAATACAGTAAAACAAATGTTATACAACTTTATTTTAAATAAATAACTTCTATTTTAAATCATTTAATTTAATTAATTGATGTATTCCTTTGATGACAAAGCTGAATGTTCAGCAGCCATTATTTCAGTCTTCAGTATCACATTATCCTTCAGAAATCATTCTGTTATGCTGATTTGGTGCTGATGAAAAAATTTCTTATTATTATCAATGTTGAAAACAGTGCAGTTGTCTGTTGTTTGAGGAAATATATAATCTGTACACTCTCAGAAAAAAAAGGTACAAAAGTTGTCATCTTTCCAAAAGGCACACCTTTGTACCTAAAAAGTCCATATTGGTAACTTAAAGGTACATATTAGTACCTAAAGTGTACATATTAGTACCTAAAAGGTGCAAAAGTGTACCTTTGGAAAATGTACCGCCCCAGTGACAGCTTTTGTACCTTTTTTTCTGAGAGAGTACAAATATTTTCTTCATTACTGTCAATAAACCTCACTGTTTCACTGTTATTTTCATTTTGATGCAAAAACTACAGTTGAATCATATAAGCCCTAAATTAGTTGTCACTTCTACTATAAGGAAAGCATAATAGCTTTAGTCATATTCATTTCAAACCAAAATCTCTTTTTATTTATTGTTTTCTTCACATTTTTTTGGAACTACACAGGCCTGGTCTGTCAGATGGATTATTAAAGATTTCAATATAATGTCCTTACTGTAATCTTATTGGAACGAATGCTAATCTGAAAATATGCAGAACACAGCGCCACTGCCAATTCAGAGATAAATCATTACAAATGGCTTCAGAGCAGTGTGTAGTTTGCAAAATGACAATAAGAATAATTGGACACTTCAGAATGTTCGGTTTCAGTCTAGCACAAAAATAATGAACGAGAAATTGTTGCTTTGTGGAAATTATGTTTGGTAGACGTAAGCAAGTCTGGCAGCAAGTGTTGGTGTTGGAATATAAGAAACATTTTCATCTGTACTTAGGAAATGAAACCAGACACTGCTTTACATTTTAGGATTATTTTAGTATTAAAACAGCTGCATTATGTAAATACATAGTTAAAAGGAAGCTTGTGGTTTTACTTTTTTGCTTTGTACAATTGTTTGAGACTACTTCAAATATTTAAAGACTCAAATATCTGCTCTTCGGGCTCCAAGATAGAAGCAAGGCCACAATAACAAGAGCTCTTTTGTTGAGTCTTCAACAGTCTGTTCTAAATCCATATTTCCCAGTTGTGTGAGTCAGTGAAATGTGCTGGAAGTTGCAAGTTTTGACAGACATAGTTTCATAGTCCCCAGGCGTTGCTCATCTTTTTGGCACCTGGCAAATATGTGATGATGAGCATCCATATCTTGTTAGAAGTAGCTTAGGGTCCTTTGCACTGGGTTGTGTTCAAGTTGTTTCAACTAACCTTAATAACATGGGCACTGTTAAGTTGTTTTAACAGCTGACACGCGATTGGCGTCAGTCTGGGTGAAGGACTCTGCCGAGTAATTGAATTGTCAAGAAAATCCTATTGGGTGGCTTCAGTGAGAGCGATCAGCAGCACATGTGCTAGATTGGATTAAGGAACAATATGAGGATACTGCAGCCACATGATTCTAATGCTGCCAAGAGGATGATAACAATGCATGAGCGATGAATGGGTATTTTTGTACTGCCTTGCATAAAATATTCGCCAAAATGCTGTAATATACTTAAATGTATTTAAAATGTCACTGAGCCCACTTGTGGTAGGACAAGTCATCAATGTCATGCTTATTTTGGGATATTCAGTATTTCGTTGGATTTAGCTTGTTTTATCAGTTAGCATTTCAATGGCAGTTGCATGCATGTGACATGATTACATGCAATCTAATATTCAATCTAAACCATCTTGTTTATGAGAACAGAGAACTTTTATGCCAGTCCCCTGATCCATAAATGTCATGTGACTTATCAGCACTGTTTGGCTGATGGCACCTCAAAAAGTATTTTACAATATATTACAGGCTACTTTTGAATGGTTGTCAATATTAAAATTAATAACAGTAAAACATAACTAAATCCATTTTAATTAAAAAGAAATATTTTAAATAACTAAATCAAATGACAAAAACACATAACAAAATTATTAAAATTAAAAACAACAGAAAAAATCTGAAAAGATTTATTTATTAATATCAGATGAAAAGTATAAACTAAAAAAAATTGACGTCAGCTAACTGACATAAGCTTATATTGAAGTATTAAAATTAATAACACTAAAACTAAAATTAAAAATGAAAATATAAAATTAAAAGCTAATCAAAATATTAATAAATAATATAATATTATATAAATAATACTGAAATTACACTGGTTAGCAGCATGGGCTAACCGGGCCTTGCTAACTAGCCAAACCTTGAGCCCTTGTCTGAACACGTTCCAAATTGTATACAGAGAAATTGATTTAGACAATGCATCAGTCATGGAGGAGACTTTAGGATAAGACGTTTTTCAATGGGTTTTCAATTAATGGCTTCTCCTGATTGAGGAGACAGGAGAGCAGAAGCTCTTGGGATGAAAAATGACACTATTAAAGAGACAGTTGTGGCACTCTTTGAGTAATCGTGTTGTGGTCCATGACAGGACTAGCTGCCCGCGGGGAGACAAATGGCACAGGGCTTGAGTTCACACGGTTCAGAGAAAGCCCAATGGAGAGGAAGAAGGGTGGAATTATTTACTTAATGTTGTTTTTAAGTCTGCTTTTACGATAAAACAACTATTAATGAGCAAAAACGCATGCAAAATTTGTCTAATAATACGTGCTTTTTCATTTAGTAAAAACAAGGAAGAGAAGGACTAAACATTGGAATCAACCAATGTCAAATTTAGTCTCAAGAGTCAAGTCTGCATGTGTTTGTGAATGTACTGTACCCTTTGGCACCCTGTTCTTCAAAGGCCTGATGCAGGAACTAAAGCTCTCACACGAATGAATGTTAGGCCTGTGGTAGGGTGCTTTCATGGCCTTCAGTTTAGCTAAATCCTATTGCTTCACCATATCACTTGCCTTTGGCTGTGCGCAATGGAATGTGACACAGGAACTGGAGAAAATAAAACTAAATCGCCCTTCCTGCTCAGTCCTCTGTCAGTGAAAAATGTGTTGTTTCAGCTTTGTAATAGCTGTAAATGCAACGATATAGGCCAAAACCAGAGGGTAATAGGATGGAAGTGCAAGGAGTTTGACAGAAATACTTGGGAAAGAAATACATTAGGCTCTAGAGTCTTAAGTTGTGAGTGGCATGACCTACATGTTACGTCTGTGTATACTTGAGGTCTGTAGGAGTAAAATTGACTGCGGTCACTTGGATGCAGTCCAAGTCCCATCTTTCCCACTTTCCTTTTCAGAGTTGGATAAAACTCACAAACACACACATACACAAGCACACACACTCTGTACATGTCTTTGAACTGATATATAACACAATATTTATATATGTATAAATCCATGTTTTAAATCCATTTGTGATTAAATCCATATATATTTGGTCACTGCCTTATTTCTTTAATTAATAAACGTAACTAACATAATGCTATTCTCATTCTTATACCGCTGTGTTAAGCACGCTGTCATTTTGCCATATTCCTCACTTATAGAAACCAGCGAACCAGCCTGGAGCTGCACGTTAGCTGGTATTTTTGTCCCAGTGCGGCACAGGAAGCCAATTCAATCGTTGATAATGGAATTGACCTAACCCTGGGGGCTCTGCTCTCGCTGTCTTGTTCCTCCTCAGCTAGCCTGCTGTGATGGGCTAAAACAACGGGAGTTTCCTCCCAGCGGGCCGGGAGAGTTCATTTACTAACACTAACTGGAATAGGTAAATAAATGTGATGGACAATGGCAGTGATCCGTTCTCTTTAGCCAATCAGATCAATCAAATAAAGCTCAGATTAGATGGAGAACATCTGACATGTACCACTGCAGTAGGATAAGGAATTATTCATTTTATGTCATAACGCTGAATTTTTGTAATTTGTTTATTTCCAGGTTTTTGAGACCCATATTTGTGGTTTCAGACATCTTATCTGGTCTTAGAAAAGCAAATACAATTTGATAGTGATGTCAGTGGTCTTTCAAGTTGGTTTTCTGGGAAGACAGAGTGGGCAATCACCAAGAAGTCCATATAACTGGTTCCTGATGGAGACTAGAGCATTTCCTGTTGGGTTTTCCACGTAATTAGCATATGAATTGCTGGCCTGTGATGTGTGCTACTGAGAGCCCGATACCTGCAACACTCTAATTAGAGATAACGATTTAAAGGAGGGTCATCCTGTTGCAGGACATCTGGTTCCTCGTCCACCTCCTGTCTGGGGGGAGGAAAGAAAAAGACCATGCTTCCTGTGTCTGGTTGACCAGCTCAACTGGAAGGTCATTGCAGGAGGCGGGAAGCTAATAAAGCTTCTGTGCTAGCTCTTTGTGAACAAGGCACAATGAATACAGTGACCTTTCCTGGAGGAATAGTGGTATTCCCGTCTTTATACCACAACTGAACCTGAGGGAGGAGGTGGATTAAGCTGTTGGCTCATAAAAGTCTGAGAGAATAAATCCAACCTCAAGTGCTGTAAAACATTTCATGATGCACAGAGAAAGAGAATAAAAAGAACATGATGTATTAATCTTTGCTTGGAAATTAGATGTAAATGACATATCACACCAAAAACCACTGTATGACTCATAATCTTTTCTTTCCTCTCATACGCTTTGGTACTTAATTCGTCTACAGCTATGAAATGGATGTCCAAAGAAAAGTGTGTGTAAGCAAAAGAAACAAACTGAAAATGAGTTTCATAGGTCATGTGTGTTGAACAATAACCTCCTTTCACAATGTCTAAAATTGTCAAGGTTCAGGCACATAGCATGCATTTCACAGATTTCACATTCACCGGGTCACATCCTGGCAAACAAAAGCTTCTTGCATAAGATTTTCACAAGGTGGTTGCAACATATCAGAGAGTACAATGGCTGCACAGATACATGTTAGAACTGAACTACTGAACTTAATATTCTCTACAGATATGAATAAAGAAAAACTGAAGCTAAGCAAGATTTTCTGTTTGGTTGTTTGTTTCTGGGGCAATATTATATGCACTATAGAATTAGAATTGATTTTATTGGCCAGAAAAGTTGTGCTAACAACAAAATTTGACTTGAGCTTGCAGCAAACAAGCAAAGGATACAATATACACTCATACAATATACATTAATAATGTGTCATGGTAAAGGTGGCGAATGCCTTAGTATTAAACACCATAAAATAAATATAGAGGATGAACACTTTATTTAAATTGAAACTATGATGTACTTTTTGAATAAAACGTTTACACTTGAATTCATTGAAATGTACCTTATGAATTAAGTAAATATATGTAAAAAAATGTACGTTATGAATAATATTTAGTACCATAACAAATATAATTGGTCACGCTGTAAAACCCTACAAGTTGAAATAACCCATTACTTGAGAAATCCTTAATACAGATTTGTACAAAAATCAAAATCCAAAACAAATATATATATATATATCTATATATATATGATATACTATATATCTACTATAGTATTATAATATTATATATATAATTGCAGTAGCACTGTTAAGCTTGGAAAAGACTATTTCCGAAGTGTTCCGAAAGCCGAATGGCTATGAACCTACTACTATATCTTAAAAATAAACTTTCTTTTAGGGGCAGTTTGTGGCCTCCATAGGTTTCTGAGAGTCGACTTGTGTAACACCGAGGGTTTGTGGGTTCGAGTCTCAAGTCTTGCAGGAATTGTAGGTGGGGGGAGTGAATAACCAGCTCTCTCTCCACCCTCAATACCACGACTGAGGTGAGACCCTTAGCACGGCACCGAACCCTCAACTGCTCCCCGGGCGCCACAGCATTGGCTGCCCACTGCTCCGGGTGTGTGTTCACGGTGTGTGTGTGTTCACTACTGTGTGTGTGTGCACTTGGATGGGTAAAATGCAGAGCACAAATTCCGGGTATGGGTCACCATACTTGGTCACACGTCACTTCACTTTCACTTTCAAATTTGTTAGCCAAATGCTAATTTCTTTTTATGAAATAAACTTAAGTAATAGATTTTTATTGTAGAAAAAATTTACTTGGATATTTATTCAGAGATTTTAAAGTAACATAGCTATTTATTATTGACATTTATAAAGCTGTTTTTTTTTACAGTGTAGCAGTAATAAATTAATAAAAAATTTGTAAACAAATGAAAGGAAGAAGTGATGAATGCAATAAATGTTGTACACAACAGATGTACAGTGTGTTATCCATCTGTTTAAATGGTGCAGTTGAGTTATTGATGATGATCACTGCTCCAGGGGAAAAACTGTTTTTGTGTCTGGTTGTTTTGGTTTTGTTGGCTCTGCAGTGCTTGTGATGCGGAAGGTACATGGGGTCACTGATGATCTTGTCAGCAGGTTTCCTGGATCTTGCCTCATATGGGTCCTGGAGGGGGGCAGACTACAGTAAATTAATTTTTCTGAGGTTCAGTGATGATGGCAATGTAGAAGTAGATCATCATTACAAATGGCAGGTTAAGCTTCTAAATAGTTAACCCAAAAACAAAAATTTGCTTAAAAATGTATTCACTTTCAGGCCATCAATGATTAGCTTGTTTCTTAATCTGAACATACACTTTTAAAAATAAAGGTGCTTAAAAGGTTCTTCAAGCGATGCCATAGAAGAACCATTTTTGGTTCCACGAAGAACCATTCAGTCAAAGGTTCTTTAAGAACCATCTCTTTCTTACCTTTTTAAAATCTGAAGAACCTTCTTTCGCCACAAAGAACCTTTTGTGAAACAGAAAGGTTCTTCAGATATTAAAAGGTCTTTATGGAACCATTTAGACAAAAAGGTTATTCTATGGCATCGTGAAGCACCTTTATTTTAAAGAGTGTATTTGGAGAAATTGACATCACTCACCAATGGATCCTCTGGAGTGAATGGGTGCCGTCAGAACGAGAGTCCAAACAGCTGATAAAAACATCAAAATAATCCGCAAGTAAGCTACATGACCCCAGTGAAGCAAAAAACTGCGTGTTTGTAAGAAACAAATCCATTGTTATGATGTTTTTATTTTCAAACAGTGCTTCTGGCTAAAATCTGACTCCCCTCTTTCCTACATTGCGTATTATGGAATCTGTGGCAGGAAGGCAACCATTTTATTGAAATGCTTTAATGATGGATTTGTTTCTAACAAATTTACAAACAGCTTTTGTCTGGCCAAGACTGCACGGAGGTCGTGTTGATTACTTGTGGATTATTATGATGTTATTATCAGCTGTTTGGACTCTCATACTGACGGCACCCATTCACTGCAGATAGGTCCATTGGTGAGCAAGTGATGTGATGCTAATTTTCTCCAAATCTGTTCTGATGAAGAAGCTCATCTACATCTTGAATGGCCTTAGGGCGAGTACATTTTCATCAAATGTGAGCTATTGTGGATACTCGTTGCTTTATGCAGTGCTTTCATTTGGTCTCTGAATTTGCTCCAACTTGGTCAAATTCCCAACAAGGATGGTGGCCGCGTACTTGAAAAACCGTCCGACGCCTCTACCTCTACTTCGCACTGAGTCTCCACACGCCAGCAACTAACGTGCACTGTTCAACTTGAAGATTGGCCCGTTTCAGGTTGGATGCAAGCTGCATGAGCAGCTCAACCCAGTACACAACACCAGCCACTACACTACACCCCCACTCATCCACCCTACTAACCGTTGCTAGGCAGTTCTGGGTTGCTATGACAGAAGATCGATGATTATTCCTGATGGAGCTCTCGTCGGGTATCAACAGACATAACTGGACATTCCTTGACTTCTGCTTGTCAGTAGGGGTGCTACCGTCTGTTTAAAAATATCGGGAGAACTGTCATAAAAGGAGGACAGGCCTGGGATCAAGAGTTCTGCCTGAAAGCCTTGTCTATTTCTTAATGACTCTCAGCTGCATGTCGAAACCCAATTCAAAGATGTAAAGACCGTCGGAAGAGGTGATCCACTTGCCAAACGTGTCAACTGCGCTACACGGTGTACTTTACTGAATGGCATGAACTAGTATGATCTATCAGTTGGTGGTCCATATGAACATAAAGGTACAAACGCCACATTTTCTGTTGTGTGCCCCCATTGTTCAGGAGTTGAACTCAAGAGCTAGAGCCTTTTATATGTACAGAACCAACGGCCTATGGCTCGTCTCCTCAAATATTGTCGTCCCAGACTTGCTTGGTCTAATCTGTTAGTGACACTTCCCCTTTGCCGACGAAGAATCCCATTCCCCGCACGGGGTGCATATATGCCAAGATGCTGAGAGCTATACATCTATGCTTCCCCGCCTCGCCTTGTATTTACTTTGGGTGTGCCTTAGGCTCGTGCCACAAGAAAAGGCACTAAAAGGGCATGTTTAATCATCACACTCAATGCCACAGTGTGTCGCATCACTTAGTCGTGAGGAAGCGGGGAAGGGGGGGGCAGTTCAGATGTGGAAGTGGTGCTCCCGACGACAGAGACCGGGGGGACTCCCTCAGGGGGGGGAAAGGCAATTGGGGAAGCGACATCTGAGTACTCAAAGAGTCAGGTGAGGAAAACGGGAAAAGGGTAAGGGGAAGAGGAGTAGACGTGCAACTGGTGTCTGGGCCAGGATAAGAAGAAACAAAGGGGTAACGAACCTGACGACAAGAGGCAGCAACAGAAAGCTGCCGTAAACAAAACAAAAAGTGCGTGGACTGACCCCGAAACAGGAAAAAAACGAGGAAAGTACGGGCGCCCAAGAAAACAAGTAGGTAGGCGGAGAAAACACAGAGGAGCTAAAAACACAACGCCACGAAGAATAGGGCTGTGGAGAAACGGGTCATGTCACACAGAAGATGGAGTAGAAAGGAAGGCGATGGGCTAGGTGCAGATGCAAAGACGGAGTACGGTCGGAGCAAGACTGGCAGGACAAGGTGAGTGAATGTATGTCCATGCGCTGGCGGATGGGGGCGAGAATGGAAAGGAAGTTAGACGGGTTAATCAACTCGGACAAAGGGCAGATGAGAGAGAGAAAGGGTGTAATGGCGTAGTGTGGTAGTCGTTTGCTGATGTAAAACGTGTGAGCGGTTTTGCCCAGGGTGGCGGGGGGGTTGACGTAGGGCAGGAGTAGGTTTGGACAAAGAAAACAGTTGCATTTTAGTTTGGGGCATTTTGAATGGCACAGAGATACCGGCGGGATCCCTGACCATGTGGTGTCCAGTCATACCACGACCTCCTCCGCATGTTCAGAATCAGAATCAGAATAAGAATGAGCTTTATTGCCAGGTATGTTTACACATACGAGGAATTTTTCGTGACAGAAGCTTCCACAGTGTAAAAGAATGACAGTGACAGAAAAAAAAACACAGATAATAAAAAATTTAAAATAGAATAAGGAATAAGGAATAAAAATATATAAATCGACAATTTTATGTGCAGGTATATTACAATAGACAATTTTTGTATGTACAGGTACTGAATATAATGTGCAAATTTGAGGTGTAGACTGAATATGTGTGTTAGATAAATAAGTATATGAGTGAATAAATAGTGTGTGTTCCACAGTTATTGTCGAGTGTTCATGAGATGGATGGCCTGAGGATAGAAACTGTTCCTGTGTCTGGTTGTTCTGGTGCTCAGTGCTCTGTAGCGCTGACCAGGTGGCAACAGTTCAAAGTGGGAGTGTGCTGGATGTGAGGGGTCCGTAGTGATTTTGCCAGCCCTTTTGCTCCCTCTGGATAAGTACAGTTCTTGGAGAGAAGGGAGGGTTGTACCAGTGATTCACTCAGCAGTCCGGACTACCCTCTGAAGTCTTCTGATGTCAGATTTGGTAGCTGAGCTGAACCAGTTATAGAAGTGCAGAGGATGATAGCAGAGTAGAACTGTTTTAGCATCTCCTGTGGCAGGTTGAACTTCATCAGCTAGTTGAAGGAATTACAACCTCTGCTGGGCCTTTTTAACTATTTTTATGTGAGTGTCCCACTTCAGGTCCTGAAGATTGTGGTGTCCCGGCCCGAATGACTCCACTGCAGTCACGAGTGCGGTCCAGTGACTGTCGGTTGGGGAATGCAGGGAGGTTTCTCCTGACGGTCCACGGTCACCCTCCACAGTTTTTTAGCGTTTGAGCCCAGTGTTGCGACTGCACCAGACAGCCAACTGCTCGCCTCGTGTCTTCTAAGGCAACTCTTTCACCGTCTGATGAGCCGATGATTGGGTGTCGTCTGCGACAACTTCCTGAGCTGGCAGGAGTGGGTCCTTTGAAGTGCAATCTTTCGTGTAACTGGAGAAGAGCAGTGGGGAGAGGACACAACTATGAGGAGCTCCAGTGCTGATCTTACGAGTGTTGGATGTGTATTTTCCCAACCTCACTAGCTGCTGTCTGTCTGTCATGAAGCTGTTGATCCACTGACAGATGGAGGTGGGCACAGAGAGCTGGGTTAGTTTGGACAGGAGGAGGTTTGGGATGATCATGTTAAAAGCTGAGCTGAAGTCCACGAACAGGATCCTCACATAAGTCCCTGTTCTGTCTAGATGTTGCAGAACATAATGCAGTCCATGTTTACTGCATCGTCCACAGACCTTTTTGCTCTGTAGGCAAACTGAAGAGGAACCAGCAAGGGTCCAGTAATGTCCTTCATGTGGGCCAGCACCAGTCTTTCAAAAGACTTCATGACCACAGACTTAGAGTCACAGGTCTGTAGTCATTAAGTCCTGTAATTTTGGATTTCTTTGGGATGGGGTGATGGTGGAGCGTTTGAAGCATGAAGGGACTTCTTACAGCTCCAGTGATCTATTGAAGATATCTGTGTGAAGATGGGGGTCAGCTGGTCAGCATAGGATTTCAGACAGACTGGTGTAACATAGTCTGGGCCTGGTGCTTTTCTCCTTTCTGCTTCCGGAAGACCTGGCTCACCTCATCTTCGCTGATCTGAATTGCAAGTGTGGGGGAGAGGGGGGTTGCTGGAAGTGTGAATGGTTGTGTGGAGAGGTGTTCAGAGCGGGAATCTTTAACAGTCCTTAATACAGGTTTATCTGATTTCAGTTTCTGCCTGTAGGTCGGTATAAGTTGAACCAAACAGTGATCAGAGAGCCCTTAAGCTGCTCGTGGGACAGAGTGATATTCATTCTTTATTGTGGTGTAACAGTGAACCAATATATTACTGTCTCTGGTGGGACATGTGATGTGCTGTCTGTATTTTGGCATTTCACGGGAGAGATTGGCTTTATTAAAGTCCTCAAGAATGGTTAAAACAGAGTCTGGGTGTTGTTGTTCTTTCTCTGTGATCTGATCAGTGAGTTTCTGTAAAGCGGAGCTCACTTTGCTCTGCTAGACGAGCAAAACTCCGCGAGCAAACTCACCCCCGCGGCGAGGTAGAGCGGCTTGCAATAATGAAGAGCACTTTCTAGATCTGAACAGCACATCTTCTTTAACGCTGTTACATCTGTACACCACTTTTCATTGATGTAAAAGCATGTCCCGCCACCGCGTGATTTCGCTGTTGATTCTGCGTCGCGATCTGCTCTGAGCAGCTGAAAGCCCGGGAGACTCAACGTGCTGTCCGGTATGGCGTCTTTCAGCCAGGTTTCCGTTAAACACAGAGCAGCAGAGTTTGAAAATTCCTTATTTGTCCGGGAGAGCAGAAGTTGTTCATCCGTTTTGTTGGGTAAAGAGCGGAGATTCGCCAGATGGATGCTAGGCAACGGCATTCTGAATCCACGCTGTCTGAGCTTCACGAGCGCCCCGGCTCGCTTCCCCCGTCTGCGCGTTCTGAAGCGCTTGATCAGCGCCGCAGCTCTCCCGACAAAAATGTCCAGCAAAACATCCGAATAGTTGAAAACCGGTGAAATATCGGGTGGTGTGTATTCCCGAATGTCCAGCAATTCGTCTCTGGTGAAACTGATTGCAGGGAGATAACTAAAGACAGGACAAACTAACAAAAAAACAACTGCGGAGCACGCCACGGAAGCAGCCATCAGCGTCGGCGCCATATTACACATAGCTGCAGCTGATAATGCATGCCCCATTGGCAGGATCTGTACACAATTCCCTGAAGCTGAAACATCCCAGTTTCTTGCATGGCCAGCCCTCCCCGGACATGCCATTGAGCATTTTGTGATGCTCTGACGCGTATACGACAGCGTGTTTCAGTTTCTGCCAATATCCAGCAACTTCACACAACCATTGAAGAGGAGTGGAGCAAAATCCCACAGGCCACAATCAACAACCTGATCAACTCTATGCGAAGGAGATGTGTTGCACTGCGTGAGCAAATGGTGGTCACACCAGATACTGACTGTTTTTCGGACCCCCCCGGACCCCCCAATCCAGTTAAGCTGCACATTTTAGAGTGGCCTTTTAATGTGGCCAGCCTAAGGCACACCTGTGAAATAATCATGCTGTCTAATCAGCATCTTGATATCCCACACCTGTGAGGTGGATGGATTATCTTGTCAAAGGAGAAGTGCTCACTAACACAGTTTTAGACAGATTTGTGAACAATATTTAGGAGAAATAGGCCTTTTGTGTACATAGAAAAGGTCTTAGATTTTTGAGTTCAGCTCATGTAAAATGGGGGCAAAAACAAAAGGTGTTGCGTTTATAATTTTGTTCAGTAAATATATATATAAACCCACTCGAAATCTTAACATTTTTCCGTAATATATATGGTATTGTACATTATTTTCATGACAATTAGTATCACAATAATAAATTCACTGACCCAACCATCCCACCCCTTTTTTTCATATATATATATAGATAGATATGATAGAGTATATAATATCTAGATAGATATGTATCTATATACATACAGTATATATATATTAGAGAAGAGTTATAATTTTACATTAACAAATTATACAATTTTTAATTATATATAATAAGTTTATTACTAGGATATATACTAGTACTGTTTATACAGTGGGTACGGAAATTATTCAGTCCCCCTTAAATTTTTCACTCTTTGTTTATATTGCAGCCATTTGTTAAATCATTTAAGTTATTTTTTTTTCCGCATTAATGTACACACAGCACCCCATATTGACAGAATAAACACAGAATTGTTGACATTTTTGCAGATTTATAAAAAGAAAAACTGAAATCACATGGTCCTAAGTATTCAGACCCTTTGCTTGTGACACTCATATATTTAACTCAGGTGTTGTCCATTTCTTTTGATCATCCTTGAGATGGTTCTACACGTTCATTTGAGTCCAGCTTTGTTTGATTATACTGATTGGACTTGAATGGGAAAGCCACACACCTGTCTATGTAAGATCTTACAGCTCACAGTGCATGTTAGAGCAAATGAGAATCATGAGGTCAAGGAACTGCCTGAAGAGCTCCGAGACGGAATTGTGGCAAGCACAGATCTGGCCAAGGTTACAAAAATTTTCTGCTGCACTTAAGGTTCCTAAGAGCTCAGTGGCCTCCATAATCCTTAAATGGTAGATGTTTGGGGCGACCAGAACCCTTCCTAGGGCTGGCTGTCCGGCCAAACTGAGCTATCAGGGGGGAAAATACTTGGTGAGAGAGGTAAAGAAGAACTTAAAGATCACTGTGGCTGAGCTCCAGATATGCAGTCGGGAGATGGGAGAAAGTTGGAGAAAGTCAACCATCACTGCAGCCCTACACCAGTCGGGGCTTTATTTATACTCAGTGCAAGACACATGAAAGCCCAAATGGAGTTTGCTAAAAAACACCTGAAAAACTCCAAGATGGTGAGAAATAAGATGTCTCTGGTCTGATAGACCAGATAGAACTTTTCGGCCTTAATGTACTAGCGGTATGGTGTAAAACCAGGCACGCTCATCACCTGTCCGATAACAGTCCCACAGTGAGCGTGGTGGCTGGCAGCATCATGCTATGGGGGTGGTTTTTGTCAGCTGCAGGGACAGGACACTGTTGCAATCGAGGGAGATATGAATGCGCCAAGTTACAGGGGATATCCTTGACAAAACCTCTCCAGCGTGGCTCAGGACCTCCGACTTGCCGAAGTTTTACTTCCAACACGACAACGACCCTAATCACAGAACCGCCCCCGTAAAATAATGAGGATTGGCTTCAACCAACTCTGTGATCTGTTCTTGAGATGCCCATCCAGAGCCCTGACTTAAACCCAATTGAGCATCTCTGAGAGACCTAAAAATGGCTGTCCACCAACGTTTACCATCCAACCTGACAGTACTGGAGAGGATCTGCAAGGAGGAATGGAGAGGATCCCCAAATCCAGGTGTGAAAAACTTGTTGCATCTTTCCCAAAAGACTCATAGCTGTATTAGATCAAAAGGGTGCTTCTTCTAAATACTCAGCAAAGGGTCTGAATACTTAGGACAACGTGATATTTCAGTCTTTCTTTTTTAAATAAATCTGCAAAAATGTCAAAAATTCAGTGTTTTTCTGTCAATATGGGGTCCTTGTGTACATTAATGAGGAAAAAAAAATAACTTAAATGATTTTAGCAAATGGCTGCAATATAACAAAGAGGTGAAATTTAGGGTCTGAATACTTGTCCGTACCCCGTCTGTTCTAAAAAGAAAGAAATAAGACGAAAGAACGACAGGAAATTCCTTCATTCCTGGCTTCAGTACAGCAGATATTTTTGTGCGAAATATATTTGATTCGTCTTCTTTTTCTTTTTTTTGATTTTGGGGTGAAATGTGACCTGGACATGTTTTCATGAGATTCACTCCATACATTTTCTCCCTGTTTCACCTGAAGTTCATGTGTCATGTGCCTCTTCTTCGTTTTGGAACCATGTAACCACAGCATACTTGAACAGGGAAAAATAAAAAATAATTTATTTCATTTCATCAATACAAATTACAGCAATACTTGTGTTTCTTTAAAGAAAAAAAAAATTTGGCTGATCCAGGCAATGCACATGCTCAATAAAAACTAAACAAACAGGCGTTGCCTGTATGAAAAAGGTGATTGGTTCTATTAAATAAAGTGGCGGGACTACAGCTGTCTTATTAGACATTACAGTTTCTCCCTTTCACAGACTGTCTTCTCCTCTTATCATATCTCTGTATTACATCCACCACCGCAACCTCTCCAGCTCTCACCCTTTTCTCTTACTATTTGCTTCCAGCAAAAACATGCTATGCGCTCAGACACCCCTCTCTGCACTTGCTGTGTCAGTCTAGTCTGTAAACCCAATATCAGCATCTGTGTGGTAATCTCCCTGCAGGGCTGCTGGGGCTCAAACACTGAAATAGTACATTAATGACCTGTGTTTGCGGCAGGTTTCCGGTGTCGTCACTGGGGTTGTGGGCTGGAGACTTTCAGTAACAGAACTGACCTACATTTTTCCAAGCACCTCTCTACTCGGCTTGCAGTCTGCCTGCGTCTTTGTACTTCATCTTTGATTATTGCAGCGATGCGTCACTTTCCCTGATTAAAGACATCGCCATTACATAATCACTACCTTAAGTAATGAGATCAGTTTAAAATCCTGCCATTACAAGCATCATGCCGTTTGCTAGAGATCTATTTGTGTAGTCTTTCCTCAGTTGAAATGTCTAAAGGTCAGGTTTTAAAGAAAAACAAAACTCACTAAATATCACAAAACACATGAAATGCTTTGGCTAGACAGGTTACTCTGTCTTTTGCTGGGTCAGATGGGCTACTCTGCAGATTGGAGTCTTGAGGGGGTGGAGGATTCAGCATTCTGTTGTGGTTTATGGCTTAGCTGAGCTCAGCCACCTGGTTTTGTTTGTGTAGGTGATCCAAAATAATGCTTACTAAAAAATTAAATTAAAATCTCCTGACTCATCAAAGGCATATTTGGACCGGGATCCATAACGTAAAGCACTTAGCTTCTGCATATATGATAAATGTTCTTTGATAGGTAGATTGTTCCCAACCAAAAATAGTGTTATAATAGTTTTATTAAATATTTTAGCTAATTTTGATGATTTACAAGTTTTGTAATATCACAGTACCACAAGCAACACATAGTAATAATAAAATTATATATATATAGATTATATTTTATAGTTCAGTTGCAAAAGCAAATTACTCTGTTGCTAACCATTTTTTCAAAAGTCATTGTTGTTTTTCATTGTGGCATTCCAATTCAATCTCACTCAAACTGCAGTTGGGTTTATTTGATAGTAAAATAACTAAAAAAAATACACTAACCTACACATAACACACCTAGAAACAGTGAATAACCATAATCAAAAACTTAATTTTTGAAATGGGGAGGGGAAGACAGGTCTCAAATATAACAATTTAGAAAAAACATCTTTCATCCATATATATAATATATATGTATATATATCAGTAATATTATACACACACACACACACACAGACATACACACACAGTCTCTCTATCTATCCCCCTCCATCATCCTCCATCCATATTATTACAAACCCAATTCCAAAAAAGTTGGGACACTGTACAAATTGTGAGTAAAGGAATGGAATAATTTACAAATCTCATAAATTTATATTTTATTCGCAATAGAATATAGTTAACATATCAAATGTTGAAAGTGAGATTTTTGAAATGTCATGCCAAATATTGGTTCTTTTTGGATTTCATGAGAGCTACACTTTTTATTCCAAAAAAGTTGGGACAGGTAGCTATAAGAGGCCGGAAAAGTTAAATGTAGATATAAGGAACAGCTGGAGGACCACTTTGCAACTTATTAGGTCAATTGGCATCATGATTGGGTATAAAAAGAGCCTCTCCGAGTGGCAGTGTCTCTCAGAAGTCAAAATGGGCAGAGGATCACCAATTCCCCCATTGCTGCAGCGAAAAATAGTGGAGCAAAATCAGAAAGGAGTTTCTCAGAGAAAAATTGCATAGTTTGAAGTTGTCATCATCTACAGTGCATAATATCATCCAAAGATTCAGAAAATCTGGAACAATCTCTGTGCGTAAGGTTCAAGGCCGGAAAACCATACTGGATGCCCTGTGATCTTCGGGCCCTTAGACGGCACAGCATCACATACAGGAATGCTACTGTAAATGGAAATCACAACATGGGCTCAGGAAAACTTCCAGAAAACATTGTCGGTGAACAAAATCCACCGTGCCATTCGCCGTTGCCGGCTAAACTCTATAGGTCAAAAAAGAAGCCTTATCTAAACATGATCCAGAAGCGCAGCTGTTTTCTCTGTGCCAAGGCTCATTTAAAATGGATTGTGGAAAACTGTTCTGTGGTCAGACGGATCAAAATTTGAAGTTCTTTTTGGAAACTGGGACGCCATGTCATCCGGACTAAAGAGGACAAGGACAACCCAATTTGTTATCAGCGCTCAGTTCAGAAGCCTGCTTCTCTGATGGAATGGGGTTGCATGAGTGCATGTGGCATTGGCAGCTTACACATCTGGAAAGGCACAATCAATGCTGAAAGGTATATCCAAGTACTAGAACAACATATGCTCCCATCCAGACGTCGTCTCTTTCAGGGAAGACCTTGCATTTTCCAACATGACAATGCCAGACCACATACTGCATCAATTACAACATCATGGCTGCGTAGAAGGATCCGGGTACTGAAATGGCAAGCCTGCAGTCCAGATCTTTCACCCAAAGAAAACATTTGGCGCATCATAAAGAAGAAGATGCCACAAAGAAGACCTAAGACAGTCGAGCAACTAAAAGCCTGTATTAGACAAGAATGAGACAACATTCCTATTCCTAAACTTGAGCAACTTGTCTCCTCAGTCCCCAGACGTTTGCAGACTGTTATAAAAAGCAGAGGGGATGCCACACAGTGGTAAACATGGCCTTGTCCCAACTTTTTTTGTTTTTTTTTTTTTTTTGTTTGAGATGTGTTGATGCCATGAAATTTAAAATCCACTTATTTTTCCCTTAAAATTATAAATTTTTCTCAGTTTAAACATTTGATATGTCATCTATGTTTTATTCTGAATAAAATATTGAAATTTGTAACTTCCACATCATTGCATTCTGTTTTTATTCACAATTTGTACAGTGTCCCAACTTTTTTGGAATCGGGTTTGTATGTTCTGAATGATTTGGACGTATTTACATCAGAATTCATCCTGTTTTTGACATCCAGACCTGAACAGAACAGAAATGCTCTCATAATAATGAGGCAATGTGCTACCTGCTTTAGTTTATTTGAAATGTGGCAGACCTTGCCTGACTTGTCCCTACTGAATCAGGGGCTGTAAAAGTGCAGCTCTGAAGCCTCCCTTCCTCCCTCCCAGTCTCTGGCAGCCTAAAACAGGTCACTCTCTCTTCATTTGATTGCGTCACCGGCTGGACACAGTCTTCATAAAGCTTTAAAGACACAAGGTTCTTTAGTCAGTCCAGGTCAACAATTTATGAAAAGGAAGTATTTGCATTCAAATTAAGAAAATAACATCCTGTTGGTGGAAATTAGAGCAGAGCATGTTGCAAGATCGTATTCTAATCCAGGCTTTTTGTTGGACATTTAATAGCCACAGAGGTTGTGTAAGCCACCCTTAAAATTCTTATCAAAACAAATCAAAGAGGAAAATGAATGAGCGAGTGAATAATTACGACAGCGGCGATCGTTATCTGTTTCAGGCAGATATGTCTTTCACTGTGATATTGGCAGAATAAAGCAAAGCTCTCTGTGTGTTTATCAGGATTGTGGAGATGTGATGGTGGATTGGGCAGCTGTGGTTACCAGACGCCGGTGCGTTGGTGTAGAACTCAGAGTGTACAGTAATTACCGAACATGCTGTGACCAGCACAAACAGTGAACGGCAAACACAGGCCATCAATACAGTCATCAATGGGTAGCCCCCCTCGGATCTTACTGTTTGGCTAATGACAAACAAGAGGGCTGTTGGACAGATGTGGCGCCGTGTCTCAGAAAGCAACTCGATCCTGGAAGGACGTCACTGTGGCATGGCAGATACGGATCTACACTCCTGCAGCCCCGCTCTGTTTGCTGTGTTGCTGTGCGCACACCTGGCTGATTTCTCACCTATCACTTGCTGCCCACTCTATGTCCGCTAAAAAGTAATGTCATCAGCAGTCAAGGCTGGAGATGTGTGTTTTTTTTTTACAGTACCACACAGTCATTCTTCGAAATTATAAAATGCATTTGGTGCTTTATTTCCTGTGATGAAAAGATGAATCAATATTTTAAAGGGGTCATGAACTGCCTTTGTTTTTTTTATTTTGTACTGTTTGCTAATTGTCAATCATCTTTAACTATAGTGGTCCTGACAGAATTATAGTCGGCACAGCATCCTTTTTCAGTTTCAATCTTTCTGAAAATCCTGCGTCGAATTGTGCCTTGTTAGTAAATGAATCCGCGGTAAAATGAAGTGAACAAAGGACTAAGTTCTTACTGACGCATCTGGAATTACATTAACCATAAAGTTCATCCACTCTTTCCTAATACTGGGATCAGAAGGAAGGCAATGCAAAGACTGTTTTCTTCTTGTCTTCTGCATATACCTGCATTGCCCTCATTAATTACACTACATACACGACGGTGGACGAGCTAACATGCGTGAGTAGGAGCAGCGTATTGTATCTTCCTTCTGCGGAGAAAATCAAACGGCCTTTACAAACGGTAAAACAACAATGTCGGACGATTTTAAAGTTGGAGAAAAAATTGTTATTCGCCCTACCCACCTTTTTGAACCAGAGTACAAAGACAAGACTACCCACAGTGTGACCTCCTGTGATTACGATGCTTCAAAGTCATGATGCACATACCGCGGGGGAGAGCTAGTGCAAACGAGCATTTTGTGGTTACAAGATATTATTATATTTTTTTTTATTTTTTTTTTTTTTAAGAAAATTTTGCTGGATATACCTTACGTCCTTGCTGGGATCGTGTAGAGGCCTTTGAAGCTGCATAGAAACTGCAATTTGGACCTTCAACCCATTGATCCCATTGAAGTCCACTACATGGAGAAAAATCCTTAAATGTTTTCCTCAAAAACCTTAATTTCATTTTTACTGAAGAAAGAAAGACACGAACATCTTAGATGACATTAAGTAAATTATCAGGGATTTTTTAATTCAGGAGTAAACTAATCCTTTAAGTGCACAATCTTGTACCCTTGTCCAATTTTCAAATTTCTTTTTTTTTTTTTTTACTTCAAATCAAAGTTTGTAAAGGTTTTTGATTGGTTTTTGGTTCATATCCATTTTACTTGGTAAAAATCAGTGGGAAAAATTATTCCGGAACCAATGCTGCTGGAATGTGTTTCTTTATTCACTTGTCGTTCTTGTGATTAGCAAAGTGTAGCATTAACTAGCGTTGTCTTATATCTTTATATGGAAGGGTATAGCTAGTATGTTATTTTAAATTCACCTGACATCAAATCAGCAGGGGCTAACAGGGGCATGTGAACCAGCTTCATATGCAGTCATCTTGGACTTACACTGACACCTAGTGGTGTGGATGAATTATTAGACAAAAGCAAACGTTTTCTTCATCTTGTGTGTGTACATCAGTTATTTCAATACTTTAATATTTCTTTGTCTTTATACTATTTAATGGGGTAAAACAAAGCAGTTCTAAGGGGTCATTTCCTGCTCTTAATTTCCTTTACTTTCCTCACAACAAACTAAAAAGTGCCATGATGATCAGTGAGCCATCTGGCTTCATTCAAAGCAGCCGCTCCCAGAAAAAAAAAGGTGACCATGTCACTTAGGGAAGACCTTGAAGCTTTGTAGATTGTTACTATTCAGTGAGAGTGCGCTGGGGTGAATATTGGCTATTGGCATTGTGCTTTACAAGGCTGTAAGCAGAGAGGAAATGAAAAACTCCCTGAGAACAAGATGTACCAGAGGCAGAGGCATGTGCCATACTTAGATATTGAGGATATACAGGTTGAACGGTGGTCAGTGAAATGAAAGCATGGGGACTAGCAGTTATGGGAGTTCCTCCTTTTGGATGTGGGCGTACATCAATTATTAATATATTTTAGCTCTTTGTTGTCCTCCCTCCGGATGTAGGAAGGAAGTGACAGCAAGAGAAAAGATACATTGGCTTACTTTCAGATGAAAATGCTTTACTTACAAGGGGGTCTTTGAAGAACTGCAGTTGTCCCTTTGTCAGATGTGCTTTGTTTCATTTTCTGGATCATGGTGTGCTGCTTTTAAAGATCCTGTAAGGCAAGTAAGTTCATGTGGTGGCCATACTAGTAATGCCCCGGGGAGCCATCATCTAGATAACAGTCTCCTTTCTATTTAAGCAGGGAAAGACCTATTTTTGGTCAAGATTTCAATAACATATCAAATCAATAAAATGAGATAAGAGTAAAAGAGTATCATAAATATTGCTTCTTAAATTCAAATCATCAGTCTGTATTGTATAGACTGGTCCAGCTAATGTGCAAACACATTCAAGAGTAAATAAATAGCCAATGCCTCTTTTCAAAAAAGCGATTGACTCTTTAAACTGACATTTAGTTCACAAGTTCAGAAACACTCATATTACGTACCAAGTATCCACTAACTCCTGGTGGTCCATAATGGTACTGTAGACAATCTGTGAACTGATTCTTTAAAAAAAAAACACTAAATTAACAAAAAATTTGGTTAATTTAATCTACAAATGAACTTGATCTGCATTTTATGTTTGATTCAGTTGATTCTTTAATATTACAGCAGGCCCATTCAACTGGCCCAGATATTTGTTATATTGACAAACTGGGTTTTAAATTTTCCATCAAAGTAGATTTAAAGGACCCCTTTTCTTCCCGCTGAGGCCTTTTACAGTGTCATTATGTCATTCTCCAAGCAAATCGAAATGCAAAAAGACAAGAAAAAGCATCAGTTCCAACAAGGCCGGACTTACAAGTACTTGTTCACCAATGTGCTTATTATACAAAGACCGTTATTGTAGTTGAGAGCAATTATTTAAAAAGGCACTAAAAGTCAATGTCAAGTCAATCTAAACTTCTAAACCAAATATTAGTGTTATTAATGGAAGACATTACACAGTGTTTTCAAGGAAGTCAAGCATTTAGCTTGACATAGACAGTCTGAGGTGGGGGTCAATGTGGGTCAGAAAAGGCTGACAAACTCGAATCCTGAAGGCTAACTAGGTGTGTGGGAATAGATCAGCAACAGATATACGAGTAGGTGGACAGGGACACACACAAAATGCCTGTCTCCATCAGTGGGCCCATCTGTGTGCACTGGCAGAGGGGAGTGTTCAGTGGGCAGAGGCGACCCAGTCTGCTGCCCGTTGCCCAGTGACTCATTCTAGCAGCTGACAGACAACGATGAGGGGGAATAACATGCCCACTGCCTCTGGCACAGCACAGGAAGAGGAAGTGGAACACGGCCCACGCACAGAAACTTCCAGAAGGGCTTTGTGTGTCTGGGGAGAGGGGGGGAGCAGGTGTCTTGCTTCCCCTATTATGAGATTCGATCCAAAAATCAGGCACGCTGATCCACAACCATGAATCTTAAAATGAGGACATTCTTTTATTGGTCACAGACCTGTCCGGTTTAGGTGCACTTTGGGATTACAGGGTTTTCCATCACAAGCCTGGGACCTTTAAAACCACATGTTTTAAGGTTTGAATTGAACATATTTTCACTCTGCTGTTGGCTCGACACAGATAGTCCTGCCCCTAAACTCACACCATTGGTTATTAAAGGGATAGCTCACCCAAAAATTTTAATTCTGTCCTTAATTACTCACATTCATGTTGTTCCAAACCTGTAAGACCTTCATCTCCTTCAAACTACCACAAATTAAGATATTTTTGATGAAATCCGAGAGCTTTCTAACCTGCATAGATAGTAACGCAACTACCACATTCAAGGTCTCCCGAAGGTAGTACAAGGACGCTCATTACAATAGCTTCTTGTGGAAGAGAATAAATTGTTGAATAAAGTGTTTGTTGCACACAAAAGTATTCTCGTTGCTTAATAACATGACGGTTGAACCACTGATGTCACATGGACTATTTTAATGATGTCCTTACTACCTTTCTGGGCCTTGAACGTGGTTGTTGCATTGCTGTCTATGCAGGGTCATAGAGCTCTCGGATTTCATCAAAAATAGCTTAATTTGTGTTCCAAAGATGAATGAAGGTCTTACGGGTTTGGAATGACATGAATGTGAGTAATTAATGACAGAATTTAAATTTTGGGTGAACTATCCCTTTAAGGGAAAACGACTACAGGCATTTATCTTTATCCTATTTGCGTATGTAAATGTAAAAAATGTATTGTTTGTTGGTTTGAACTTGGTACACCCACACGCTGACAGTAGCCATTGACTTACATAGTATAAAAAAGTCAATGGCTACTGTTAACTATTTGGTTACTCCGATTCTTCAGAATATGCACTTTAATTAGGGGTTTTGTGGATATATCATCGCCAAATGAGGTAGCATTTTATTTACTAAAGCTGATGTTTTTTCTTTCTGGCTGTTAAAATATCTTTATTTAGGATAGTCTGGAGTAATATTTTGGGTCTACAAATAGTCATATCTCAAGTCCTCTTTGTCAGACTTAATATGTCACAAAAAACACTGTATACTGAAACAATAGTCTTAATGCACTGTAATTAATCAACTGGGGAAGTATGGTAATATCTATTTTTACCCTATTCACCTGTTGTGTCTTGATGAAAAAGCAGTTGGTTTTGCAATCCAGGTGGTATCACACGTGTAATTTTCCAAAAGAGAGAGAGAAAAAATTCATGACACTTAACTGGAAGCCCTCTCCCGTCAGTGACGTATACACTGACTCACTCAGCACACTACACTGATAAGGTTGTACATAAAGCCCATTGTAGAGCGTCTACGTTGAATGTCTAGATGCTTATTTTTACATGCACTATGGCCAATCTGCTTTTGCATGCAACCTAATGGACTAAAGAGAGATAAATAGCTAATAGCAGGGGAAATAGAGTCCATTAAACACATCTGATGGTTGGAAACAAATAGCGAGGCTACATGAGAGCAGGTGAGGGAGCCCACCTGGGTCTGTGTAGCTCGCATCATTACTTTTTTTGTGCATTTAATCCATCTGTCCCAAAGCAGGCCGGAGTGTGTGTGGTGTTTTATAAGAGATGAAGAGCTGAGAGTGACTCACTAGAGCAGAGGAAGGGTTGAGGCAATGCCAGCTCTCCAAATCCTCAAGCTAGGGCAGCAGCAGTGCAATCACTGAAGCTTGAGGAAGAAAACGTTTTTTTTTCAAACCCCAGACTAACTTTATCAATCGTCAGCTCCAGTTAAATTGGTTACATTATGTTGGATTGGCAGAACAGTTATTATTCTTCCATAAAGAATGTTGACTCGTATGCAGAGATGAACCGATATTAAACTTGGTTGATACCCATAAACCGATAATTGTTTCCATGTTATGGTAGATAACAGATAAATTGCAGATGTTAAAAGTCGATATTATTTCTTTAAATACAAAATAAAATTTAGGTTTCACAACACAATGGATGTTCATTTTGATATTTACTGGAGATATATTTTGTGTTATTCAATTAAAGATTAACTTTAAGTGAGCATTAGATGGCAGAAGATAATCTAGGTGTAAAAATAAGGGAAATTAGCATGTATGAGCAAATAAATGAAATGTCAAATAATCAATATTTGAGATGGATAATAAAATGTAAGAATTATTAATATGTTTGTTTATTATAATTTATATTTGATTATTTATTAACTATTATTATCAACTGCATTACTATTTCAAGAATAGGCCAGTTCTGCAAATATCAGAGATCTCAATATGAACTTTTTTCCAACAATTATCTAAGCAATGCCACCCTTGTCAAATTTATTGATCTCAAATGCTACTGTATAAAAAAATCATTAAAAAAAACATTCATTTTTTTTATCACTTTAGTATTTATTTGTATTTCACCTTTTAGGATCAACCAGATTAAACTATGCAAAACATTTCTAATAAAATGAGCAGGACTTTTTCTTTTTACTCATTAGATATTTACGTTGACACTTAAATAACACAATTTAATTGTCCCCTGGATGTGCACAATGAATAATGTAATATATATTTGTAAATGTTTGCTCATCGTGATGTCTTACATACATTTGTGTAAGTTCATAATGTTCAGTAAAGAACACAGCTTATATCATATTGTGTACTGTCTGTATGTCTCAACATGTGTGCATGGTGACACGCTGACAGGATGTAACAGAGCTTACTGTCATCTGCTTTATTCAGACGTGTATTTTCACACTTAGCCAAACTCATTCAGAGTCACCAGACCCTTCCACGTCACCAAATATCACAGCTTTTCTTTCCAGCGGCACTAGTCACATCTTCTTTTTGCGCCTGATGTAAAATAAATAAGGAAGAACAGGAATACAAAGTCAAGGGCAAATAGCGTGGCTGTCATCGTACTTAACTCAGAGCTCTTGATGTGAGATTGGCCCAGCCTCGTTCACAGTGGCTGAGACGGCCATCCATGCGCAGCGTCTTATTACACATCCGGAGAGTCATTTGTGATGCTCGAGGGGGGATGATGAAAGTCGTATGCACACTGAACTAGGGTGTTTGTTCCATCGGATGCCCGCAGAGATGAGACAAACCAGCAGGAACAAAGAAGCTGTGAGACACTACTCCTTCCAAAGCAACTTGACCTCGCAAGGCAGATGGTTCATTATTGTTATAACCCGCAGATTGACATTGGCAGGTGAACAGCGGGCTGTCCCAGAAATTATTTTAGAGCATAGATGCCAGATATGACAGGTGATGGCAATGATGTCACGTTTCGCACATCGTCGACCCTTCTGGTCCTGTACAGCAAATGAAGGGCGTTCTGAATTGGATGAATGACCTGTCAATGGAAAAATGCAAAATAGACAGAGACTCATGCAGCCGATAGTGAGATGACAGGTGCATAACTATACAAATAGCCATCAGTGGCCAGAAATCTGGGTCACAGCATTGGCACAACAACAAACAACAAAATAAAAGAGAATACACAGCAAAAAAAATGTGTAGGTGGGTTAATTTAGTAAAAAAAAAAAACATAACAGTTTAAGAGAACGTAGGCTGATTTTAGAGAATAATTTAGAGATGAACATAAGTGTTTGTGAGACATTGTTCAACAAGGCATTGTGAAGAGTGTTAATGGTTCCTAATAAAGCTGGTGTTTAAATATAAACAGGTTCTCACCGTGGCACATTATCAAATGTGGAACACACATATTTTATTTTATACAAGCAGTAATAATGGTTCAATAGGACATTTAACCCTTTTACCAAGTATCAACTGATTGGAGGCCTCTTTTTAACAAATGTTTGTTCCCATATTTAAAGTATGAGCTAAGGAGCATATTCACATCAATTTATAACCATATTTAACAAACATTAATGTGATAGTTTAATTTACTCACCCCCATGTTGTTCTGTATGAATATATACATTTATTTCTTCTGTTGATTGCTAAAGAAGATGTTTTGAAAAATGTTGGTAACCAAAGTTGCTGGTAGCCATTGAACTCCACAGTATGGGAAAAAATCTACCATGGAATTCAATGGCTACCAGCAACTGTTTGGTTGCACACTTTCTTAAAAAAATATCTTCTTTTGTGTTCAACAGAAGAAAGAAACTCATACAGGTTTGGAACAACTTGAGGGTGAGTAAATGATGACAGGATTTAGATTTTCATCACAATCATTATTCAGAAAATTGGTAAAAGCTTTTTTTAAAAATGTTGTAATATATAAATTATAAAATGTAAAACACAATAATATATGTATAATCTAACTTAATTAAATTAGATTTAATATGTGTGCATGTGTATTTTATGTCATCAAGGTAGTCTGTCTGTGCACTTGAAAATACATTCAGCCCACTGTGATAAATTGAGTATCTGCCATTTCTCCTTCCATCTCAGTTTGTCATAGAGTGTGTGTGTGTGTGTGTGTGTGTGTGTGTGGGGCAGGGAGCGGCAGTGGACCCTCTGAACTCATTCCTGACTCTACCCCCCTCCCCAGGGCTACACGGGAGGAAGCTCAAACCCCCTCTTTCCAACAAACAACCACACGCACAAACAAGTAGAGATAAGATATAACACAGAACGATAATGATCCCATGGGAAGCAATGCACTTTATTGGGGGAAAATGTACGTCTGCTAATCAAACATATTTAAACATTATAACACATCCAAACACACTGTAAACACACACACATGCAACACGCCCTGATAAGAATTCCAGCAACACAGTATGTTATAAATGGGGAATCCCTATTGGCAAAGACACAATCAGGTGACCAGCTACCATGGCAACAACCGCCTGCTGCCTGTCTCTGAGGAGCTTAAAGAGTGTAGGAGACTCATTCCCAGATCCAATGTGCTGTCAAAGACAAGAGAGGACTCCCCACTGAAATCAGCATGAATGAAGACACATCAGCATCCAAATACTTGAACGACCAAACTGGCATCTCATTCTGATCAGTTCAGGTGCTCATTTGCATAAACTCAACCAAATCATGAGATGTGTCTTATTTAGGACTTTCAATTTAATGAGATCAGTTACAAACAAATACATAAGACAAAAGAAATAAAAATAATAAATTAATTAATTCAACCTGACACAGCTTCTTAAAGACAATGCTCATGGCGTGAGATGCTGAAAAAACAATAACATATGACATAACTAGCAATTAAAAATGATCATGTGTTGACGTGTTTCACATGTCACATATTTTGGGTGACCTATTTCTTTAATTAATGGGCATATTGTGTAAAAAATTTACATTTAAATAGCATTTTTAACTCATAGACAGTCCTAGTACAAGCACATTTATCTTTAGAAAACATTTATCTTTTTATGTTAAAGCAATACCACTAGACCTTCATTTCACCTTTGCCCATACTGCATAAAATGATGACATCATTTCATCTGAGCTATAAATAAAACCACCGTGTTCTAAAGTGCATTAACTCTTAATGCAACTCTGGATAGATCTGAACAGATCTGTAAAAGCAGCTCTCCATTATGGGAGAGGAGAGTCTGTCAATCAAGGGCTGACGAAAGTAATTTATGAGCGTATGACTCAGACAGTTTCTAATAAAAGATCCACCTGAATCAGTAAAGCCACTTTCCCGGAACTAAAATCCCAAAGTTGCATTTCTAAGAAATCAGAGCTTCTGAGTTTGATAGGTAGGTGTCCCTAAACCAGGCCTGCTTTAATTGCATGTTGAGTGACACAGGATGCTCAACTCGACAGATGAAGAGAACAGCAGATAGCTTTTTAGAGTGTGTTTAAATAAGTGTAAATAGCGTATGTGTGGAAGTCTATATCACAACCCAGCAACAGATAACATCTGCTCCGCAGCTGAAAACGGACCAGGAAACAAAATAGTTTCTGACTCTCTCAGATGGTGTAATTATTTCACTGACACTTAGAATGAAAGAAAATCTTCCACATGTGAAGGGTAAATAATCTTGAAAGTAATATTTCATTCATTAAGTTCCCTAATGATGCTGTTCCGACAATACAGCGTGGTATTTGATGATTAATTCTTGTAATTTACAATAATGAACACGACATTAGCGATGCACACTTATTTAATCAAACATCTGCTATCGCAGTCTGAATGCAATTTTCACCACAGGTAAGAAAAAAGCGAAGTACAGCAGGGTGAGTAACCATCCTCAGTATGATGATGTCCGTGTCATGTGACCCTCCACCGCCTCTATCAGCCAGAGCTCATAATCTAAGCACGTAAATGACTGAGTGAATCATCCAATATTTGGATTGTATTATCAGACTATACAGTTGGCAGAGTGCTGCTCACTTTAAGGAGTATGGTGAACATTACTTCTTGTTTTCCTTGTTCCACGACCATGTACTCTTGTTAAACCTTCAAAATCAAGGTCAAAGTAAGGTTTCTAGACCAGACACTGATACGATTTATGGCAATGAAAACAGGCACATTTGGTAAATCCAACTAACATGGATTGTTATTCTTGTTTCAGAGAACAACCACAAACCACCAAGGCATGATTTCATGACATGATCCACACCAGGTATCAGTCAAGTACCTTGTGACACCCATGTTCGGAAACTATCCGTGACTAAGACCAGATGACCAAGGTAAGAGGGAGAGATACCTAATGAATAAGTCTATTTATGAAATGCATTATCCTCTGTGGATGGTAAAAAGCTGTGCCTCGTCCTGGAAATACTCAGCCATTCTAAACGCAACACATCTCAAAAAGCTTCAAACCACTTACAGCTTTTATCGCAGAGGTAGTACCTGAGGGACCCGAGACTTGACTGCTCTGTTCCGATGCATCCGGAAGTTTAAAAGCAACACATTTCCTGCCTTAAGTGGCCATTTCTCTGAAGATCTGGTGTGTAGCCAGTAGGGTTGTGCGCCAGTTTGGCATGCCTTTAAAAGTCCAATTGTGTTTCTAAATTTAAACGCAATTTGAATGGTTGCAGATGCATAATTGTGATTTCAATTCAAGGAAACAGAATTACCATTGAAATTTAATAAACGAAGAACGTTTTCTTAGTAAAAATATTTAAAGGGGTCATAAGATGCTGCTAAAAAGAACATTATTTTGGTATTTGGTGTAATGAAAAGTGTTTATGCGTTAATTAAAAAAACCACTATTTTCCACATACTGTAAAATTATTGTTTCTCCTCTAGGCCCCGCCTTTTTGAAACGCGTCGATTTTTACAAACCTCATCAGTCTGAAAAGCGAGGTGTGATGTGATTGGCCAGATACCAATGCGTTGTGATTGGCCGATTACCTCAAGCGTGAGACGGAAATGTTTATGCCCCTCACATACTGTTGATGCCATGCCCCGGCCGGAGCGACGAGACAAAAACATAAAAACCCATTACAAACGAGGCATTTGTGAAGCCCGGGGGCCATAATTATGATTTAAATGAATTTACTGCTATTTTACGCGTTTTTTCGTGCATGGCATCGTGTCGAATAAAACATAAAACTCTGTCGGCATTTGTGATCGGAGAAATGACAAACAAAAGGCTACTATATGCCAAAACGCAGTTGAATCATCATCGGTGGCAAATCCTTTAAATATGAAAACGTACTTATGTGAGTCAGAACTGCCGGCATTGTAGTCTACTTTACCAGGATCAGGAAATGGTCCTCCATTAAAATGTGCTGCACACATCTGAATAATTCGGTTGAAGTGTTCTGGAACAGTGTTGTAAATAAAACTTAACCACTGATTTGTAGTCGTGTCCTCTCTTGGAAGACCAAACAAAGTAGTTTCGCTTTCACAACGGAAAAACACAGCGGCCTAGCGTGAGCAAAAGCCCCGACTTAGCGTGCGCTGAGGCCGGGATAGAGTGGGCTGAGGCCGGGCTAGCGTGAGCCGAAGCCCCGGCTTAGAGTGCGCTGAGGCCGGGATAGAGTGAGATGAGGCCGGGATAGAGTGAGCTGAGGACGGGATAGAGTGAGCTGAGGCCGGGATAGAGTGAGCAGAGGCGGCGGAGTCGAGAACGGCGCGCGTTCTTTGGAATGAGTGGGCAACCAAATGTGAAGACACCCGGGGATGACCTCCGCTTCGTCCACGGTGATGAAGTTGAAGTATTTCCTCAGCGACAGCACAGATCAGCTCTAGGCATGACGAAGCGGATATCGTCCTCTTTTGGAAAGACCAAACAAAGTAGTTTCGCTTGCACAATGAAACACACAGCGCCTTCATGACATGGCATCGGCGGCAGCAACAATAAAGTGAGATTAAAAGTTACGCTCTTTCTTTGCTAGTGACATTGGGCAGCGTTTTTATGCAAATATTACCAAATAGTGAGGTAGATATGGTGGGAGGTTGTTAGACACGAGCCGTTTTAGGTAGGTGGTGGCTGACTCTGACGTTTATAACGACATTATCTCTTTTGGATTGGAGACTTGAGTCTTTCGCAACTTTACAGATCGTCTTTACTACACCCAAGAGCTTGTAAACACTCCAAATGAGGAAAGGAAAAAGTGAAACGCATTATATGACCCCTTTAAGTCCTTTTTGTGAATAACCCTGTATCATATCTCCATAAAAACATGTGAGGATAATATTAATAAGGTTTGAAATTCGAAAGAGAAATATTATATAATTAGATATAAAACTTAAAATTATACACTACCGTTAAATCAGGTAAGGAAGATTTTTGAAAAAAAAAAAATAATTTTATTAGCAAGAACACATTAAAATTTAGCAAAAATCCTGTAAAGACATTTATAATGTATTATATTTATGTATATGTAATAGAAGGTTTCTATTTCAATAAATGCTGTTCTTTTGAACTTGCTATTATGTAACAGATCCTAAAAGTTTTTTTTTTACAAAAATATTAAGCAGCAAAAACTATTTTTTCATTGACAGTTACTAACATTTCTCATTGTATCAGTTGTATGAAATCCATATCATCGATCAATGTATGACTTCCATCGCCATCCATCATCTATCATCTATCTATCTATCTATCTATTATATATGCTATCTTCTATCTATTATCTATCTATCTGTCTATATATCTATACATAAAACACACTAACCACATAGATTTAACAGCCAAATGAAAAGAAATGTATATAAACCACTATTAGACCATTATCCCTCTCTTCTTACTCTCTAGCAGACAGAGAGTTTGTTCAGCCATGGGGGTGTTGCTTCTATCTCCTAACTCAACTGTGGTCCCTGATCTGTCATTGCCAGCCGGATGAATCTGTCACAGCTCATGTCGCTAAAACAAGGACTGCCTTCCCGCTCATCATGACCTCCACACACTGTTCCAGCATGCCCTGCAGCACCTGACTGTATCTATGTGCTTTCACAGACACGACATGCGTTGAACTCTGAGAGCACACCAATGTCACAGAATGTTATAGAAAACTTTGATCTTCTCGATAGTTCACTCAGAAATGAAAATATTGTCATAATTTACTCACCACTCATTTACAGCGGCCAAACTTGAATCAGTGTTATTTTAGTATGACTGATATTTACTATAATAGTTTTTGTTAATATTTTGAATAATATTTTATTTTTATATTTTCTCTTTTCACTTAAATTCTAGTTAAAGTTTTAGTAATTTTGTTGTGTTTCTGCATTTTTCAAATATTTTTAAGCACGTCTCTATAGTTTTTTGATATTTTAATTTATTAGTTTGGGTTAATTTAGATTAATTTAGTTAAACTAAATTCAAATTAGAAATGCTGCCTTGTCAACTAGCTCAAAAAAGTAAGTTTAAGTTTTTTACATTTTATTTCAGTTTAATGTTTATTTTATTTCAAAGAATGAAAATGTTTTTATTACTATATTTTCAGGTTGTTGAGCTCCAAAAAGGACCAAAAAGAAACAATACAAGCATCATAAAAATAATCCATGTGACTTGTATACTATATTGGGCTATATATGGGTGAGCAAATGATGGCAATTTTTAAATTCATTAATTTATTTAGGTGAACTATCAATTTTAAAAACATACATGATAGCAGTCACTGTAAATAGACTGTTTGGCTCTTGGGAAAAACTGCAGTACGTTTCACCATTTAGGCTACTACTATATGGATCATTATAACATTAGAGACCCATTTCCTCTCTCTCTCTTTCTTTCTCTCTCTCTCTGGACGGATGGATTGAGGTGCTACCACTGGCTGTTCTGTTCAGCGTCACACAGTTATTTTCATCTAAATGTAGACACCAGCCCTTAACCCAACTACACGCTGTCACTGAATATGAGGCCATGCCAACCATGATTAGAGTTAGAGATTTGAGACAACACGTCAGATGCCGATGAGGTCAGCACTAGCGCATGAATGGACAGGCAGAAAGTCCAGAAGAAAGATGACGTGTCATTCGCCACCTCATGCCTCAGGGGGCCCTGTCACCCTCGTGTCCTCAAACAAGCCCCTGGCACTGTCTGCTATGGGACACCTTACTGACACGCAGCCCATACACAGAAACACAGTTACTGATTTGTACCAAGAGGGACAAGGCTGACTCAGAGGTGTTTTTTTTTTCAGGATGTGAACATGTGACATTTATACAAGTGGCAAACTGTCTATGGAAACTTATGTAAGGGATAGTTCACCCAAAAATAAAAATTCTGTTATCGTTAATTGCCCTCATGTTGTTCGAAACCCGTATGACCTTCGTTCATCTCAGACATAAATTTAAGACAGTTGAATGAATTTCGAGAGCTTTCTGACCCTGCATAGACAGCAATGCAATTGACACGTTCAAGGCCCAGAAAGTTAAGGGCATTGTTAAACTAGTCCATGTGACATCAGTGGTTCAACCGTAATTTTACAAAGCAGCGAAAATACTTTTTGTGCACAAAGAAAACAAAAATAACTTTATTCAACAAATTGTTCTACCTCTGCACTTAAACAACGCATACGTGTGATGCTGCTGACATAGAACACGCATGCAAGAAGCCTTCGCGCATACGTCATGATACTCTCTATAATGGCGCCCTAGGGTGACGAGAAGGAGGAGAATTGTTGAATAAAGTTCATATTTTGGGGGGGGTCAGAAAGCTCTCGGATTTCATCAAAAAGATCTTAATTTGTGATCCGAAGATGAACGAAGTCTACGGGTTTGGAACCAAATATGAGGAAGATGACAGAATTTCATTTTTGGGTTAACTATCCCTTTAATATGTTATATTCTGTTAAATGGCATCTTAAGAACATTCATTAGATGTTTTATTAATACCAGATTATAATACAAGTTATTCTAACACCACATACATATAATTGGGGGACACAACATTTTCTTAAAATATAATATGTATTTTTAAAAATCATTTTAAATTTTAATTCAATTGTGCATGTTAAATAAAATCTATATTCACAATACAATTTATTTGTGTTAAAAATGTAATATTGTTGCAGTTGCATATTAGGATATCTCTTTGATAGTACCTCTTGAACATACATTTTGTTACTGAAAGTTTTCTCAGTTAAATATGTATTTGTAAACAATAATGTAACCATTAAAATTGTGCACTGAATACATATACACAATCATTTAATAATTTATTGGTATTTAAATTTTATTTTAACAGTTGAAAATTAGAGGGACACCCTTGTATAGTAACTGCAATGAATAAGGGCCCATAAAGTGCGAACTTGAGCAAGTTTTATTTTAAATGTTAATGTTTTTGTTTGTTTGTTCAGTCCGGCCCATTTCGCCACAACATATAACACAGCAATATTGGAGTTCTCACAAATTACCTTTCAAAAAGTTGCCCAATTTCTAGGGATATGTTAGAAATATACAGTGGTGTGAAAAATGTTGGCCCCCTTCCTGATTTCTCATTTTATTTGCATGTTTGTCACACTTTAATGTTCCAGATCATAAACAAATTTAAATATTAGTAAAAGATAACTCAAGTGAACACAACATGCAGTTTTTATATGAAGGTTTTTATTATTAAGGGAAAAAAAAATCCAAAACTACATGGCCCTGTGTGAAGAAGTGTTTGCCCCCCTGTTAAAACTGTGGTTTATCACACCTGAGTTCAATTTCTCTAGCCACACCCAGGCCTGATTACTGCCACACCTGTTCGCAATCAAGAAATCTCTTAAATAGGACCTGCCTGACAAAGTGAAGTAGACCAAAAGATCCTCAAAAGTTAGACATCATGTCGAGATCCAAAGAAATTCAGAAACAACTGAGAAAGAAAGTAATGAGATCTATCAGTCTGGAAAAGGTTAAAAAGCCATTTCTAAAGCTTTGGGACTACAGCGAACCACAGTGAGAGCCATTATTCACAAATGCAAAAACATGGAACAGTGGAGAACCTTCCCAGGAGTGGCCGGCCGACCAAAATTACCCCAAGAGCACAGCGACGACTCATCCAAGAGGTCACAAAAGACCCCACAACAACATCCAAAGAACTGCAGGCCTCACTTGCCTCAGTTAAGGTCAGTGTTCATGACTCCACCATAAGAAAGAGACTGGGCAAAAATGGTCTGCATGGCAGAGTTCCAAGACGAAAACCGCTGCTGAGCAAAAAAGAACATAAAGGCTCGTCTCAGTTTTGTCAGAAAACATCTTGATGATCCCCAAGAATTTTGGGAAAATACCCTGTGGACTGACGAGACAAAAGTTGAAAACTTTTTGTGTCCCATTACGTCTGGCGTAAAAAACTGCATTTCAGAAAAAGAACATCATAAAAACAGTAAAATATGGTGGTGGTAGTGTGATGGTCTGGGGCTGTTTTGCTGCTTCAGGACCTGGAAGACTTGCTGTGATAAATGGAACCATGAATTCTGCTGTTTACCAAAAAATCCTGACGGAGAATGTCCGGCCATCAGTTTGTGAACTCAAGCTCAAGCGCACTTGGGTTATACAGCAGGACAATGATCCCAAACACACACCAGCAAGTCCACCTCTGAATGGCTGAAGAGAAACAAAATGAAGACTTTGGAGTGGCTTAGTCAAAATCCTGACCTGAATCCTATTGAGATGCAGTGGCATGACCTTAAAAAGGCAGTTCATGATCGAAAACCCTCCAATGTGGCTGAATAAAAAAAAATTCTGCAAAGAAGAGTGGGCCAAAATTCCTCCACAGCGCTGTAACAGACTCATTGCAAGTTATCGCAAACGCTTGATTGCAGTTGTTGCTGCTAAGGGTGGCCCAACCAGTTATTAGGTTTAGGGGGCAAACACTTTTCACACAGGGCCATGTAGTTTTGAACTTTGTTTTCCCTTAATAATAAAAACCATCATTTAAAAACTGCATGTTGTGTTCACCTCTGTTATCTTTGACTAATATTTAAAATTTGTTTGATGATCTGAAACAATAAAGTTTGACAAACACGGAAGGGGCAACCACTTTTCCACACCACTGTACTTGATATATAGCAATATCATGAATTATTACCGTATTTATCATGTGTACCATGGCATTTACATGGTAACCCAAGATAAAATGCATGCTAATGCCGTGGTACGTGTACTGCTAGTGTTTTAATGTTCTTACTTGTAATGAGTCGTTCACAGGCACACATGCAGATGTTAAACTTATATTTTCTTTGTGGCTGACAAACAGATAGATGCTATTTCAGGTTGTTCCGATAAAATGTATAGGTAAATGTCTAAATATGCAACCCATCCATCACTCTTTTTGTTTTCTGTGTAAAAAAAGTATCACCATTCCAGACATTTCAGTGTGTGAGTGAGCTGTGCGGATCATTCAGACTGAATCACGAATTGATTCAGAGTGTTTTGCTAACTTTGACCAAAGTGTGGGAAAGAATCTACTCACAACATGATTCGTTTAGAAATCGGCATTGCTAGTTCTGATTAAGAATGGGAACAAAATACAGGACACATGGCATGATTGCTGAAATACTGTGAGGGAAAATCTCTTGTTGTTAGGCCTATGCAATAATTTATACAAGGTTTTTAGTCTGTTTGGGCAGCTTGTTTGGAAACAAGCATTATTTTATCAGTTCAGTTTAGTTTCTTTAGCGATGCAGAAATTACTAGGCTTTCACTTACAAGTGACACAAAAATTGCTATTCAGTGAATCAAGTACTTTGTGTTATCCTTTACACTTAGGGTTACTGGAAAATGTGTCATTAGAATATGAATAAAACAATGGATAAGCTGATGCACACAATGAACTGACTTCCCACGTGAACAGCACTGAATGGAACCTTGTGCTAACAATTGAGTCTTGAGACTCGCTCTATAATTATCCTATGTGATCTCCAATGAATTGATTTCCTAAGTAATGACACACTGAAAGCAGTTAAATAAAGAGCACAAGTACACACTACACTGTTCATCTGACTTATCTAAATGCAAAAAATGTCTTCTCTTGTAGTTGGAGTCTTGAGACATCAATTGTCAAGTTGCAAAAGCAGAGTGAAGTAAGGTTGGAGTCTTGAGACATCAATTGTCAAGTTGCAAAAGCAGAGTGAAGTAAGAGGTAAGCCTGTCCGTGCCGTGAGATCTTTGGCACCGTCGCACTGAGAGGTCTGAGAGGGAGGGCAAGAGAAAGCTTGACACTTTGTGTAGCACAGTGTTTTTAAAACTGAGTGTGAGAGCAGACAGGCTGCAGAGCGAGAGGTCAGCGGGGTCAAGGAGGGCAGGAAAAATAACTGATAGGAAATAAGTGTGCATGACTGAAGAACACAAGGTGACTGGAGGGGGGGCTGGGGTGTGGGAGGAGACCATCTGGGTAAGAAATCCAACTTTGAGAGCAAGTTATCTCTGCTTCAATGAGCATTGTAGTTGTAAAGTAAGTTTTTGTAATATATAATCATAAAGAAGGTAATGCATGTAAAATAAAAATAAATAACAGATTTAATTAAAAGATTATTTACAATAATTTTTGTTGAAGAAAGTACAGAAAATTGCACTAGAGAGCAAGAAAGAAGTATAATATGTAATATATGAGGTTATATGTGAGACAGGAGGATGTTTGTAATCCAGTGAAAACTGAAGTAATCATTAGCCACAAATGAACATCTGCGTCATTTTTTTTGCATTTGTTCTTAAAATAACTCATTTGAATTTGTCCCAGACATCGACAGACGAAAACACAATACGTTCTTCTACAAAAAGGTACAGAGCAGGATGTGAGGTCTGGGTGTGATATCATAGCTGAAGCTTCTTAAAGGGAAGAAGCTTTCACCCAAAAAATGAAAATTCTGTCATTAATTACTCACCCTCATTTTGTTCCAAACCCATAAGACCTTTGTTAATCTTCTGAACACAATAAGATTTTTTGATGAAATCCGATAACTTTCTGATCCTGCATAGACAGCAACGGAACTGACATGTTCAAGACCTAGAAAGGAAGTTAGGACATCATTAAAATAGTCCATGTGACATCACTGGTTCAACCGTAATTTTATGAAGCTACGAGGATTACTTGTGAACGCTCGTTAAATACTTCAAAGTCATTATTTTTGTTTTCTTTGCACACCAAACGATTCTCGTTGTGCTTCATAACACTGCGGTTGAACGCTGTGTCACAATGACTATTTTAACCGATGGTGTCCTTAATCTTATGGCCCTTGAACTTTTCAGTTGACCTTGCTCTCGGATTTGATCAAAAATCTCTAATTTGTGTTATGAAGATTAACAAAGGTCTACGGGTGGGAACGAACACGAGGGTGAGTAAATAAGGACAGAATTTTCATTTTTGAGTGAAACTCTCCTTCAAAATCAAGTACACTGTACAAAATCAAGGCAAGAGCATGAAAAGTCATGGATTTTTTTTGCCTGAGATTCATGCGCTTTTGAATATGCATCCTAATATTTCATGTTCACCAGGAAGGATATTCAAAATGTCAACTGCGCTGCACATATAGAGGCCACAAGCATATTCAAGGAGTGTAAACACATGTGTAATTCCTTTTACAAGGACAGTCAGCTATGCAATTATTAAGTCAGTAAATCCAATTGGCATAATGAATTGTGAATGAATTGTCTATGTAGTTTCATTACAGTACCAGTTTTTTAAAACACCCATGAACATTAATGCTAATGCATTATTAATGAACTTTAATTAGAATTAATAATTAATCGCAAAACAGTTCTAACAGTTTTAGACTTCAGCATAAACCTCTGTAATGGAAAGACAGTGCCATTACTTCTAAACAGAGCACCCAGTGGGACAATTACACTCTTGACTCAGTGTTTGTCAGAGCATTAGCTCTGTCTGGGTGGCACTAATGTGTCATTAAGTGGTGCTCATCCTTTTACTGACAGTAGACGTCTTGTCACCTACTGAAGCAAACTGTAAAAAAAAAAAAAACACCTTCCACCTGTAAGCCACTATATGCACTTATAACTTACGTTTTATCTCAAACACACAGGTGTGAATACTAATGACTTGATGGTCTTGAACTGTGGTCTCTGCTTGAATATATAGAGAGTGAGTTCTTTTAAAGTAGGAAACAGCTCAATCCTTCCTGAGAATGGAGCAGGTGTTGATGTTTTATGTATTAGGACAGCATATGAAACAGACTTGGCTAGACTTGGCTCATGGCCTAACAATCTGACAAACATAAATAATGAAAAGCAGACTTGGAGCGCCGCCATTTGTTCTGTTCTCTAGTGAAGAATTTCTGAACACTTTTGAAATTAATTGCAAGTCTGTTGTTTGCAATTTGCAAGTTTGTTGTGCGAAATCTGTTGTAAGATACTTCCATGCTCATGTAGAATGTTGCAGTTTTCCACAATGATTTTTAGTTGTTAAATAGCAACTTGTTAGCAGTTTGTACATAACAGCTTCAGTATCCTGTACTGGAGGAAGGGGTGTTATCGTTCACTAAAACCATTAAAAAATGTTGTTACTTGAAATAAAACAAACGTTAACTAAATAAAATATTTTAAAAAATTCAACATATTTTATTTCAGCAATGGACAAGGAAAAATTGCAAATGTATTAGTTTTAACTTGATGTACGAACTGATGAAATTAATAAAACGGAAATATAAAAATTAGTGCTGAGGGCAACGTTAATCGCATCCAAAAATAAAGTTTTTGTTTATGTAATATATGTGTGTGTACTGTGTATATTTATTATGTATATGTAAAGACACACACATACAGTATATATTTTAAAAATATTCGCATGTATTCACATGTATATTTATGTTAATATCATTTATATTATATATGTCACGTTTGTTTCTGTTTAGTTCCTGTTTGCCCATATTTGGTTCATTTCCTGCTCATTTAGTTAACACTTTATTCGTCATCGTTTTGATTGATCTCAACTTGTTTCAGGTCTCCTAATTAGTTCCAGTGTGTTATTATACCACTGTGTTTCCTCAGTTCCCTTGTATTTATTTGAAGATACCGTGTGGTGCTTATAGCCTCTGTATTCTTATACACTCTTGGCTTGATAATAAAGACTCCCTTTTGGATTAAAAAAAACCCCCTTGCTGTGTGCCTCATCTACCCACCACGGGACAATATATAAATATCTAAACTTAACATTTTTCTTAAATATATACATGCGCGTGTGTGTTTATATATGCATATAAATATACACAGTACATATATTATGTACACAAATGCGATTAATCGTTGCCCAGCAACAGTTAAAATATTTGTGGTCAGTAAGATTTTTAAAAGAAGTCCGTTACTGTATTTATTTCATCAAAAATATAGTAAAAATGTGTATTTGTGAAATATTATAACTATGTAATATTGTGAAATATTATTACATTACGTAACATTCTAGTTCTGTAAAATGGTTAGTTTATTAGTGACATCTGTTTAAATGTAATTGTTTAATTGGTTATTTACCTGGTAATTATTATATTTTAAAATGTAATTTATTCCTGAGATAAAAAGTTTGAATTTTTCAGTTAAAAAATCAATGTTAAAACAGCTGTGCTGCTTAATATTTTTATGGAAACCGGGATATGTTTTTTTTTCAGGATTCTTTAAAGAATAAAAAGTTCAAAAGAACAGCATTTATTTGAAATAGACATCTTTTGTAATATTATAAATGTCATTACTTACATTTTCGATCAATTGAATGCATCCTCGCTGAATACAAGTATTAATTTCTTTAAAAAATGTATCTTACTGACTACAAACTTGTAAACAGTAGTGTATGTATAGAACAAAGTGTGAAAGCCTTCAAATATTGTCAACGACAGATCTTATTTTATTCATTAATCAAAAAAGTGTGAATTAGCCTTGACTGAACAGCCATATATAAATGTGTTTACATAGCTTTCACAATATAGTTCCAAATAGATCATTTTCAGATCCTCTGAGCGGTTTGAATATTAACTCTTGTGCCAGCTAAACTGATCAGTTCTGTGTGATAAATTCCAAAGCAGGTTCACTGGAAACTTGCTCTGCTCTTTTTCAGAGAATGGCCTGACTCGCTGACCTCCCCGAGGTTAATAATACACTTTGGCGGTGTGGACACAGGATGCTGAAAATGCCTAGGCACACACGCTGCTCCATTTGCCGGGATTATTCACTCATTTCCAAACAGCTGGGGAATTATAAAGCACCCTAAGGTTGCATGCGCAGGCTCCGGAGTGCAGGTGGTGTGTGTCTTGCTTTACCCCTGCACTCAGGATGTGTGTTTTGATTTTATGGCTCAGAGGAGGATGTGGTGCGATGACCTCAGCTCCTGAGCCCAGGTCCTCTCACTCAAACAGACTGCACATAACAATCAATTTCTAATCATAAGCCAAGAGTTACTGTAAGCTCTGACCTATGCATTATTCAGTTGAGGGACAAGGGCAAGCAATGAAAGCCCCTATGCGCAAATCATGAAGATTTAACACACATCTCTTTTACCAATTTACAGCGGCGCTTCTCTGTAACCACAGCGATTAAACAGAATGTTGGAACAAAAAATGATGGTGTAGGAGTATATTTATTCTCTTTTACCCTCGATCGTCGCTCACACTTGTGCTGGGAACATGTCCGACTCTCTTGTTCATAACAACTGCTTGAGAGTAAATCAATAACAACAGACTGAACAAGAGTCATGCAAATCATTATTTTCACCCAGCGAGTCTGTGAGGCACATGTCTGAGAAAAAGCACACTGCCCAGTAAACCATTTAAGATAAACTCTATCCTGCATCTGCCAAGCTCATCAACATCATTTATTTTTTCCATGATGAAATCTAGGTCTGATTTAACAGCTGACAACCAACCTTTATAAAAGACTTAAGACAAACATAGCTGTAGCTTTGTAAAGCATTGGCAATAATACATTTTTAATAAGAATTTGTAATTATCTTAGTTTATTTTATTTTTTTAATTTGATTAATTTCCAATAACATTTGAGTGCGTATGCTATTTTTATATGATTTAATTTAATGAATTTGCAGTAATAACATTTTTAGTTTGGATTGATTGATGTTATAGTTGTAATACATTGACAATAATAATTGTTATTTTATTGTATTTTTATATTATTTAATTTGGTGAGTTTCCAGTGATAATGTTGTAGTTGTAAATTATTGGTAATTAACATTCAGCCTAACATATATTATTTTTTTTTGTCAGTGACGTTATCATATATGACAATAGTAGTAAGGTCATGTAAGGTCACTGAATGCAAGCTACATTTCATTTAATATTGCAGACTGAAGATAAGCTGAAGACATGAGGTGTCCACCAACAGAAGATCTTAACTTTTTTTTACCAACACTATGAATGCAAATCAAAGTCAGTTCTTGTTTGCTAAATAATTTCTTATCAGGAGTCAACATTGCAAAAAATTTATTATTAGTATATAGTTATGATATGGGGTTTGTGGCTACTTCAGTATAATTTTTCTTGTGTGACCCAGGTCTACACAAGTTTTTGCGGGCATGAAAAACCTAATTTTGCAAGTCCTTTCCAGGTTATTTAACACATCTGTTAAATATGTAATAAATTAATGATATGGCCTATATCTCAGATTTTATCGACCCTAGCAAAGGTATACTAAAGACAAACACATTTCGCCAGCACAATCTGCTTGTTTTTAGTAAGATGCGGGCTATGTATGGTGAACTTTCGCCATCTCGTGGTCTAACGAAGCCTCAGCCTGAGGATCTTCAATCTCATAACATAATCAGATTACTTATTCCTAAACATTTAGTTCATCATCATTTTCCCCATTGACTATTTTGACATTGTACTACAGTAACATCCTATTTGATCAATATAAAAACTGGACACATGTATGTCATAATTTTCACTCTCTCTATCCTGTCATTTCCAAACCTTTTTTTGTGGAACATACGAAAGGTATTTTGAAGGTAACTGCTGGTAAATGTTTTGGTTACCAATGACTTTCATTGCATGAACAAAAAAAAGGCCTACTGAGATGTTTCTCAAATTATCTTATTTTATGTTCCATAGTTTATGTTAGGCCATTGTAGCCTAAATGTTTATGTGTAATACATTTTTTTTGTTGAATCAAATAAAATATCTCTAAAGGTACAATTTGTAATGTCTACTTGATATTTTCTAATTTAACACAAAAATTGCTTTAAATAATCTTTTGTGGGTATTTTCACAGTCAAATTTATTTTGCGATTAGTTAATCGAAACATCATGTAATTAATTAGATTAAAGATTTTAATCGACTGACAGATACATATTGCTATCGGGCTACAGTGTAAATATAGATTACTTATCAACTACTATTATATATATATTATATATATATCTTATTATATTGGACATATATCAATTTTTTGGTACCAAAAAAAACATTTGTAGTAGTACGTAGATGACGATGACGCCCTTATTTTGTCTAAGCGCAGTACTGTGATGTGAAACACCAGGTGGCGCTGTTGCTCTGTTATGGTTTGTTTCAGACTCGTGTGCTTTGGACAGGCAGAGACTCAGAGCGCCGGTGCACTTACATCAATAGATGATCTGCTGTTTGCTGCAGCTGTTTGACTTGTAACACAGGGCAGAGAAGAGCACTTCAGTCTCCGACTAACTGGGATGGAATATGACAGTTTATAGAAATACGTGTGGATTCACAAAGACGTCTGAAACACGGAGCCCCTGGGTGAGTAAACTTAGCTGAATGATGCTGCTTTGCACTTAAATGCCTTAAAGTGTCAAAATGTGCAACAGGTCATTATAAACACCATAAAGTACCGTTAATGTCTCTTTTAAAATATTTTAATAATAGTAGTACTGTTATTATTGTTGTTATTCAAGTTACTAATAACAAGTTAGAGCCCAAAAATTATTCCATTTGCATTTTTACAATATTGGAGTTCTTAGTTTCAATTAGAGAATATCAGAGTTTATTTGTTCACTGATCAGATTTTAGAGGAATTTGGGTGCAACTGTGATTGAGAAGGACGGATCCTTTCAAGACTGAAACCTCATAATAGCTTTTACTCTTTTTATTTTTTTATTTTCTGATGAGCAAGAACTTTGTGAAATCCTTTTCAGTCAGTTAATGTGAAAAACATACATATAATGATAATTTGATTGTATGTTTTTGTGATCAAAGACCATTTTACGGATTGTTATTGTTGTATATAGATATGTAAATCCATAACTACATGATAAATGTGTGTTTAAGACCATTACATTTGTGTTACTCAAATATGGGTTTTATGATGGTGTGAAAATGTCACTCTCATAACTTGTGTGAGGCTTATGGCTTATGTTTTCTTTTCACCACAGATTGTGATTTATCCCTTTAAATGCAAATGCCACTCAGTTTTCCTGGTGGCATGAAATGAAAAAAGACGTTGTGTAGGAAGGTGTCGAAATCAGTTATTAGAGGGTTTGTCAGTGCAGATTCTTTTCATTATGTCAATTATGTCACGTTAACCTTCCTATAAGAGAAATCAATCAAATCAGAGAAACTACCAGTAAGTATTGCCAATATATTAAAGTGACAGTAACTTGCCAAGAGTTATGAGTGTTTGCTGTACCTGTACCTATACCTGTATCATTGTAATATGTTAGTCTAATGTTTTGTTTAATACAACCGTGTTTTACTGTTTTTGTCAATTGTTGGATAATGAAGCATTCAGGTTGTGATGTATCACTTTTGGGTGCGGTTTCAAGTATAACATGTTCATTAGGAATGTTTATTCACAAATAGAGTTTGAAGTCCCAGTTTATTTAATGCTTTTGTGAAAACAGGAATGTTCAGATTCCTTTTTTTAGAATAGATCTATATGCTTCAGACAGTTAACTATGTTTGAAATCCCTTGAGCTAAAGGAAACAGTGAACTTTTAGATCTTATGAGACAAGATTAGTCAAATTTAGTGTCGTGTCACATGGCATCAGCTTTCATACTTCAGCTCAGCTGTCTTTTTGGGTCATTTGATGAAACGGGTGCCTGTCCCCGTTTGATTTTGAAGTTTCATATGATTTTTAAAAAAGTTTAAGACTGAAACCTCATAATATGTGTGTTAAGAGTTAATTGCATGATGGTGATGTAAGCTTAATGGATGCATTTTAGAACAATAATTGTGTAGATTCTGAAAGGTAACAGAGTTGACAGTTACAGTTTAATTTGACAAGTCTTGTGCTCAAGATTATGAATCAATGTTGCTTCTTAGAAAGATAATTTAATAGTAATGTTTTTATAGATGAATACTTTTCATTTGTCTTGTTTTTATCGTACAAAAACATGGTAACAGGGTTGACATTAAGATTGTCACCTACTGACAAACATGACAAAATCTTGGATAAAGTGGTAAAAGGAAGAAACTTTAATTTGTCCTTAAAATTTACTTACTGAAAGTGTGATTTATGAAATAATAGTGCATTATAACTGGGCATATATTGTATGATGCTAACAGGATTGACACACAAACTAGGGACATTGTTAAGGATTTATACTAATACAATATGCCAGTTAAAAATTATTCCAAAATACTAAATTCCAATATAAAATAATAATTCAAAGCTTTTGTATTTTCTGAGAAATTTTGTGTTTGCTCAAAGAATACAAAACTTTTGCAAATGCAAAGTTTCTTGGGTGAACACAAAAATTTGCAAGATACAACAAAAGCATTAAAATGCTGTATCAGTTTCATCATATATATTTCTCATATATAATTTCATATTCTTTTTCATCATCATGTCTCCTTAGGGGTTTCGCAATATTCCGTGTTGACACATAGTAAAAGCTGCCTACAGATGTTGATTGTTACATTAATTTACACATATGCATATGAGGGAAACAAGTGGCACCTGTTTTGTAGAATGACTCTTTTACTTTTTCCTACACAAGAATCATGTGTAAATCAACTGTGTAGCTGTTTAGAATAGCCTGTTTTGTTCAGCGTGTTTGATACAGGGCTATAATAATCATGTGGCTCATTTGAAACTCAAACGAAAGCAACAGAACAGGAAAGAAGTGTCCAAGCTGTCTCTGTAATACCCACTTGAGCCTCCCAGCTGGGCAAATACATCACACGCTTCCAGTGTTTACTCTGTGAGAGCTCTCTCCACTTCTGCGTGAGTTATGGCTCCAGCGCCACAGGCACAGGGTGTGATTTGGCCACTGTGGGTATTAACGGAGTGATGATGGAGTGCATGCACTTTGTGCTGAAGTTTTTCTATCTTCAATGTCTTACCTTCAATATTTGATGTGTTTTGAGGGTATAATAAGACATATGACTTCAATTTAGGCCAGTATTTTTCAACCTTTTGTGTTTTATGTACCCCACAGTACCATCAGTAAGGCTCAAGTACTCCTTCTTTGACATCAAATCTGAAATGTGTTTGCAAAAACATCTATAAAGTCTATAAAGTGTGGGGAAAGTTATATTACAACACACACACACAAATGAATAGGATAGTAAAATAATTATACATATTAATATTCAAAATGTATTAATATTAACATTTTGAGTATTTGTATGGACACTTGCACTACCAGTAAAAAGTTTGGGCAAAACAGTAAGTTTGTTATGGTTTTTTTCTATTTTTCTTATTTTCTTCTTTATGAGATTCTCTTTGCTCACCACGCCTGCAATTATGGATCAAAAATACGCGAAAGCAGTAATATTGTGAAATCTTGGGATCAAAAGCTACATTGTCAGCATCATCACCCAGTCTTCAGTGTCACAGACTTCAGAAAATCATTCAAGTCTGTGATTGGCTGCTCAGAAAACCGTTTTAAATTCTTATTAGTATTTATTATCAATTTTTAAAACAGTTGAGTACATTTTTTCGGGATTCTTTGATGAATAGAAGGATCCAAAGATCAGCATTTATCTGAAAAAAAGCTTTTGTAACATTATACACTCTACAATTCAAAAGCTTAGAGTCAGTATAATAATTTTTTTTTTTTTGGGAAAGAAATTATAGAAATTAAAAATTTTATTTAGCAAGGGGTATATACAGACATTTGTAATGTTACAAAAGATTTCCTTTTCAAATAAATTCTGTTGTTTTGAACTTTCTAGTCATCAAAGAAACCTGAAAAAATTCTACTCTGCTGTTTTCAACATCATAATAATAATGTTTTTTGAGCAGCAAATCAGAATACCACAATGATTTCTGCAGGATCATGTGACGGAGTAAGATGCTGTAAAAAAATGTAGCTTATTTGAAAAAGAAAGTAATTTTACAAATATATTCACTAGAAAACATTTATTTGAAATAGCCTAGTAAAAACATTTAAAATGTTACTGTTTTGCTGTACTTTTTGTTCAAATAAATGCAGGCTTAGTGAACAGAAAGAGACTTCTTTAAAAAACACTAAAAATCTTACAGTTCAAAAACGTTTGACTGGTAGTGTATAGTCAACTTAAATTTTTCTCTAATTTCTAGCTTTTAATTGGCTAAGAAATCAGATAACTGCTGGACAATAAACAATAATAATGATTTGTTTATATACTAAAAACACTTTTTTATCACATAATAAGGCACAATAGTTTCAATACTGTAATAAATCCTATGTCAGTTAGCACTGCATTGTTCACATACTTTATTACCTGGAGATGACTTGAAAAAAAACAATAAACAATATATTGTCGCATTCGTATGTTTAATGTCTTCATGTTTCCAAAAATTTCTGTTTTTCTGTGAAAACACGTTTTATTAAGTGAATAGCTGGCCCTTTTGTCCATATTAGGGAATTCCTGGTAGCTTTCTGCGCGTGAGTGCATTGGCTTCGAGTTTGAATGAGACATTACACTGCACGCAGTGTTTATGCGCTACGCGATGTTCATCTCGCCTATTTGGGTCCGACGAAGAACAACATCGCTCATGACAGCTATCTGTATCTTGGAATTGAAATTCTATAGTTCTTCACACCCGGCTCTTGAAAAACATCATGCGAAAACACTTGCCCGGAAAAGTGCGCCGGGGACGAATTACGGGTATTAAAGGTGGGGGGGGGGGAACGTTCCCCGCGTAATCTATGCCCCTGGTGTATATAATTAATCATATAATTATTTTATTATTCTATTTATATATATACAAGGGTTTGCTAAATGCTTAAATGTAAATGTAAAGATATAAAACAAAATATTAATTGTTATGGTAATAATAATAATTGCAAGTAAGGGGAAGCAAGCTAGAGAAAAAATCACTTTCCAAGTCAGTTTACAATGGCTTCATTTCTCGAATACTGCTAATAATATCAAAAATTCACACGTATTGTATTCCACTCAAATTTGCACATTTTAGACATTGCATTGCAATGTTTAAAGTTTATTAGGTTATTTGCAATGTGCAAAGTTTATTAGGAACATTTAATATTTTTAGGTCCTAATTTCTGTAACAAAGTAAATCTCAAATCAATGATTTAGTCAACAAAATGCTGACTGACAGCATGCAATGATTAGTTCTTGTGAGCCTGTAGTTTTGCTTAGAAAGGAAGATGGTCAGACACTCATCATGGCTCATATTTACTTGTTATATCCCACAAGCCTGTGTTTCATTTACAAACGTGCTGATGGTTTAGTCTCAGTGCTCTCACTATGAATCTCATGCTGAAAGAATATGATTGAATTTGGGATGTGAGAATGCAAAACATTTGTGTTTATCCCACAGGAGAGGGACTGCATTGTCTTGTGTGAACAAAACCCCATCTGACCACTTCCATACAGATGACCAGTGATGGCCACATCATCAGACTCAGCGGATGAGTAAGAACCACCTCAAAATATTTTATTACATATGTATGTATTGATCTTATCTGTTTATATATAATTGGCTGCATATTTTTGTCTACAGTTCAGTGGATGAAGGTGTGTCTAAACACACTTCAAAGATAACGCTGTCTATCGTCCTGGTGACTATCATTATACTGACTGCACTTGGTAATTTGCTTGTGATGGTGGCTCTCTGTAAGGACAGACAGCTAAGGTAATGCTGCTTCATATCTACATTTAAATTGGCTTTGTCAGTGTACATTTTTGATGTTAAAATAAATTTATATTATAAAAGTTTAATATGCAAGATATCTAAAAGTAAGGCATTTGTAGGTTAAAGGAATAGGCTAGTTCACCCAAAAATGTCTGACATGAATAACTCACCCTCATGTCGTTCCAAAACCGTAAGTCCTTCGTTCATCTTCGGAACACGATTTAAGATATTTTTGATGAAATTGTGAAAAAGTTGTTCTTTAGTTTTTTCTTTGCCCACAAAAAAGTTATTTTGTTAGGCTTCATAAATTTAAGTTTTGAAACACTGATGTCACTGGACTAGTTTAATGATGTCCTTCGGGAACTTGCCGCTTTCAACAGAGGTACTATGCAGGGGTCAGAAAAAATGTCTTAATTTGTGTTTCGCAGATAAATTTGAAGGGTCTACGGGTTTCGAATGAGGTGAGGGTGAGTAATTAATGACAGAATTGTCATTTTTCTTTTTTTTTTTTTTTGTGGGTGAACTATCTTTAATGTGAAAACAAGTAACATGTGGTTCTATGGGGTTTTCCAGAAACATTGCTCTGCTTGTTGAGACTTCTGACCAGTAGGGAGGGCGTATCGATCCGAAGTATCGATATATCGATACTGATGTGAGTATCGAAAGTATCGATACTAAGGTGTGTTTTATTTACCAGTGATTTTGTTTAACAAAAAATTTAATGCACTCATCATTATGCATTGAATTGGACGAATAACTTTTGTTAGCGAGTAATTGTGTAGGATAGAATTATTTTCCTGCTCATCTGAACGCGCAAATGTTGCAAGACAGAACTAATAAATCAGAGAGAGCGTTCACTCACTTCTGACAGCGCATTCAAACAGGGCTGCGTTTGACAAAAGTATCATAAGCATTAAAGCTTTTGGGAACAGCATCCCTGAACAATGCTTATCAGAGGACAAAAAAAAAACATAAATGTTTGAGTTATTTCACAATAAAAAAAAATTGTAGCCTACATAGTTTGTGCAAAAACTTTTATTTAAATTGAACGTTAAATGTTCATATTGATCATGTTCTATTCTGTAACGTTAATAGAAATCATACACTGTCAGAAAAAAAGGTTGCATTTAATGCATGCAACAGCCATTCACTGGCAGTCCCTAATGGCAGTACAACATATTGCACTAAATCAAAAGTTCAAAAGTTACAAATAAGTTACAATACTGATGTTGTAATACTGGTAGCACTAATATAAAAAATGTGATGATATATGGTACAAAAAAGTTAAAATTTTGAAATACGTTGATGGTTGTATTTTTTTGTATTTGTTTTCAGTATTCCTATCAATGTTGTATAAGTGTTTTTTATGCGTAATAGTAACCCTAGAATGTGATCAAACGGATTAAAATAGCTGGGCTAAGATATATAACAATTTTTAAGACTGCAGAAACATGTTAATTCAGTATACACATTATCCCACCGTTTACAATTGTGACTGTCCCATAATTAAACTCCATTTCCACACTTTAAAAAAAAAAAAAAAAAAATAATATATATATATGCTTATTTCAAAAGGGTAACTAATGAGACATTATTGGATATTTTCATGTCGGGGAAAAAAATGGGATTAAAAGGGTTAAAATGCATTTTAAACAACGTTAAGTGGTTTCATACCCATTTTACTCTTAGTAATTAATAAAATTCATAACATTTCATCATTAAACGTTTAGTGCGAAGTATCGAATCGGGATCATACGACGAACTGCCCTTGAAAAAAAAAAATATGGGATCGTACGAAAAACAAAATCAGGGTCAATGAATATAGACGGGCCCACAACCCTACTGACCAGCCCCACATAGCAACAATAGCTCAACCAATGGCATGAGTTTGGGGTGGAGCCATCTATTTTTCCAACCAATGGCAGATTGTTCATACTTTTCATATGAAGTTAAAATGGATCATTTTAACATTTCCTGTGTTCTCAGAAGCTGCAGTCATTATAATTGTGTAAACTTCAATAGTGGTGAACTGAAAGAAATATAGTTTTTTATGTTCCAATTTTCTTCAACAGCAAAAGAAAAAAAAATCAAATTTGCCATCCCTCCCTCAGCCATTGTATTACAAACTCTCAACTATACAAGATGTATAGTGATAAAAATGTACATAATTTTTTTAAATAAAATATTAAAAATGTAATTTATGATGTTAATAACTGGACATGCATCAGTCTGTGAGGGTTCTTGTGTATGATAAAGTATCATAACAGCTTAAACATGAGTATTTTCTGTGTATAGACAATAAAACATTTTCTGCAGTGAACTAAAGATTATTTGTTTATTTATGTTTATTTGCTGTTCTGTATATAGGAAGAAGAAGACCAACTTCTTCATTGTATCACTGGCATTTGCAGACCTTCTAGTTGCCCTTGTTGTGATGCCGCTGGCAGCCATAGAGCTGACCACAGGTCAGTGGAAATATGGAGAGACGTTCTGCTTGGTCCGTACCTCACTGGACGTGCTGCTAACCACTGCGTCTATTCTGCATCTGTGCTGCATAGCACTGGACAGGTGAGTGCGTTTGTAAAGCTAATATAGAAACAAAAAATGACTAATGTTGTTCTACACAGATAATTGCTTGTGTTGCCATGGCAATATTGAGAATAGAGGTCTTAAATTAGAACATGTTATCGTGCGCGTAATAGTTTTGGGACAGCAGTCTTCTTTGCTAGATTTGATGATACATTTTTTTCTCTCTAAAACCTGTTTGGTTCATGACATACAGTGTCATATTTTTTATATAAATTTTATATACATATATACATTAACAGTCAAATAACCGCAATAATTAAGATTTTTAATGAAGTCTTCTAAGCTCACCACAGCTGCATTCATTTGATCAAAAATACAGTAAAAACAGTTATATTGTGAAATATCATTACAAATTAAGCAGCAATAATAATTAAGCACCAAATCAGCACTTTAGAATGATTTCTGAAGGATCATGTGCATGAAGACCTGGAGTCTCAGAAATAAAGTTTTTAAAATATATTCAAATAGAAAACTGTTTTTTTAAATTGTAATAATATTTCTCAATGTTACTGTTCTGTTGATTTTTCATCAAATAAATGCAGCCTTGGTAAGCATAAGAGATGTCTTTCAAAAAAAAAAAAAAGATTTATCGTTACAAACTTTTGGATTTATTTATTCATACAGTTGATTTTACTTTTTTTCTCTCTAAACTGTAGGATTTGCATTTTGGCAACCAGAGGCACTCTGAAAGGTTTTAAGCCCTGTAATCATGCGTAACAAAATTATAATGTGCTACAATGCTTTTCTGGCACCTTGCTGTGTTATATGCAAAGATGATGTCCAGCCTGTATTGTTATGTCTAATTTCTATTTTGTCCTATTCCTAGCAGATGTGTTTTATTTACAGCTAACAGAGTGAACTGTACATTCAGAAATGTACTCACAAAAAAAGAGACATAGTTTATGTCTTGACACTAACTCCAGGGGTTTGTCAGCGTGTCAGCTAATTATGTGTAATTTGCTGGATTACGTATGCAAATTTTCTCATGCTCACCCATTAGGAAGACAGCAACTCTCTTGGTCGTAAGAGGAGCAGCTGGATTTATGCACGCCACCTGTCCTATGGCCAGTAACTGACTCATTCTTAGTCTCTCAACAGCCTCTCTCTCTCTCTCTCTCTCTTTACGAGCGCAACATATTCTGTTTATCTGTCCCACTGTATCACCAAGTCCTTTCTCCATCCGTATGATTCCCATGGCTTTGCTTCTACAGTCTCTAGTGAGAGCATATTTTCTGGGTGTACATAATTCACAGCATTAGTTTTTCAAGGAAAGATCAGCAGAATCATCTGGGTATATGAAAGTACAGTATGTAGGGACGCATTGATTAGGAAAGACATTGTATTGCCTGACAGCATCCATGTATCATTCTTGAGATGTTTGCACTTCTTGTCTTGGGCAGGTACTATGCGATTTGCTGTCAGCCTCTGGTCTACAATAACAAGATGACACCTGTGAGAGTCTCACTGATGCTGGTTGGATGCTGGGTCATCCCAATTTTCATCTCTTTTCTTCCCATCATGCAAAGTTGGAATACCATTGGAATCGAGAGCTTTGTAAGTAAAGAGCGGTTGGATGCATTCTTCTTGTTATACTGATGTTGTATATCTTTTAATTAATTACTATCTGCTAGATCTGTGTAAGATGCATTAAAAAAAACTGTTTTGAAAAAAAAAGCCACAAATACAGAGTACAAAAGTTTTTACAATTGTATGTAACAATTAAAAAAATGGAATGATGTTATTTACTTGGGCTGTATTGTAGAAAGGCTCTAAATGATGTTACTACATGAGTGTTACCATTTTAAGGAAGGTTACATTTTTGGTAATTAAAGTAATAATCAAAATATATTTTACAAAATTGAATATGAATTCAACAGATTACACCACTGTTCAAAAGTTGGAAGTCAGCATTTATTAATTAAAAAAAAATTTTTTTTAGTATTCAAAAAAATGATGCATTAAATTGGTTTAAAGTGATGGTAAAGACTTTTACATTGCTACAAAAAAATATATTTCAATCACTGCTTTTGTCTCCTGAACGAAATGTGACACTGAGATTGGAGTAATGGCTGTAGCTTTGAATCATAGGAAAAATAAACTTTAAAATATATAATAGAAAACAGTTATTAAATGTTAATATATTACAACTAGTACTGTTTTACTCTATTTGATCAAGCAATCAGCATTGATGAGCATAAGATAACTTTCAAAAAAAAAAAATTTTTTTAATCTTACTGATCACAAACTTTTGAACAGTAGTGATTGCAAGAATTGGTTGTATAAAAGTATGTTGTATTAATTTATTTGTTAGATGTAGTTGGGAAGGTCAAGACCTCAGGTGATAAATCAGTACAATATTGGTTATCAATAATATTGGTATGATATTAGGGATTTTCTAATGTACTAGTCAATTAGTTCTATTAATATAGTATGTTCAGGCCACTTCTGGATATTGTCATTGTGGCTGCTTTAATTCGACTATATATATACAGTGTATTAATATATCTATATATATATATACGAATTATATATATAGATATATATATCGTGTGTGTTTTGTGTGTGTGCAGATGACCTTTTACAGTATCTAACAATAATTTAAGCTTAATCTAAGGTTAATTTCTGGTAAATGTAATCTTTAGCAAATCACAACATATACTGTACTTTCACTTGTAGCATTTAAAATTACTGATTTTAGTTTTTAGCGACAAAATAGGATAGAATTGCAATATCAACCATTTATCTGTTATCAACCATAAGATGAAAATAATAATCAGTTCTTGGTATCAGCCATAATTTTAATATTGATGCATCCTTAATTTATTTTTTGTGTTTTTTCATGTCATTTCCCAGATCGAACAAAGAAATTTCAACTCCTCCCGTAATTCGACTTGTGTGTTCATGGTGAACCGACCCTATGCTCTGGTGTGTTCGGCCGTGGCCTTCTATGTGCCTCTGGTGCTGATGGTTCTCGCCTATCAGCGAATCTATGTCACCGCTATGGGACACGCTCGGCGAATCGGCTCGCTGCACCGGGCCGGCTCAGCCCCTTCTTCGACTTACCCCAACCACGATCACCATGGCTCCAGTCGCATTAAGACCGAAACCAAGGCAGCCAAGACGCTGGCTGTCATCATGGGCTGCTTCTGTCTGTGCTGGGCGCCCTTCTTTATCACCAACGTGGTGGATCCCTTCATCAATTACAGCGTGCCCTGGCAGATGTGGACCGCTTGGCTCTGGTTGGGTTACATCAACTCGGGCTTGAATCCGTTCCTATATGCTTTTCTGAACCGGGCTTTTCGGAGAGCCTTTCTTATGATCCTGTGCTGTGGAAATGAGCACTATGCCCCACAGGGGGGCTTTAGTCCGAGCAGACGGCACTCGGAGTCTGTCAACGGAACCTCCATTTCTCTCAGGTACAGTTAGTCCCTCTTGAACAATCTGAGCTTTCAGAAATGAGTTCTCGGGGAGAAAAGAGATGAAGGATAACCTTATATATGAAAAGTGCATTGAAGAATGTTGGCAAAGTGCTCTTGATGGAGATTTCTGGTTGGACTCACTGCATCATCAAGGTCCTTTTCCTTTTTAATTAGTTGTTTGCTAAAGGCCATATATACAGAAGTACACAAATATATACACAAAACATTTACTCTGTTCAAACCTTTGGGGTCGGTAAGATTTGTAATGTTTTTAAAAGTAGTCTGCTCGCCAAGACTGATCAAAAATAAAGTATAGAAAGAAACAGTAATATTGTGAAATACTATTCAATTTTAATATATTTCAAAATTTAATTGATTCCTGTGATTTCAAAGCTGAATTTTCAGCAGCCATTACTCCAGTTTTCAGTGTCACATGATCCTTCAGAAATCATTCTAATATGCTAATTTGGTGCTCAAGAAACATTTCTTATTATTATCAATGTTGAAAATAGTTGTGCTGCTTAATAATTTTTGTGCAAACTGCTACATTTTAAAGTTTCTTTAATGAATAGAAAGTAACAGCATTTATTTGAAATTAAAGTCTTTTGTTACATTATAAATATATTAATCACGTTTGACTAATTTAATAGGCCTATATCCTTGCAGAAAAAAGGTATTAATTTATTTAAAAAAATTACTGACTCCAAACCTTTGAACGATAGTATATTTATAATTTTTGATTTTGATGTTAAATGTTTTTAATGAATATTTCTGAAATTAGTTAAGTTCTTAATTTCTATATCAGGGATCTTCAACAGGGCATCGATTGCTAAACTGTATTTTTTTTTACTAATATTTAATTGTCCATACTTTCTGAGAAAAAAGGTAATGTGCGGTAAACAAAAATACAACTAAAGCTAAAGTTATGAGCTAAAATTCCATTAAATGTTTCCCTGTCCTTCTCACAAAATGTAATGTGCCAATATAGCTAATCAATAATGATTATTTTAATGGTTTTGCAATGTAAGTGTCATAGTGTAAAACTTAAAATGCTACCCTCAGTTCTGTACATTATGTAACAAGGGGTCCCTGCTCCTTCTCTCTATCCTTGGCTTGAAAAATGCTAAAAATGTTAGAAATGATAATGTCACTGTAATCTTAGACTATCTTAGACATTATCATAAAAATGATCTTTATAAAACCCATTTAGAAACATGCTAATACCATACAGGCTTTTACAAGACACTCAAAAATGACATAATCGACTGGAACATGCTCTTTAACTTTGAAAGTGAAAAGCTGTTTAGCCGCAAGAGCTGGTAGAATATTCAGCATCAAGTCTTTCCACGATTCCAGTTGTTTTTCTCCTCATAGTTTCAGACGGTTTTAAGTGGGCTCTGCTATTACAAAGACAATTACCCCCACACTGGTTTTGCATAAGTATAGATGACATCACTTTTTGCGGCTCTTGAACAAAACAAAAGCACATGGTTGTGACCATGCAATGCTCATCGCTCTGAAACTTTATGATCTGCGTAAAACAACAGAGGCATTTTAAATACACCACTATTTATTTTCCCGTCTTTTATTTGTGCATTTCTATTATTTGTGTGTGTTTTCCACCCCAGGCGAATGAATTACTTCATTGATGTTTTGACCTTTCTGGTTTTTATAACTAAGGCCAGTACTCTGAATGTCTGCGCTCCGTGGTTTGCCGTCTCGTTCTAGCAAAATACTTGTCGTTTTATGCACCAATATAATGGGTGTATCCTTATGATTTGCTTTGCTACAATGATGTTTTGGGGAATTATTCCCCATTTTATTACTGTAAAGTGGCTCTAGACAAACCATGATGTTTGGTTTGCATGAGTAGTCTCCTTTTTTAGATTTTAGTGTGCTGCAAAGCCCTTGGCCAGTCATGTGACATCTTATTTCAAGTCTTTTTAAGTCTTATTTTGCTGTATATTCAACTAGCTAACTATTTTTTTTGACATATTATTTGTAATAATGATAATATTTGTAATAGTTTTTCCTACATTTGATGGCAGACCTGTATTAGCTGAGCAACAGCTTACTTCAAAGCATCTGACACACTTTACCCCACATCTACCATTTTGGGGAAAATAATTCATTGTAATCATACATAACAACAACATGTTTTAACTCATAATTTCAGTGGCAGGCATTGTCTGGTCAACCAAATGGTATTTTCTTGATCAGGTCAACCACATTATTTTGAATTAAAATCATAAAAATACTGCAAACCAAACATAGTCTACCAAACATAGATGACGGCCAATAATGTCTTCAAAATGACATCACATGATGCTGGACAAATGGTTTTGTGATAAACCATTTTTTAGTTTTCAGGGGGGTGTTTTACGGTGGCCCAGCAGTGCACAACAAATGAAATCTCCACAACACAACGAAATTAGCACAACACAACAGAAACAAGCCGCAACAAAATGAAATTAGACAACACAACAGAAACAAGCCACAACCCAACAAAATTAGCACAACAATATTATTTCTTTGTTGTGAAAATTTCGTTGTGTTTGTGCACTACTGGGTCACCGTAGTGTTTGGTTAGTAACAGCTGACAATTTTTTGTGGATATGAGTAAAATAGATTATTTTCTTATTGGAAAGAAAATAAAATTCAAACAATCTATTTCTAAACTAAGGTATTTCGATAAATTAAATAAATTTAAAGGTATAGTTCACCTTCAGTTGCTGGTCCCCATTGACTTTCATAGTATGGAAAAAAACACTATGCAAGTCAATGGGGACCAGCAACTGAAGGTGAACTATCCCTTTAATATACATAATATTGACTAAACATTTGTTTCTGTCGGATATTATTCGTTATTTTGACTTCGAGACTCATCAGTTCAAAAAGCATGAAAGACCTAAATAGCATTGGTTCAATACCTAAAAGCCCGCACGGGTGCACAAAAATGTGAGTTAGCTGGTTTGCTGTAATTGCTCCTTTAATGTAAAATTGATATTTCTAAAGAAAATTGTTCGAAAAAAATATAATTATCATCAGTGGACATGAAATGTACCCTAAATTGCAGAATGAATAACCCATAAATATATACAGTACAAACATACACATAGTTTTCTAGATTTAGAGGTGACTAACTATTACATTTTAAGATCAATAAAATAAACGCCACTAAAGAGGAGGTTTGATTCTAATCTAGTTTAACTTTCATAGGCTTGATTTAATCTTTGTTTTTCCAAGGCAGTCTATGTCAAAAATGATCTCAGAGGGCGTTTCTGAAGGACGGTTTACGCGCCTCTGCAATTTATTCCCCTGTTGATATTATTGTATCCAAATTAATAGTACACATTCAGCTCACTTAATTGCTTTAACGTCTCTGCTTATTCCAGTGTTTTGTTTTAAAGCAGCTTTCAAATGCTGTAAATATAAGGATTTAGAGTTACACTTAGTCCGTTTTGTTAGGGGCTGCTGCAGAATCTGTCCTTGTGCAACACGAGCGAATACACAGCGAGAAGTGATTTTTTTTGTCTGAAAGCTACAGCCTTGATCCCCGCGTGAAGTATTTTAGTGCTGCATTTTTCCCACTTTCTTTGTTATCAGACTGATGATTGGTGATGCAGAAAAGGTGTCAGAAGACACCGTTCTCTCTGCTTCTGTTTCCATAGAGACTTCTCTAATGACCAGCATCCAGCAAACCTTAATCGTCAATCACAGCCTTTCACATTTTCCATATTCTACACATTTCTTTTTTAGAACGTTCCGGAGGTATGTCTGGAATGTGACGTTCTCCCTACCAATGAACATTTGGGCTACTAAGCCATGTGGTTTAAGTCCGCTCTCTACTCATGAGGAGGGCTTTAAGTTGAGCTTTCTGAATCCGTTCAGTGGCAGCCGGACTCACGTTTCGCTCGGTGTGACTGAAAAAGCGTCACGTTTGTGAGGGGAACTTTGGACCTTTGGCTCAATCAGAACCAGGCACCACAAAACACTGCTGTTTCCCAAGAATTATTAATGCAGGACTGTGTCCAAAACCTATTCAGAACGATATATACATGTTAGCAAGCTTGAAGGTAAACGTCTCAGTGTTCAGGTTCAGCCAAGGTCAAATCAAATCCTCCACACAGCCGTGAAACCCAAAGCCAAGAAATAAAACCAAAACATATGAGAGAATGTTTTATTGTTGCTCTTCAATCTAATAAGGAGCATGGTTGAGGAATGAGAACATCCTGATAGCGTTCTCTCGCTGATAACTTCTTGAATAGAAGCTGAGATGAAGGTGGTCACGTGTTTTATGGCTCTATCTTAGATTAAGGACATTGTTGTTATTGCTGTCTATAAAAATGTCCCGTTAGAGAGAGAAATTCGATTTGATGACACTGTGCGATGCGGCGGCCTTGCACCCTGACATGACTTTTATTCAGACCTGTCTCAACATATTTTTAAAAAAGCATCCAACCTGTGATTGAACGCTAATTCTGCCTTGTGATGAATTTGATACCGCAGTAAAGGCCTTAAATATTGATTCTGATGTTTTAGGGTGTCAGCTATAATAACCGTGTAGCTTTAGTTTCTGCCATTAAGATCGCAGACACTTAGAGTGGGTTAACAGGAGCAATGGGTTAATGTCTTCGATTGATTTTACAATGTACTTTACAAGCTTTCCCTCCTTGCCGAAGCAGTTATTAGCTCAGATTGATCTTCGAAGTGGCACTATTTTAGCAACCCACTATACAAATAGTGCCTAAAGAGGGCATAACTATCAAGTAAATAGTTATTATTAATAATTATCTTGTGATTATAAACTATTTGATTAGATATAGCATATTATAAAAGGTGCTGGAATGTTGCTGTAATCTTGGTTTGACTTTCAGCATTGAGTGTCTGTCTAAATTGTTAAAGAAATAGTTCATCCAAACATTCAATCATCGGTGTTATTATTGTTAACTACAAAACTAAAACTGTTAAAAATAGTTTTCTGGTCATTTAAATAAAGCTGAAATAAAATATACATATTGGATGAAAAGCTTAAAAATGAGAAATGTTGTTTTGGCAACCGACTGAAATAAGTTTAAGTTTCAAGTTAAAGTACTAAAACTACTAGAACTGATTGTATCTGAATATACGCAAGTGTAAATGAGATTTGAGAGCTGAGATGAAGGATTATTATTGAATAACAGCTTGAATTTTGGTCTGTTCCTCACACAAAACTATTGTATGGCTTAAGAAGACTTGGAATAGATTGCCTAAATCATATGGTACTTTTGTCATTTTTGGAGTTTGAAAACCCATGGTCACATTCACTTGGAAATTCACACATTCATCTATGGAAAAGAGCAGTATGAACATTGTGCTAAACATATGGAAGCCTGTTTCCACCACTGAATAAAAAATAAAAAAGGTAATTGTGACTTTTATCTCACAATTCTGACTTTTTTTCTCGCAATTCTGACTTTTTTCTCAGAAATGTGTGATATAAACTCACAATTGCGAGTTATAAAGTCCAATTTTGAGGGGGGGAAAGACTGATATGTTCTCAGAATTGCAAGTTTATATCTCACAATTCTGACTTCACTCGCAATTCTAAAAAAAGAAAGTTCACAATTTCGAGATATAAACATCTCGCAATTCTGAGAATTCTCACAATCTCGAAATTGTGAACTTTTTTTATATCTTTTTTTATATAATTTATATCTCCAATTGCGAGTTTATATCTCAGAATTCTGAGAAAAAATAATTTTTAGATAAAAAGTCACAATTACCTTTTTTATTCAGTGGTGGAAACGGGCTTCCATATAAACATCTACTTTTGTGTTCAGTGGAAAAAAATAAGTCACAGAGGTTTGAAATAACTTGAGAGAGAATAAATGACAGAATGTTCAATTTTCGGGTCTGTCCATTTAATACTGTACATTTAAATATCACCTTAAAGTCCATTTATTAATTTAATAATTTCTTTGATAACTATTAAAGAATCAAAATTAAAAAATAATTAGATAATCACTGGTGTCTAGGCAGTAACCTGAACACATTTTATCTCTGCCGTTTCTCTTGTGAAGTCTAAATGAGCATTTGAAAGGTATCCACTATAACCCGCTGCTAAAGATGATGTTTCCATGTTTGGTCAAAACTGCACCAGTTTCACTCTCAGCTGCACCAAATCCTTGTGTTTCAGGTTAATGTCAGGTCAGGCTATGAGCTGGTCATCAGACTAATGGATAGGGTCTTGCATGCGTATCTATTTTAAATCATTTTCCCTATGGTTTAAAGGGCTCATATGATGCGATTTCAAGTTTTCCTTTCTCTTTGGAGTGTTACAAGCTTATTGTGCATAGATAAGATCCCTAAAGCTGCAAAGACTAAAGTCACAAACCCAAAGAGATATTCTTTATCAAAGTTAAGACTCTGCTTAAAATGGCTCGTTCTAACACGCCCCCACATATCTACCTCACTATGTGGAAATATTTGCATAATGCGCCCAAATGTACACGCAAAGAAAGAAGGTGTGTTTTCAGTAACCGCAGTTAGTGTTGAAGCTGCCATGTCAGGGAGACGCTGTGTGTTTCTAGGAGAAAGCAAAAGCACTTTATTTGGCCTTTCCGAAAGTAGATGCATTTAGGAATCTTTAAGATTACTTACAACAGAACAGCAATGCATTTTATGTATGACCGTTTCGTGAACCTAGGAGAGAATGTAATTCTGACTTTGCTATGACAATCTGGCACTTCTGAATCAGATACTGTTTTATTATTAGTTTAAGTATTTGCTATTGACTGTTCAAATGCGGAGTTTTGCGCATTGTGTGTGTGTGTGCGCGCGCGCGCGCGTGTGTGTGTGTGAGAGAGGAGGAGAGAGACAGCGTCACATCACAGTGGAGTCACCTGTCTTAACCGCGGCTTGTGTACTGCATCATCACTGTGTCTGTTCCCCTTTCGGGCTTGAATTGATGGATAAACTAATGACATTATTTACTGTCTTTACATTTTGAAAGATGAAGCTCGCGATTATGGTAAGGGGAGTTACATTTCCTACGAGTGCTTGCGGTGTTCGGCCAATCACAATGCACTGGGTCAGCTGGCCAATCAGAGCAGACTGCGCTTGTCGGAAGGAGGGACTTTGTAGAAAACGAAGCGTTTGAGAGGCGGGGCATAGATGACCTACAGTAATGTACATTATTTGAAAAATAATGTTTTTTTTTTTTTATTAAAGCATGTCAACATATTCTGTTACACCAAATACACAAAATAATGATCTTTAAAAAAGCATCATATGACCCCTTTAACAGGGAGTCAGATTGATTAGTGTGCTCCCTATCTGAGATCCCTTTTTTTCCCCAAGACATTTCACAATCCTTGTTAGTTTTTTTTTGTGGCTTATTTTGTATTTGTGAGCACAAATTTGTATTTTTATTTTTTAAGTGCTTTAAAATTCTGATTAAATGATCAGAAGTTGTGATCTTTAAATGCTGAAAATATCTCTCCAGTCAGCATGAAAAACAGTTCTGACATTGTTTTGTATTTCTTGTTTTAATGCCAAAGACAGATTGTTCAGGCGTCCAGAGGGTTTGTTCCACTGGTGTCCGTGTGAACATATGGATCCAGTGTAAAGGCAGTGCCAAATTTGTCAGGAATGATTATTTAAACATAAGAGTACAACAGATATTTGGCCAGGTGGAATTTCAGTATATGGCCTCTTTTTAATTTTCAGTGACAGTATTGAAAATGTTTTGTTTTGCATGATTTCTTTTCTCATGCAGAATGTGCACAAGATACAAGTGAGGAATCCGAATCCTCTTGTGGTTTGATTTTTTACAGATGTTTGGGATGTTTTTTAGTGATCATACTACTTCGATGTGGTTATGTTTGATTTGGATATCAAAATGAAGGTTTGTTTGGTTAGATATATCTGCACACATTCTCTGGACCATTCTTATTTTTGACCACCCATACTGTCTGTTTTATCTTTAGCAAAGTTCACAGTAAGCACAGTGTGGTTTGCTGTGAAAGTAAATTTGTGTGCTCAGTTTCAAGTCACACTTTTATTATTATTGTATACCAAAACGGAAATTGGTCATGAAAAAAAAAAATCTAAATAGTAACAGATGACTGAGATAGACTAATTACTGCACTCAGACTTAATTACTTTAAGAGCAGAGGGTTGAGTGATGTTCCTCTTCTCTGGCACTAATTGGTCTGTGCAGTTACTTGTTGGATTTTATTTGCCCATTCGATTCTGTTTCCAATCAATATCTACGAATAATAGAGGACAGTGTTTCTCTGTTAATGTACAGTCAGTCAGTCATTATCGCAAAATAAACCCTGACAGGGTAATTAGGACGCAAAAGAAGAGTGAAAGACATCAAATATTAATTCGAGTTAACCAGAGAATCGCTTAGCTTCAGCTAAGACAAGAAAAATAGTCCATTACAATGTACCAAATAATCGGACTAGCAAAAAGATTAACGCTGCAGCAATATTGCTGTAATAATACTGAGATCATCTGAGGTCATTTTCTCTACAGCCAGTGTTGCCAGATTGGAAATGCCCAAGTATCGTACCAGAAGCTCAAAATTATCGTATTTGGAAGAAAATTATCGTACACGAGTAAAAACGTACAGAATACATTTATTTATCTACTAGACTAGACCAACAACTTTTTGACACAACCTTCAAATTACCACAATAAATAAATAACATGCTAGGGCCCTATGAAATATGTTTTATTTTTCCCAAATTCCTTTTTTTTTTTTTTTTTCCAAATTAAAATTTTTTTGGGATTCTGTTTTTTTTTTTCCATTTTAATTTTTATGGACTCCTTTTTAAATGGTTAAATTAAATTGTATTAATCAAAAGCACGTCTAATTAAATAATGAAACGTATACAATTCAACATCAAAACTATTAAAAAGTTGAACAAAAATGACATGTTTAGGGTCTTATGAAATGTTCTATTTTTTTCACCTTGTTTATTGTTACCAAATTCTGTGTTTTAGTGTGTCTAATTATTTGAATGCATAAAATCTACTTTTATTTATAGCCTTATGAAATGTTTTTTTTTCTTTAGAAATTATGCATTGTGTATTTACATTTTTCTGGTTATCGAATGAAGGCATAACACATTCAATTTATCTTTTAATTAATGAAAATTAAACAAATTGAATTTTTTGGCAAACAAAGGGGATTTAAAATTAAAACATGGAAGAAATATTGTGATTATTCTTTAATAATTTTAGTAGTAGTAGTTGTTCGTACATTCTACTTACAATAGTAATCATGTTCTGGGCAAGCAAGCGACTAGTATGCGGGGTGTTTTGACTCTCAGAGCTGTTCTGGGGATGTTGTTCATGTATTTATATCCTATTTAGTGAGAAGGCAGATGCTGAAATCACCACGAGCGTATGTGTGTAGTAAACAAAACCGCGTGACATTCATTCAGACCATAGATTCAGACAGACACAGAACATGCAGGATTTATATTTAAATAGCCTTTTTGCGGCTTAATATTTACAGATACTAGTCCATATTGCGACTATTTAAGTGTACTGACCTACTTTTGATTTATTCTTCCAAAATTTGACAAATTCCGTGACATTCTGCGTTATACAGTAAATTCCATTGACTGGATTCCGCAATTCCATCCGTGTTTTCCACATCGCGGAAATCATAGGGCCATAGGCGTACCTTGATGAAAGGTCCAAACTCCACCTCTGAGTCGCTGTCATCAGAATCCTGTGTGTTGCCAGATGTTGAGGGTCCTGAGGTGTGCACCAACCCATTTAGAGCTTCGGTAATGAGCCGATTTCATGGCTTTGTTTTGATGAGGTTGACTTTGGAAAAAACACGTTCTGAATTATCGTACATTATGGGATTTTTTTTCATTATTGATCGTACATTGTACAGAGGTCAAAATGATCGTACAAATACGATCATTATCGTACGTCTGGCAACACTGTCTACAGCTGAGAAAAATGACGCTAGATGGCAGCACGTACGTTGGTATAAATCAAGAGCACGAGTACATGAAAGTAGCAGTGATTTTAGGAGTTAGAAGTTAGGGTGTAGTAACATTTTCAAAATTTTGTAGGCAAAAAACGGTCCATTGTCAACAGTGTACAGATATTTGAAGCACTGCTTATTGACCAGTGAACATGAGCGAAATCTGTGTGGCTAACTTTTTCGCTTATGCAACACTCCCATTCTTGCGAATTCCCATTGGAATGACTGGATATATCGCTGAGCAATATTAAATGTGGCCACACCCAAAAGTACCGTTGTACGACGATTCAGTCATCTCAAGAGGAATCTTCTCTATCAGATATTTGAGGGACGTGAACCCTGCGTGAATTTTCCTCCATCAGATTCACAAGTTTCGCCACATTGACCAATATAAAAGCTGCTTAGTTTGGAATTGATTATGGTGCTTAATGTATCACTACAATATTGACAGTAAACAGTGGACCATCTTTGCCTGAAAAACTTCATAGAAGTTTCGCAAATGTGATCGTGTTTTTACCTGAAAGAGCAGCCTATGGAATCAGAAATAAATATTCCAGCAAGCCGCTTAAATACAAGTATATTTTCCTTCATTTATCTTTTATCTTCTCTTTGTTTCCCCCTCATCTTTCGTTTGTGTTCTTCTCTGGGGATGTTGAAAGATTTTTTGATAGCTTCTAGCTAAGGATGAGGACAGAGATCAGTCAAAGAAGAAAGCTTTGAGACAGAAAGGCTGCTCTTTTTTACAAAGTTTTCAAAGCTCAAAGCCTGCCTGGCCTGTTGTAGGAATCTGTTTTGGCATATGGGGAGAATTATTGGACATTAGGAGTATAATGTAGCTCATAAAGGGGGGAGCTCATCTGAACTGGATTACTGATTTTATCAATCTCAGTCTTATTATAGAACAGTTCATGAGAACGGCATGAAAAAGGTTTCAAGGCATGCCTGTCGACTAGTATAATGATAATAGTTAGAGTTGATTGCAGAGTGCTAACTGCAATATTATTTAAAGATTATTTTGTTATTAGAACGTCCTACAATTTGAACATCTGGTCAGCAATACAATTTAAAGGGATAGTTAATTCAAAAATGACATTTCTTTACCCTCAAGTTGTTCCAAACCTGTATGAGTTTCTTTCTTCTGTTAAACACAAAATAAGATATTTTGAAGAATGCTGTTAACAGTTGCAGGTAGCCATTGACTACCATAGTACGGAAAAGTAACATTCTAACACAATTCCAACATTCTTCAAATCTTAAATCTTTTGTCTTCAACAGAAGAAATTCGTACAGGTTTGGAACAACATGAGGGTGAGTAAATTTTCATTTTTGGGTGATCTGTCCCTTAAAAAAGTCACTGTATGTCTTAAGAACTTCCCACAATGTTAGAGACCTTAGAAAAGTTCATATTTTAATACATGATCCACCACATTATGTACATAATGTACAACTGACAACAATCCTGCTGCATACAGTTGCAAGGCATTCTGTGAGTAAAAGCTAACAAGGTTTTAATTTTTAACAGTTGATTTGATAAGAATAATTTAATCAGATTTCACTCTGACATTCAAGGTTAATCTCATTTTATTCTGGGCAGCAGAAGCACATTTACTTCTTATAAATCAACATTCATTTACAAAGCAAATGTATGAGTGAATAATAACATTTCCATTCTACCCAAATTAATTTGCTGATTGCGTTGTAGAACTTTGTACCAAACCATGTGATCATGAAATGATGTGTATTTTTAGGTACGTATATTATATAGCAGTCTCACATTATTCAGACTGTTACAGTATTATATACAATTCTCACAATTTATGTAGTTATGTATGTTCTGAGGTTATGCCTAGCATTTCTGACGTTTTTCTCCGAATTATGAGGAAAAAAAGTCAGAATTGTGAGTTGTATGTACGTGGGAAAAAAAGTTAGTCAGCCCACCACTTGTGCAGTTCCTCTCCCACTTAAAAAATGAAGAGTGCCTGTAATTTTTCATCTAGGTATACCTCAACTATGAGAGACAACATGAGAAAAAAAATCCAGAAAATCACATTGTATAATTTTTAAATAATTAATTTGCAATTATGGTGGAAAATAGTATTTGGTCAATAACAAAATTTCAACTCAATACTTTGTTATATACCCTTTGTTGGCAATGACAGGTCAAATGTTTTCTGTAAGTCTTCACAAGGTTTTCACACACTGTTGCTGGTATTTTGGCCCATTCCTCCATGCAGATCTCCTCTAGAGCAGTAATGTTTTGGGGCTGTCGCTGGGCAACACGGATTTTCAACTCCCTCCAAAGATTTTCTATGGGGTTGAGATCTGGAGACTGCTAGGCCACTCCAGGACCTTGAAATTCTTCTTACGAAGCCACTCCTTCGTTGTCCGGGTGGTGTTTTTGGGATCATTGTCATGCTGAAAGACACAGTCACGTTTCATCTTCAATGGCCTTGCTGATGGAAGGAGGTTTTCACTCAAAATCTCACGATACATGGCCCCATTCATTCTTTCGTTTACACGGATCAGTCGTCCTGGTCCCTTTGCAGAAAAACAGCCCCAAAGCATGATGTTTCCACCCCCATGCTTCACAGTAGGTATGGTGTTCTTTGGATGCAACTTAGCATTCTTTCTCCTCCAAATACGACAAGTTGAGTTTTTACCAAAAAATTTTTTTTTGGTTTCATCTGACCATATGACATTCTTCTGGATCATCCAAATGCTCTCTAGCAAACTTCAGACGGGCCTGGACGTGTACTGGCTTAAGCAGGGGACACGTCTGGCACTGCAGGATTTGAGTCCCTGCGGCGCAGTGTGTTACTGATGGTAGCCTTTGTTACTTTGGTCCCAGCTCTCTGCAGGTCATTCACTAGGCCCCCCCGTGTGGTTCTGGGATTTTTGCTCACAGTTCTTGTGATCATTTTGACCCCACGGGGTGAGATGTTGTGTGGAGCCTCAGATCGAGGGAGATTATCAGTGGTTTTGTATGTCTTCCATTTTTTAATAATTGTTGATTTCTTCACACCAAGCTGCTTGATTCAGTCTTCCCAGCCTGGTGCAGTTCTACAATTTTGTTTCTGGTGTCCTTGACAGCTCTTTGGTCTTGGCCATGTGGAGTTTGGAGTGTGACTGTTTGAACAGGTTGTTGTGGACAGGTGTCTTTTATACTGATAACGAGTTCAAACAGATGCCATTAATACAGGTAACGAGTGGAGGACAGAGGAGCCTCTTAAAGAAGAAGTTACAGGTCTGTGAGAGCCAGAAATCTTGCTTGTTTGTAGGTGACCAAATCCTTATTTTACCGAGGAATTTACCAATTTATTCTTTAAAAATCATACAATGTGATTTTTTTGATTTTTTTCTCATTTTGTCTCTCATAGTTGAGGTATACCTATGATTAAAATTACAGGCCTCTCTCATCTTTTAAGTGGGAGAAACGTCTCGGTTACGTATGTAACACTCGTTCCCTGAAGGAGGGAATGGAGATGTCATGTCGGTGACTGACGAATTGGTATCTCGCTTAGAGGGACCAATCTACTTCGAATGTGTAAACTAAACGAGCCAATGCACATTGGCATGCGATTATTGCTTCCAGCTGCTGCTGATCACAGCGTGAGTAAAGTAGGCAGCAGGTGCAGCGCATATACAGGTTTTCGCTGAGGAGCCGAGCCAATGACCCGGCCGCTCAGCGGTGGTACAGTGCTGTGGCAACGGGACGTTACGTCTCCGTTCCCGCCTCCTTCAGGGAAAAGGGGTCTACGTAACCGAGCCGTTCCCTCTCAGTCGGTCACTCTCGACGTCACTTCAGCTGACCGACGAAATTGGGATCTCGCTTACAAAGTCCCAGCTACTGCCCCTTCCAGTGCCTGTGGAAGCGACCTGCGCCCCTATTTTTTGGCGTAGGCCAGGGCTTCTCTTCACAAGAGGACCAGCTACTGCTACTATGGTACTACCCAATGAGTAAGACTGGATAACTCTGGGAAAACGTACCCGTTCTACTTGTAACAGGGGCGTTACGGAAGCTCGAACCTTCCCGAAGGAGGTTTCGGTAGCAATACACATATGGACATCCCTTATGTGCATATGGAAGAATGGAGGTGATTTAACCCTCTTGGAATGGCAGAAGTCTTCCGGGGAAACACGGGCTCAAGGCTATTCCGTGGACTTTACACATATGAGATCCCTTTAGGTCTTACATATGGAACCCAGCCTTCTACCGTTTCTCGAGGATTCAACGAGTGAAGGCATGGCGCCGGACGCTCCGCCACGTCTGCCTGCCGAAGGGCGGAGGAACTCAACAGGGTCTACTGTATGGACTTTCTGGAGTGGTTTTGCAAGCCGACCCTAAGCCGGGGCCTCTCAGTGCTTCTACCGTTTGAGGTGAGAACACAGGAGGATACAGGCTCCACACGAAGGCTATAGAATCTTGCGAATGTGTTAGGGTCGCCCAGCCCGCAGCCCTACAGTTATCTGTCAGCGAGGCGCCACGAGCCAGCGCCCATGAGGATGCAACACTCCTAGTAGAGTGAACTTGCAACCTAAGCGGGCAGGGCACACCCTGTGCCTGATAATCCAGGGTGATGGCATCCACTATCCAGTTGGCCATCCTCTGCTTGGAGACGGCATTCCCCTTCTGCCGGCCTCCGTGACAGACAAAGAGCTGGTCTGAGGTCCTGAAGCTTTGCGTCCGGTCTACTTAGCACCTTAAGGCTCGGACAGGACAGAGCAAGACTAGGGCTGGGTCTGCCTCCTCTGATGGCAGCGTTTGGAGGTTCACCACCTGATCCCTGAAGGGAGTAGCGGGAACCTTGGGCACGTAGCCGGGCCGGGGCCTCAGGGTTACCTGGGAATCAGCCGGCCCGAACTCTAGGCACGAATCGTTGACCGAAAATGCGTGCAGGTCCCCTACCCTCTTGATAGAGGCCAATGCCAGCATGAGCAAAGTCTTCATCGAAAGGAACTTCAACTCAACCATCTGCAAAGGCTCAAATGGGCCCTGCTGAAGTGCCGTGAGCACCAGAGTCAGGTCCCAAGAGGGTATAGAGGGGGGGCCGTGGAGGATTTAACCTTCTCGCCCACTTAAGGAATCTGACGACCAGGTCATGCTTCCCCAAAGACCTCCCTTCTAAGGGGTCGTGGTTAGCAGCGATCGCGGCGACATGAACTTTAAGGGTGGAGGGAGACAGCCTTCGCTCCAACCCCTGCTGCAAGAAGGACAGCACAACTCCGATCGGGCATCTCCGGGGGTCTTCTCGGTGAGAAGAACACCACTCAATGAACAGGTTCTACTTCAAAGCGTAAGCATGTCTTGTAGACGGTGCTTTCGCTGAAGTGATGGTGTCAACTACCGCTTGGGGTAGGGCACCTAGAACCTCCGCGTCCCGTCCAGGGACCATACATGAAGTTTCCAGAGGTCTGGACGCGGGTGCCAAATGGTGCCCCGTCTCTGAGTCAGTAAATCCTTCCTCAGAAGAATCAGCCAAGGAGGGGCTGTCGCGAAGAGCATTAGTCCTGGGAACCAGGTCCGCGTAGGCCAATAGGGTGCCCACCAGCAGTACCTGCTCCTCGTCCTCCCTGACCTTGCACGGTGTCTGTGCGAGAAGGCTCAATGGGGGAAACGCATACCTGCGAAGGCCCCGCGGCCAGCTGTGTGCCCAGATCGTCCGTGCCGTGTTCCGTCTGTCAGGGCGAAGACGACTGCAGTGGAGGTTTCTGGAAGGCAAACCGTCCACCTGATTCGCTCTCCGACACGTCCCAAACCCGCGGACCGTCTGGGATGGATCCCATTCTCCCGGGGCAGCAGCTGGGTACAGCTCGTCGGCTGCCCGGTTTTGAGCAGCCCAGGATGTGACAGCACGAACGAACCTCTTGCTTCTGATCCTCCAGAGGAGAGGGGCGGCGAGTTGCTACAATCGACGGGAGCGCAGACTATCTTGTCGGTTGATGTACGCAACGGTCTCTGTGTTGTCTGTGCGGACTAGTACATGCTCGCCTCATAAGTGCCCTTTGAGAAGGATCAAGGCGAGGTGTACTGCCAGCAACTCGAGGCAGTTGATTTGCCAGTGCAGTTGGGGCCCCGTCCAACCCCTGACACTGCAAGCCCGTTGTACGTGGCCGCCCAGCCGGTGGTTGAGGCATCCGTGTGAAGCACAGCATGCCTGGAGACCTGTTCTAAGGGCACTCTTGCCTGGAGGAACGTAAGGGAACGTAAGGTCTGATCACGGGGTGAAGGTTTTGGCGGCAGGCCGGTGTAACTTGGACTCGGAAGGTGCCGCGTTGCCACGCCCACCTCGGGACTTGGCAATGGAGCCAGTGCTGCAGCGGTCTCAAATGGAGCAGCCCCAGCGGCGTGACTGCAGCCGCGGCCTCCATATGCCCCAGGAGCCTCTGAAATTTTTTCAGTGGGACCGCCATCCTGCTTTTGAACGTATTCAAGCAGTTCAACACCGACTGAGCACGTTCCTGTGTGAGGCGTGCTGTCTGTTCGACCGAATCGAACTCCATACCGAGAAAAGTGATCCTCTGCGTTGGGGAGAGTTTGCTATTTTCCCAGTTGACCTGAAGGCTCAACAGGCTGAGGTGTGAAAGCACCAAGTCCCTGTGCTCGCACAACTGCCCCTGAGACTGGGCAAGTATGAGCCAATCGTCGCGGTAGTTGAGGATTCGAATGCCCTGCTCTCTCATGGGAACAAGGGCTGCCTCCGTAACTTTCGTGAAGACAGGGGCCGACAGGGACAGCCCGAAGGGCAGGACCTGGTACTGGTAGGCCCCGCCCCCGCCCCTCGAACGCAACCGCAGGAATGGCCTGTGGCGCGGAAGGATCGAAACCTGAAAGTACGCGTCCTTCAGGTCGATCGCGGCGAACCAGTCTTGGGGACGGATACACATGAAAATGCATTTCTGCGTGAGCATCTTGAACTGAGGCCGGTGAAGGTCCCGGTTCAAGACACGCAGGTCCAAGATCGGTTGTAACCCACCGACTTTCTTGGGTACAATAAGTAAGGGCTGTAAAACCCCGACCTCATATCGGCTGGAGGGACCTGCTCTATCGCGTCCTTCGCCAGTAGGACTGCGATCTCTGCACGCAAGACAGGGGCGTCTGCTGCTTTCACTGACGTAAAGTGGACGCCCCTGAACTTGGGAGGGCGCCGGGCGAACTGAATCGTATAGCCGAGCCTGACGGTTCGACGGAGACATCGAGACGGGCTGGGTAGCTCTAGACAGGCTCCAAGACACCGCGCAAGTGGCATCAACGGAAGTACAGGTGTACCCGCAGTGGGGCAGCGTGGAAGAACACAGGGACCCGGCCCGGGAGTTTCTTTGCCGGTCCGAGGCGGGGTCTGGGTTTGTGTAACACTGACCTGCGTTTGAGCAGAGGTTGCGTGGGTAGTCCGTTGGTTCGTCCTCCTGATCCGCCCACTGCTGCTCGCTGGTGAGAGAGGAGGGTGAGTGTGATACGGCTCTGGACCGTCCACAGCCCCCCGTCCCCTCAGGGGACCCAGAGAAGGGAGAAATTGCTCTTTCGTCGAGAATTTGGGTACCACTGACCGCGAGGCCAGTGGCAGAAAAAAGGAAACAAAAGATTCTCCGCCCTGCCCTCCTCCGGGGGAGGGAGTGGTGTTCTTACCATCTCCTGAAGAGCACGTCCTTCCACCTCTGGGTCGCCCGTCTCCGGTCCTCTTGCTCTCTCGCTTGCCACCAGTTTTGGCGGGGGCCTGGACGGGCGGGGCGCCTGCCCTGCTGCCGGCTCCTCGGCGCAGTTTTGCTGGACGCTGCTGCGGACGCTGTGCGGGAGCGGGGGCAGCGGCCGGGGGCCGCCCTCAGCGACGAGCCTGGTCGATGCGCTCTGCCGGCCGTCGCCGGGCAGGACCGCTGCACGCCGGGGCAGGATGTGCTTGATGGCCTCAGTCTGCTTCTGTGCAGCCGAGAACTGCTGGGCGAAGCTCTCAACTGTGTCACCAAAGAGGCTGGTCTGGGACACGGGGGCGTTCAGGAATTTTGTCTTGTCCGCCTCGCGCATGTCGGCCAGACACAGCCAGAAATGGCGCTCCTGGACCACCATAGTGGATATGGCACGACCCAGAGACCGCGCCGTAAACTTCGTCGCTCGTAGCTCGAGGTCCGTCGCGGTGCGGATTTCTTTGGAGAACTCCCAGGTCGTGACCACCCTCGTGCAAGACCCTCAGTGCCTTGGCCTGGTGCACTAGCATTAACGCCGAAGCTTGTACGCTGACGCCAGGCTTCTCCACAGCCGTATAGGCAGTATTCGGATCAAGCCGATGTGGTCCTACAGGCCCGAGGGAGCAACGGTTTGCTGGCCCCCTGCCAAGTGGGGCGGCATTTGACCATTGCATGGCCACCGACCGCTCCAACCTGGGGGACTCCCGTTCCCCCCAGCCGCCTGGACCCCCGCATCGAGGGTGGTGAGGGAGGAGGAACCAGCAGATCGGTTTCCGGCAGTTAAATGGTGCCGTCCACGACCTGTTGAGCTCTTCATGCACCTCTGGGAAGAAAGGCACTGGTGTGGGGCCCTGAAAACCAGCGCGTGCCACCCCGACAAAAAACAATCGTCCAACCTTGAGGGTTCGGGAAGCGGTGGAAGATTCCACTCAAGCCCGACACTCTCGGCGGCCCGAGGGGGGGTAAAGCATAGCCATCATTTCCGGGTCCGTATCTGGCACCGCTGACCGCCCAGAGGGTGGCAGCGCTGACGGATCTTCATCCCCGGGAAAAGTCCGGCTCACCCTCCGATGATGCAACCAACATCCGATCGTCGGGGGAAGCCTCGGAAGAAACAGGTGGAACACCCCGGGAGGGTCCAGCCTGCTCTTTCTGAGAGCTCCGCTGGTTTCGAAGTACCGGCGGGCTTGGGCATCCCCGGAGGGAATTCCTCACCGTGACCGTAAGAACAGTCCGCCCACCACCAGAAAAAGGACACCCCCGGCTGCCACCAGAGGAACCACAAATCTAGTAGTGGTCACGGGCACTGAACGAATCACGCCCCCTGCAGAAACGAGTCTGGTCCGCACCCGAGATTGTCATGCCACCCACCCCGCATGGGAGCATGAGGGCCATCGGACTAACGCCCCTCAGCGTGCTTCATGCCCAGGCACGAGAGGCAGCGATCGTGACCATCACCCGGCGCCAGGTAACGACCGCACCCAGAAACGCACGGATGGTATGACATCTTTAAAAAGACGCGTCTTTAAAAAGACGTTCCACCCGTGAAGCTCTTTTAGTATGGTTTTTGCTCTTTTAGTGTGCCGAAGCGCACAGGGGAGATGGCCGTCTGCAACACACACAGGGGTAGTGCAGCCTGCCGTGTGCAGCCCACTCGACACGGGAAACCACCGCCGCTGAAGCGCCGTACCACCAGCACGAGAGCCCACGGAGAGCGTGCTTGACTGTAGTTTTTACTACTGTAGAAGTTCAGGAGCAGAACGATAGAACCGCTCGGCTCCGAAGCGAAAAGCTGAATATGCGCTGCACCTGCTGCCTACTTATACTCACGCTGTGATCAGCAGCAGCTGGATGCAATAATCGCATGCCAATGTGCATTGGCTCGTTTAGTTTACACTCGAAGTAGATTGGTCCCTCTAAGCGAGATCCCAATTCGTCGGTCCTCCGACGTGACGTCGAGAGTGACCGACTGAGAGGGAACTTGCACAATTGGTGGCTGACTAAATACTTTTTTGCCCCACTGTATATTGGCGCTCGACTTATGTGTTCACTATAAAATATTTTTCTATGAAAAGACAAGATAATGTTGATTAAGATTAAGATAATGTTAAATTATTCAAATTATTCATTTGTCCTGCTGTTTACAATGGAAAAATTAGCATTGAAACAACATGGGGGTGAGAAAATAATGACAGAATTTTAATTTTGTGCTGGACTATTCCTTTAACAAAATTTGCATTTACTTGTGCAGCACAGCGAGAGGTCAAGTCTTGCGTCAAATTTTAAGAAGGAAGGAAAGCCAGTCGGAGAGATGAGAATGTGATGAGGAACTTAGTGAGTTTGTGACTTGTGTGACAGTCAGGCTGAGAATTCCTCAATCTTACCCTGCCGGCCCTCAGCCAAGATCCGCTCGAGTGCAACTCACATGAGTTAATCACTCTATACTCCCCCAGCATACTTAAACCCAAGACACATATTTTCAGCTGTTTCGCTCCACCAAACAGCTGTTGTTGTGCTGTATCATGGTTAAATGAACAACATGCTGAGGACAGAACCCTGTGGAACACTATTCATGCAAGACAAACGGTATGTGACACTCATGATGTCCGTGCTGGAGAGTTTTGTAGTGCTCAGCTTAAATGCGTGATAATGTGTGACTGGGTAGATGTGCAAAAAGTGCGAAGTTTCATCCTAAGAAGATATGCAGTGAGCTCAGGTTCACCAAAACCTGCTGTAGTGCTGAGATAACGCAGATCAAGTGCTAGTTTTCAAGTAGAGTTTCTGCCCCACATTCTGCTCCTCCGTGATGATGGTTTCTTTTTTAACATTAAGCACCAGCTACAGTCTTTCAACCAGAGATGTAGGAACAATATGAAAAATGGAAGGGCCACATAATAAACCTTGCCAGCTTGGCTCATTAATATAAGACAATGTAACATTTGCCCAGTTGCAAACAGTGCCAGAAATGACCTTTTTCACTTTTAGCTCAAGTCTGAGTACTAAAAGCTATTTTTAAAGTCCATGTGAATGCACTTACTGCTGTTTCTAGTTTTGATGTCTTCATGGGCTTTATAAATCAGATATTAATGTGGAATAGTCAAGTTTTCCCAGGTCTGCATGCGCAACAAGTGGGCGGGCACTATTCTAATGTTTCATTTGATGTCAACATGAACCGGCTCGGTTTAAATGATTCAGAGTCGACTCTTTCTTTTGAGAGACAATAACTTTATACACGGTGCAGTTTCAGATTTAAAACTTTGCGGGATGTTTTCATTAATTTAGAGCTGTATTACACACTGCATGAAAGGTAATTTTCAAAAACCCATAATAGGGGCACTTTAAAGTCAAGAATTTAGAACAGTCACAGTTTAATCTATGACAATTAACTTGTCCATTCAAACTGAGTTGCTTTACTTATTTTTTTTTAATGAAATTAATACTTTGATTCAGCAAGGTTGCATTAAATTGATTAAAAGTGACAGGAAAGATATTTCTTTTATATGTTACAAAAGATTTCTATTTCAAATGCTGTTTTTTTTATGTTTTATTCATCAAAGAATCCTGAAAATGTATGTTTACACAAAAAATATTAGGCAGCACAACTATTTTTAACATTGATAATACTAAGAAATGTTTCTTGAGCACCAAATAAAATATTTGAATGATTTCTGAAGGATCATGTGACACTGAAAATTTCACTTTGCCATTACAGGGAGGAATTAATTATAAATATATGCATAAATAAAAACGATTATTTTAAATTGTATACAAATCACAGGTTTTTACGTATTTTATTCCATATAGATATTTAGATCCGTCAACAAATAACCTTTTAAAAACTTTTAAGCAGCAGTGTATTTTTTTCTGTAAGTAGGCAAAAAGGTTTTTAAAACGTGTGTGTTTTGGTGGATGGCCTGGGACGTAGAGCTTACGATTGGTTAGGGTTATAATTTCATAGTATTCACAGATACTGTAACCAAACGAGCATTGTAACATGTTCGTTTGACTCTCTTAATGGATTAATGGATGTGCACCATAATTGTGCAAAAACGTCTAAATTTGGTCAGAGGAATGTATTTGATTGACGTACATGGTTTGCTTGAAGTTTTTTATGAAACCATTAAGAGAGATCCTTTGAAACCATACTTTCTCTAAAGCTAAAAGAAATCTAAGAACAACTAAAAAGTGTACTGACGGATTGAACCCATTAAGGATTCCTGTGTATCTTAGCTGAAGAATAACTTTTGATGTTTCTAAGACATAACAGGGATATTTAGAAATTGCATATCCAAAGTCAGTCCATAAAGGCTCGATATGTTCAAAGAATCTGTTGCTCTGATGTTAGATGTGTCTGGTCTATTATCTTTTTCCTGTTCACATCTGCTTTCATTCACTGTCCATTGACATTAACAGTATACATTCCTTTTCTTAGAAAACCTACAGCAATAAAAAAAGAAGGACATTTGCATTGAGCTGCATTTGCTTCTTTTCCAAGAAAGCGTCTTTGCTTCTTTCCAACCAAGCAGAATATAACAGTATGTTTTCTGTTTCTTTGTCTTCAGATTGTCATTTCTTCAAAACCGAAAGTACAGCGTCAATTCCAACCGATTTCTGTCATGCGAGCTGGAATCTCAGGAGTCTGTTGGGGCATCATAGCCAAGAGTTCAATGCCTACAGACAGCCTGAGGAGAACATACAGACAACACAGCCTACATAGGAAATATGTGTCAAATCAAGAGACTTCATTGCAGTTTCCTTTTGATGAGAAACAACAAATCACAAAGATAGTTTATAGGCCTATTTCGCATAACTTCTACATTATGTAAGAATGATGTTAGCATGCAGGCATTTTATCCGACAGCCTAAAACCATGAATGCAACCAGATAAAATGTCCAGGAATGTTCAAGGAGATGGGGAAGGTTTGAAAAAGCACAACAAAGGAAAAGAAGGCAAAGAAAATACACTTCAAAAGAATTAGTTCAATTAAAAATGAAAATTGCTGAATATTTATTCACCCTCAGGTCTTCCAAGAAGACTATCACTTGATCACAAATGGATCCTGTGCAGTGAATGGGTGCCGTAAAAAAGAGTCAAACAGCTGATAATTGTGAAGTGTAAAGTGGTCCGAACCACTGTCCTGCAGAATTTATCTCCAACCCTAATTAAACACATCTGAAGCAGCTAATCAGGGTCTTCAGGGATTACTAGAATCTTCCAGGCACGTGCTTTGGAGCTGGTTGGAGCTACATTCTGCAGGACACCGGCCCTCCAGGACCGAGTTTGATACGTGTTTAAGCCGGAAGCAACGGTTTGAAGTTAAAAACATTTTAAAGATGGATTTGTTTCTTACAAACATGCAGCTTTTCACTTTACAAGCTGTTAATCGATGGACTGGAGTCGTGTGGATTACTTATGGATTATTGTGTTTTTATCAGCTGTTTCGACTCTGACGGCACCCATTCACTGCAGAGGATCCATTGGTGAGCAAGTGAAATAATGCTGAATTTCTCAATTTGTTCGGAAGAAACAAACAAACTCATATTCAGCATGTAGCCTGAGGGTGAGTAAATATTCAGCAAATTTTAATGTCTGGGCGAACTATTTATTCAAAGAGATCTTTCTTCGTCCCCTTGAACATTTTTCAAGCTGTATGGGGTCAACTTACTGCTTCTCATTTGTGTAGTTGTTCTCATCTTTCAAGTTAGGAGGAACATTTCTGCTTCAGCTGTAAAGGCTAACAATGATAAATCTATACAGCTTAGCAGACAGGTGCAAACGGCTTGTCATTTAAGCATGTGGTTATTCTTGCATCCATTGAACCTCAAAATGCTCATTTTCAGACTAAGGAGTTAATACTCCCTCTTTATTAATCAACGTATTTGTTGTACATGTACAGTTTTGACTTCTGTGAAAAGAAGCAGTGGCTTGTCACTGTGTGACATTTGTACTTTTATTGTATCACTGTAATCAAACGTAATTTAATGTACAGTGTACCTGGATGATGAATCTAAAAAATCTGTTGTCAAAGTTTCATAAAACTATATAAAAATTACATTGTTACTCCGTACCGCATGTGTTCGGCTCTTCCATTACATAAAAGCTGCTGTTTGATTGACGTGCCATTGTTCTTTCCATTGTGCTCCAGACAGCTCGATGGAGGTTCCTAGGAGACAACTAAATGCTGAAATATTTTAATTGTGTAATGCTTCATACGGCCTTGAAAGCATTAACTTGATCAGGCCATTACATTGTTTTGCCCAAATGAGCCAATTACATGTCGAGGCATCGAGCGCCATCAAAGATCTAAATTACTATCCATTTGCGAAACAAATGTGAAGATGATTTCAAACGTGAAGTTTTAAAGCAGCTATTCCAGCATGAGGCCACACAACAGATGTTTTATACTCTGCCAGAGACAATCAACTTGACAAAAAATAATAATGCCACGATCTCTGAAGTATTCGCTCATAATACACACTACTGTTCAAAAGTTTGGGGTCAGTAAAAATGTTTTACTCTCATGACCACAAAGACATTTTTTATCAAATATAGTAAAAACAGTTCTATTGTGAAATAGTATTCCTATTTAAAACAGCTGTTTTCTATATTACATTTTAAAATGTATTTCTGTGATGGCAAAGCTAAATTTTTACCATCACTCCAGTCTTCAGTGTCACATGATCCTTCAGAAATCATTCTAATATGCTGATTTGATGCTCATTTAACATTTATAATTAATATTATCAATGTTGAAAGCAGTTGTACTGAATTTTGTGGAAACAGCAATACATTTACAAGATTCTTTGATGAATAGAACAGCATTTATTTGATATAGACATCTCTATTCTCCCTTTTGGTCAATTTTAATGCAACCTAGCTGAATTAAAACCCAAACTTTTGAGCAGTACTGTACAGTAACCATTTCTAGTAATTCAGGGTATAGAATTTAAATAACTGGGCAGTCTTCAAAAAAAAAAAAAAAAAAGAGCCAACTTTGAAATGTATAAAAAGCATTTTATTAAAAGTGCTGTATATTAACAAGCAAATGACTGACCTTTTATGAGCTAATATATACAGAATCTGACTAGGCAAATAAACAGTGACAAAAAATAAAGCAAGATAAAAATATATATAATTGTGATTTTTAAAAAATTTGTCTGGAAAGTCACTGCATTGGTCAAAGGTAAATAAGACAAACACCTGAAAATAGTTGTATCCTGTACAGTCTCAATCCTGACATTATTATTTGTGACCTAAACCTCATAAAAAATAAATAATAAAAAAAAGTATCAAATGTTGGCAGTCCAATCAAAGCATGTCTTTAACGGTGGAATTGAGAAAAGCATCAGTGTTGGCTTTCTTGGAGAGCTCGCTCTGTAATGGAAAACCAGATAAAACATGTTAACACATCTTTACTAACTGAACACTGAATCATTATTATGTGTGGGCCTTAAAATGTTAATGATCTCTCTCAGGGGAATTAGTGGTCACAAATGAGCATCCTCCTTATCACAGATGCTCCATTTGGAGTTAATAAACATCCGGGGAAGTGGTCTAATGCAGAGTGATTGGGCTTACGGTAAAGGCCGAGTAGCTCACTGGAAGCGGTTTCTTGTCACTGTTGAACTCCTGCAGCGGCACACGTGGGCCAGAACTGGCCTCTGTAGTCTTGGACCTCTGTTAGACCAAAGAAAAAAAAACATAAAAATTAAGAGACATCACTGATCTTTAATATTAAGACATGTACAGATGATAGAACTTGACCTATAGTTTTACACAGAGTACTGATTATTGTTGATGCAACAGTGTCATCTAGTGTTAGCTTTGGGAACTTCTCTATTTTAACACTGAACTTGTGTCAACAGCTTTGATCAGAGAGTTGAATTGAGTTTGGAATGCCCCAGGCAGATGGTTTTAACCTTGGCAGAGAGTTGAGGTCTTCCTGGCACACACAGAAATGTGGTGGATGAGCCGCCACTGCTGCTGCTGGAGCTACTGACGCTGCTCACGGTGGCAGTGCGGGGTGCCAACATATTGGGCATCTGAAACAATTGGAAGATGATTACGCATTTTGATAAAATGCTTGTTTTTGTACATCCATGCTTAGTGAGAAAATAGATACCTTTTTAATTTTGTTAGGGGTGGGGGTGGTATATGTTGATCCGAGGGGTCTCTTTGTCGGAGTTTTAAACTGAGAGGTTTCTGTTTTCTTTGTCATCTGGAAGACAGTTTAGTAAAACAAATCTTTAAAAACATTCCTGAACAAAGTATGTAAATGTATCAAGTTACGATACAGCCAGGTCACTCTATACTACAAAATACTTCTTTTGTGTCTACCATCTGATATTCTATGGGTGCTTTTCAGTACTCAAATTGATTTCAATATTCAAGGCTTTGTATTAAAAAAAAAACTTTAACAACATAAGGGCAGATCAATTGAGCGCAGCTGATGATGCTTTAAAGTAATCAAGAATAATCCAATGTACAAATAAGCTTTCCTTTAATTGCTCCATCCACATTTCCTTTCCGTGCATCGAAAGGAAATGTGGAAGCACCAAGGGAATAAGAAATGAGAAGCACCAAGGGAATCTCACCCGTTCATTCTTCTCCTTGTCTTTCTGCAAGCGATGCTCCTCCCACTGGCTGGAGATGCAATCCATGATCCTTTGACCTTGCACAAGAAAGGAAGTCCCCCAATTCTTTTCCCAAACTTCCACAAGGCTTCTTAACTCCTCTTCCAGCTGTTTGTGTAGACATACAAAGGCAAACTGACATTACAACCACAGCTTGTGTTAGCTCCCCATGTCGTTCCAAACCTGTAAGACCTTTGTTTCTCTTCGGAACACAAATTAAGATATTTGTGATGAAATCCGAGAGCTCTCTGACCCTTCCATAGACAGCAACGCAACTGACACATTCAAGGCCCAGAAAGGTAGTAAGGGCATTGTTAAAAAAGTCCATCTGACATCAGTGGTTCAACCTTAAGTTTGTGAAGCTACGAGAATATTTCTAGGGCACAAAGAAAACATAAATAATGATTGTTATTAGGTAGTAATAGCCACATTTCCACTGTCAGGCCAAAAGCGGGCGTGCTAGTGCATGCCAGGGCCAGCTGCATTTCCACTGTCACTTCCGGGGCTTGACCGGTGCTTCCTCTGGGCCCACGGCCCAGGTTTTTTGGCCCGACGAAAACCTTGGGCCAAAGCGGGCCAGCTGGGGCTAGAGGAGTGGTTATGAAGAAAGGCGGAGTTTCTCGAGTCTGGAGAGCGTCAGCGCCGCGGATCATTTCAGAAAGTTAACAGCTAATACCAGCATTAAAGACTTTTCAAATAATTTTAGTTCAAAACTCACTTTCAGACAGCAGCGAGTGTTTGAAATAACTTGATCCGATGTGGATTATAATCACCATACAAGGCAGAGATATTTATAAGTGATGCAAAAGACTATGCACGCTCACCATCAGCGTTACCATAGTAAACATGGTAAATACGACCGCTTGATCACAATCGTTTATTTATTTAGTAACATTTTATCTGTCATAAGTCTCGTCTCGAGAGTTTAGCTCCGTGTATGTCATAAAAATATAATAATGGTTTTTGTTCAGGAACTTTTATAAAAATATAGAAATGATCATTCTTTCTAAATGTGATGTACTGTGACTACAAATAAACAGAAGCAGACTCGACTGAATAAGTAGATAGGCTATGTTTATACCGCTTTATTTCTGTGTGACTAATTTTCGATCCTGATAAATAAATTCATTATGATCAATGTATCACTTATTGTAAAACATCGATGCTTTTGGATTTAAATCTTTAACAAAGCATGCAAACAAACAGCCGCTTTTATCATGTTCGTTTTGTGATCGCGCTAGTTCCATTGACTTATTTCTTATTAGTTTTCTGATAACTTCTCTTTGTTGGTGAAATGATGGGGTCGTGACGTTGTTCCTGAGAGGCGTGTAAAGGGCGGGTTTTAGTGAAGCGCAGCAGAGCTTCTGGCCCGACGGTGGAAACGCAGCGTGATTTTTGCCTCAGTGCTACAGGTCCGAGGCTATTAGCCCCGCCCCGCCCATTTAAAGCACTGGCTCGACAGTGGAAAAGCGGCTAATGATGTCCTTACTACCCCTTTTTTTTTTGTTTTTTTTTTCTGGGCACTGAACGTGGTAGTTGCATTGCTGTCTATTGGAGGGTCAGAGAGCTCTCGGATTTAATCAGAAATATCTGAATTTGTGTTCTGAAGATGAAACAAGGTCTTACGGGTTTGGAATGACTGAGGTTGAGTAATTAAGACAGAATTTCGTTTTTGTGTAAGCTTCCCTTAAAGATAAAAAAATGACATGGCCAAAAAAAAAATCCTTTAACAGCCAATGTGCATTACCTTTGGAGCATTTCTGCACTTTGCCTGTCCTTACTTCTCTTTGAGCAGATCCTCCTCTGTTACTGAAGCATTGGGATCTGCAGCCTTCTCTGTAAGCGAAACATTTAAAAAATGACAGGTGAAACCCCATAAGGTTGATTCCACTTTAAGCCTGGACTGTGAGATGCCTGTTAGAACCTCAAAGTCCTTGAAATAGAGCCAGTTTCCTCTCATTTCTCCAGGTCTCCAGTATGCTGTGCTGCCTCATAGAAGCCTTAATTCTCGCAGCGCGTGTCATGGAGGGCCAGCGCTCCTCGTGTAGTGATCTGTTCAACCAAATTAAGGTAAAGCATTTTCATTGGCAAAGACTCATGTTGTTCTGTTTTTTTATTTTTTTTTATTTTTAATTGTTTTAATCAGGGTTGGTCATCAATAAAATATTTGATCTACTTAATTTATTATGATACCATTTATGATTAATTGACTACAATTAAAGTGGTTTTTTTTCTTCATCTGGATTTGTTCTGATGAAGAAACAAATTAATCTACATATTCAGGGTTTCTACAAGACACGACAGTAAATTTCGATTTTTACGACCTTTTTAATACCACCTTATATGAAATTTAAGATCTAAACCTGTAATGGAAATACACATTTTATTACATACATATATGTTATATTTAATGTGTATAAATTAAAAAGAAATTGCTGTAATAAATGGTATTTATTACTTTGATATACAGTGAACTTTTCATGTCAGTAGAAAATATTCCATACAAAATATCCCCGCAAAAGAACTGCATCACTGAGATTTTTGGTGGAGTAAACAAACTTTTGGCGAAGCAACATTTTCATCAGTGTTCTATCAGCTTTTACATACTTAAATCGACATTTTTTATTTACCTTTACATAGGCCTATTTGTAACCAAATTATTACAATTTATCGATAAATTCAATATACACTATAGGGCTGCAACCAGTCAGATTATAACAATTATTACAACTGCAATAAATATGTAAAAAAAAAAAAAAAAAAAAAAAAAAAAAAAAAAAAAAAAAATAATGTTTTACTTGCATTTATGAATAACAATAGAATGTTGAATGGGAATGCAGCTTTTCACATACTGCTCACTAACCCAGTATGTGGGCGGTAGTAACTTAGAGCTATGACGCGATTTAAATTTTCCAAGCTCTCGTGCAGAAAAAGATCTGTAAAGGTGCAAAAATAAAAGTCTCAATCCATATTTATAAGAGATATTCTTTATAAAATTTGAGTCAACCACGCCTACCTAAAACGCTCATTCTAACACGCCCCCACATGTTTACGTCACTGTGTGGGAATATTTGCATAACGCCGCCCAAGTGTTCACACAAAGAAAGGCGGCGTAACTTTTATTCTCTCTGTTGGCCGCCGCTCGCCATGTTTGTGAGATTGCTGTGTGTTTCTTTGTGAAACGAACTACCTTTGTTTGGTCTTCCAAAAGAGGACACGAGTAGAAATCAGTGGTTAATTTGTATTTATAACACTGTTCCAGAACATTTTAACCCAAATATTCAGATGTGTGGTGCACATTTTATGGAGAATGAGGACCGTTTCCTGAACCAGTAGCCTAATGCGTCTGTGGCACAAAGGCTGTTTCTATAACGTTGGGCAGTTCCAACTTTGCAAGGACAATATGGTGCTTCTGACTCACAGCCTGTAAATACATTTTCACATTTAAAGAATTTGCCACTGACGACTCAAACGCGATTTTTGAGCAGTGTAGAGTAGGACTTGTTGCTTGTCATTTCTCCGATCACAAATGCAGACATGGTTTGTGTTACGCAGACGATAACACACCGCGTAAAAAGCTTGTATAAGTCATTATAATCAGTAATTGTCCCTACTGGATGCACCAAATGCCTCGTTTGTAATGGGTTTATTGGTTTTGTCTCGTCGCACCGTGACACGGCATCACAGAATTGTTCTATTTAACCGATCTTCTTAGTGCAACACGGTCCGAACCAGTTCACCAAATCTAACTCAATCGTTTGAAACGGTTTATAAACGTGCCTGACACTCCCTCTGACGCGAAATAAACCAATATCCAGAGTTATTCAGTTACTCCTAACAGTACATTGACTGAACTGCTAAAAGAGAACCGATGATGGGATGTGCACGAGCAGAGCAGCTGGACTGAGACGCAACACAGAAGTATGATTTAAGGGGTGTAATATTTCTGTCACACGCTTGAGGTATTCCACCAATCACAACGCACATGATAGCTGGCCAATCAGAGAACACCTCACTTTTCAGAACGATGAGCTTTGAAAAATCGAACGCATTTCAGAAGGCGGGGCATAGAGGAGAAACGATATTGTACAGTATGTGGAAAATAATGTGGGTTTTTTTAACCTTAAACCGCATAAACACATTTCATTACACTAAATACACAAAATAATATTATTTTTAGTAGCATCATATGACCCCTTTAATGAGTGAGTCATTGAGTCATTCATTCAACTGATTGAGTGCGTTATCATGTTGGTATCTTAAGGACTTTCGTGGACAGCTGACTGCTAAAGTTTTTCATATTAGGCATGGGCCGATTACCGGTTTGAAGGTATACTGTGATTTGAAAATGTCACGGTTTCAAAACCACTGATATTTTCCGTTATACCGTTCCTGCAGTGTGCACTGTTTTTCATGTCTCCTCAAAGACTGAAAGTGTAGGAATCCCTCAGGTTAGGTGCAGTGTAGAGAGTAACACGACCCCTCCTCCTCCTCCTCCTGTTGTGCGAGCGAGCGGTCAGTCACGTGTGTGTATGACAGCCGAAGGAGCTTCCCCTGGAACTTAAGCGATCTGCAACCGGCCGTTTATTGTTTTATTGCAGCCTGTCTCTGTTCTGGACTTGCACAAACTGCGTTGCAATGCAATCATTTTCCAAAATGTAGTTTATGTGAAAATATGAAGTCTGTAAACGCCCGTTAACAGAGGCCAGAGACGCTGAAGACGGACGCACAGAGAAAAATACTGTAGCAGGCAGATCACTCACTGTTCATGATGCACGAACTATTGGAAGAAAATCCTCAATATTGATTTGGGGGTTTATATGAATGTGTTTTTGAGGGGAACTGACTGTCTTCAGAAATGTTTAGATGGTATTTTCTTTTCATCTCGTATAATTCACATTAAAGCAGTGTTTCAGCGCAGCTCTGCTTCGTTTACTGCGATAACCAAGGAAACACTGTATCAGTGAATCTGCGTCCCATTCGGAGCTTCGCTGTTTGTTTCGTTCAGGCATGTAATATCATTTCACAAAGCTAGTCAGAACTCAGCAGCCCGCCGAATATCGTTTTGCCGATATACTGTTGCCGATAATCGGTATCGGCGAATATGCAAGCCGATAGAACATATTTTTACAGAACATATATGCAGATAAAAGCTTGAAATTGTGTAATTACTTAGTTGGTCCATTGTTTGCTACTGGCTACCTGGATGAAACGCTTTAAAGCTTAATTCGATGGAAAACCATTGAAACTTTGAACGGCCATATCTCCGTAACGGCGCGGCAATTCCGCACCAAATTTGGGGGATCCCTTCAGCTCGAGGAACCTGTAGGGATTTCTTACACAAACAGACCCTGATATCAGCATTCAATTAAGTTTGCTGATCACCCAGCACATGAATCCCATATTTTCGGGTGGTTTCCTGTCAGTATGGTAAACTCATCTACTCATGAGATCGAAACTAATTCGATCAGGAGACGACAAAGCTTTCTTGGTATCAGAACTGAAAGGTTCGTTCACAACATATAGAAAACACGATGTCTTGTGACCACCAATGGATGGAACCATTATGTCCAGAACAGGAAAAGGATTAAATGACGCCCCAGGCAAGCATAGGATGTACAGCGTGACGCCACATGACTATCCCATGGTTAACCACCTTTTTTCCGGCATGACCGAAACCCTTACTTTCCTGTGCCACAGACAAAGAAACAGAACATTGTATCTATTTTAAAAGACAAATTGTTTAAAACGTATAAGTAGTGAAAATGTAGCCACTGTATGTGTTAGGCCATATATATATATATATATACTTTATGTGTTATTGAAATCACGATATCTTAATCGTTGCTTTCTAACTTTGCTTTTAGTTAATTACGATTGCTGTGTATGCAAAATACCTGTTGTTTAAGCTCGAATGAGAGCTTGTCTTATTCACCGAACATTGGTGCTCGTGAAAAGTTTATATTTTGTATCATTCTCTGATGATAATACTGTTATCAGAAGAGATTTAAAAACTTGCAGAAATACTCTCCAAACAACAAACCACACAGGGCGTGGCCAGACCCCGCAGCCACCATCTGATTGGAACAGCGACCTGTGGGATGGACTTACACCGCGGATCAAAACTCCACTAGTAACACGGGCTTAGGGCTTGCTTGTTTTACCCGATCAAGACGTTTGGCTTTCCCCTTGGTGAGCGCGAACAAGTGCCACGCCATACCACCGCCAAAGCAAGAACATCCAAGAACTCAGACATTTCAGTTAGGCTTCGCGATCTTCAGAGAACTTGAAAGTCTTCCAAACTCAGACTTTTAGCAGGACTGCTCAATCCTCTGTGTCAAACCGGCAACCAACTACAATAAAAGGGGTTCCCCAAAAGGACGTCATCCATACGTCATTCCAACGTCAGATCAACAGCCAATCACAACAATAGAAATAAAAAGTGGAGAAAATCAGCGAAGGAATTTCCCTCAACAGACATCCAGGAAGCCCGCGTCCGCTACAGCGACTGAATCACCTCAGCGTTTCAGCTCTCAACAAAGCCAAAGAACGCAAGTAACGAACAAAATCTTCAACTCAACTGAACTGGTGTAAAGCTAATTTAAGCAGTAAAATTAAGACAAATTATCTGCTTTGTTTTTTCGTCCTAGGTTGCATCTTTAAACCACTCGTTAGAAACATCAGTTAGGCCCTTGAAAACTGTCCATGACCACTTCCGTCACCGCATCATTTGCATTGATCTTATGTGTTAATTAGTCTGTTTTGTAATTAGTGTTAGGTGTTGTTTATGTAATCTGTACGATTAGCCAATCGGGAAATTCAGTTTCATTTATAAAAGGTAAGAAGTGTGCCTTGGCTTCATATATAATTTTTAAGGTAACCTATGCCAAAAAAGGAGTGGCTTGCTTGCACTTATCAGTCTAGTAACGTCACTTAGAAAGTAGAATGTACCCAGAGTGCTTGTAGAAAAGAGCGTAGAACGTAAACAACTGATCTGTGATTGGGTGTTTGACTGTGGGACCAGAAATAAGAAACGCCTTATTATTTGTTACAAGATACCAAGAATCCTGGCTCGCTGGACGCCCTTATTTGAAGTAAACTAACAATTGGATTGTTGGTCAGGTTGACCTTGTGACTTCCGACCCGAGTTCTAGCAAACCATGAATAATCCGAGTTCCACTATAGATTGCCTTCCAGTTCACCGACCACATCCTAGGTTAGCGCGGGGGAAGTATCTCTATTAAATAAATGATAATGTCATTACAAACCCTCTCAAACGCGAATCTAGAGGCCCTCTTTCAAATGACCACCCCCGTGTCGATAGCCCGGGGTCGTGGAGGTACGGCTGGGTGTAAATTGGTCGTCCGCGGCCGACCGAGATGTTCGTAGCGCTCAAAATAACAACAATCCTCATCATAACTTCACAATCCCGGGTGCCGGCGTCTGTGCGGGCGAGGAGGTCTTCTAATCGGGGCGGCTGATGGGATCCCCGGCGGAATTTGGGGTGGGCTCATCCGCCGGGCCTGTCTTCGAGAGAGTGACACCAGGGTCAACACTGTCCCTTCCCGTAAGGAGGCCGTCGGTGGGTGCTAGTGGAGGGGGCGGGCCACAGAGATCGCAGTCTGCAGAGGCTGGTGGGAATCGGGAGGTTAGAGGTCGCCGTAATGTGTGAGGGGGGCCCGATTTGAATTCGCTCGGGAGGGAGGCCAGAGTCAGGCGGGACTAACATCTAGGTACATGCAACCGGAGCAGAGTGGGTCATACGTGTTATGCTTGCGCTTGTCTTCGGCTGGTTCTGTGTTTGTATATGTGTTCGTGGATCCGTGTGGTGATGGGGGCAACGGGATCGACATATGTATAACACACACAAAGATAGAAGGCCACTCTGTTGGTGGAGCCAGGTCTAGTAACGTCGAGACTGACGTAATCTGGGTCACAGCCCAACGAGCGTTAGGACCCCCATCGTGACGCAGAATAAGCCGCGGGAGCATATTGTTGGGACCACCGGCAGGTTACCTCAAATCCCAGCTGGCTCGGGAGTGTCCCCACATACACAAAAATTCTTCTGGAGTGAATGGACCAAACCGTGAAAGAGGAATTATGTGCAATGCGGAACAGGGGACAGGTGTCGGAATCGTGTAACGGAACAGATGAACTCGTATGGGCCAAATCAGGATCAGCCGAAGCAAACAAAAAAACCGAAGAAGAAACGAAAAATGGGTGGAGAAGAAAAAAAGAGTAAGAGACCAGATGATAATAATAGGCCTTAGGATTAAGATTGGTTAGGGGAGAAAATTGGGGCGGGGGGCTGAAAAGTCATAGCGGATTTAGGTTGACACAGACCCTTGCACCAGGCGGACTGCCACCCTAACGCATCAAAATGTATACTCATCCGAAGAGAGGAGAGGTGGCTGCGTCAAGGGGGACATAAACGGAGGCGCGGGAGGGAAGAAGGAAGATATTAAGTGCTGGTCTCCTGTATTGGAAGAACGTGGTGTGGCGAGGGGTCACGGGACAGATGAGGAGATGGGTGATAGGAGTGGTGTGTGTGGCGGTGAGGTGAGGGGGGGGTAGTCGGGGAAGGGTTCGTGGAGGGGGGGGATTGGGGCAGGCAGGGGTTGGGTCGATGGTGGTGCGTCGTGTGTCGTCGGTCTGTGAGGAGGGGGTGGAGGGTGGGTCAGGGGGGGGGATTGTGTGGGGGGTTGGAGGGGGGCCGCGGGGGTTTCTGGGTGGGTGATTACTTCTCGCCCTGTTGGGGGGTGCACGCGCCTGCCGGGAGGGCCTCGAAGCGAGGGGAGGCGGGGGGGGGAAGGAGAGCAGGGGTGGGCCGGGGAGACCGGCACAAGGGGGGAGGGAGTGAGGGGGGGACGAGCAGGATCTGGAGGGGGGGGGCCTGATGGCGCGCCGGGGGGGAGAGAAGTTTCGGGGAAAGGTGACGGCCCTTACGGTAGGCTCTGGCACCGAGTACGGGTGTGATCCCCTGATGTGCAGGTTGTTGCCAAAAGGTGTGGAGGAGAGAGATCGGTGGGATGAGCATAGACGGGAGCTATAGAGGCCATAAGAGGAGGTGGGGACCCACATTGGCGAAAAGATGCCAATGTTAGACAATGGGGACGGTGGGGTGGGGTGCGACTGATAAGTCGACATAAGATGAGGGCTAGCGCTCGGCGCGTGGTGAAGAGGAAGCCGGGCTAGTGGTGGGAGTCGGTGACAGGGGACCACGAACATGGAAATCAGGGCGTGTCACTGTGTGTGCGCGTAGGGCTCAAACATTCTTTGGGGGGGGGGGGGTCCGTGTGCGAACTGGGTGGGGGAGGAAAGCAAGCTTGAAAGGAGATAGGGATGGGTAGAATGACTCGTGCTGATGTCAACATGAGATTGTTAGAGGGAAGAGAGAGGGCTAAAAGAAATGTCCACTTTTGAGACACTGATGGAGGGTGAAATCAGGCTGAGGTCATGGGCAGGGGGAGCTGCGCGGGCTACGCAGTCATCAACGGCAGCCCAGGCAAAGCGGGCAGGACACGCCCCAGGCAAGATACAAAGGCGGCAAGAGAGCTCAGAACAAAGACGACTGGGCCACATGTCTGGCAGTGTCGCTCAAGAAAATGAGTGTCGTGGTGCAGATGGGGTAGAGGGCGCAGGACACAGGGGAAGGGGGAACACAAGACCGGGACCAACAGGGATTGGGGGCGTAAGGGAGCAAACGCAAAACTCATACCCGGCCCAGGCCTAGGGGGGGTCAGGAAAACAGCTTTTCCAGTTTAGAGATTGTAACTATTATGGGATTGTACCTTAGAGCCAGATTTTCTATAAGTTGCATTACTTTGAGTAAACTCTACATTTCATCATGAATAAGAATAATAGACATTTGGCTGTTACCAATCAATAAACAGTATCAACACAAGCATCTTGGCAATCCAGACGAAAGGTTTAGAAATATTGACACCTGTTTATGCATTTAACCTCGTTACAAATCATAAATAATTTGAGATTAAACACAAAATTTAAGACTGATATTTGAAATTATTTAAAAAATGAAAGATACTTAAATGTAATTAAAACCGCCAGTAGGTGGCGCACGTCCCTGTTAATAACGTCATTGCATTGAAACCGAATCCTTTAAACGGTTATTCATCAGAACAATCACCGTCATGTTCTCAAGACCAAAACAACGCTGTGGGGCTTTGTTTGGCTTATTATTTTTGGCGAAATAGTGCAAAAACAGGCAATGTGGTTTCTAAAATGTAAGTCTCTTAATAAAACATCTAGTTTATTGAACTGTTGTAAAAAAATTAATTACATTTGTATATGGTAATTTTTGGAGAAAAAAAGGCACTCTTCCATGTGAAATTGATTAACTATATGAAGTGGTATAAATACACATTTTCTGCCCCCATATCTTGAATTTTGTGATCATTCGGAATGTAGTTTAATAGACTGCATCAGCAGTGAAAGCGCGCACTGTAAAGGCGCCCATGCCACTAGACTTCACGATGCATGCACTCTGTAGGTGTTTTGAATGTTTGTTTGTTTTGCGTCGTGAGAAAATTGAGTAAAATTGCTCACTTGTCATGGTGTTACTTAACTGTATCATATTATGAATAAACTAAACATTCAGAATTTTTACCATAGTGTGTTTCTTCCGAGTTTGTGTACTGTTACGCTAATTTGTTATGTAGACTTTCACAAAGAGACAAACATAGTGAGCCTCAGCGCGACCTTGTATTCTGTATTATGCTAACTTACTGCAATTCTGTATGATGACGCAGTAACTTACCGCGGGGAAGAAAAAATATTCGGTCTGTCCAATGATTTTAGCGGTAACTGTGACCACCAAATATTTAAGACCATTGATCAAAATTTAAGACATTTTTAAGGCGTATCATAAATTATGAAACGTTATTTAAGACATTTTAAGGCCTTATATTAGGAAAACATTTTTTAAGACATTTTAAGACTTTTTAAGGACCCGTGGACACCCTGATCTTGGATGGTCTGAGGGCGAGTAAGTTTTAATTTTTGGGTGAACTATACCTTTAATCACACATCGGTTTTTGCTGAGAATTGAAATGAATTTAAGTTTGAATATCAAGGTTCAGGCAACTTACCATCACAGAAGTGAACATTGAACGGCTCTCTCTGTTCTGGCCCAAGCAAGCATTTGTCCCACAGAACCACAAGCTCCTGTCGGACCTTATCAACCACCTCCTCCAGCTGAGCCATCTGCAGCTCCTCCAGATGTTCCACATAGCCCTGCCACTGCAAGAGGAAATTCACTCCATTAGCACTCGTTGGTAAACCACAAGGAGAGTTAAGATCCCTGATAGGACATCCTGTGGGTTACATGCAAAAGCTCTCACCCGTCTGATATCATCAGAGAGAGTGCTCATGGCAGCCTCTCGGAACGCCTCGCTTTCCGGCTCAGGACAACTCAGACGATTCCACAGGCTCGTAGCTCGCTCTTTGAGTTTGTCTCGGGCTGAAATCAAGGATTCCTTTTTCATTGCAAGCTGTGTGGTATAAATATTAATTATGAGTACAATAATGATGATAATAATAATGGTTATCAGCCAGCTGGCAAGTTTTTATTTTTTATATACTTCTATCCATTTATACTTGTATAGCCAATTTTTATTCACATTTGGTGCGATTTAATTTTGGACCATGGTTAAGATGCTAATCTTGTTCTTATACAGCCACTAGATGGCACTGCTAGTTCATGCAATGTTTTTAGAAGCCATCGTATCATTGCAAAAAAAAAAAATTTAAATAAAAATAATATATATATCTATTAAATTAAATATATATATATATATATATTCTATATATATATATGCTTTGTGTTTTTTGAAGGGAAAAAATAAAAAGCGCACCTGGCTGAGCAGCAGTTTCAAGGCTTTGATATTATCATGCGTGAGCAGAAAAATATCAGTGTCAGGGCAGATGGACTCCCGTTCCAGACTGCTCTCTGGTTCATGTCCCATCTCCTCCATCAGGCTCCTGATGTCCTCCCTGAGCCCAGAGAACACCTTCTCCCTGCTCACCTACAAACAGAGCTTAAATCACAAAAGCATCCAGGACAGAAACTCATGAGTGACCAGAACAGTTCCAAAAAGAAAAGGGATAGATACTTTTTCTTTGATGAGTTTCTCAACATGTTCCTGGAGTTCCTGCAGCTGGGTTCGAGAAGGCACACTTCCCGATGGGATGTAATATGGCGTAGAGCACAAAGTTACACACAAATCCTCGTCCTGCTTCTTCAAATCACTCAGCTCTCTTAAACGTTCATTCTTCTCCTTTAGAAGAGATTCAACATGGCACCGCAGGTTCTTCTCCATCTGGAGGACTGTAAGGTCTTGCTCCAACTATAAAAGATTGCAGGATAACGATCAGAAAAACGGGAGCTTTCCATAATTAGGGTTAAAATTCTTAGAAAAACATAAAAAAATGTAGACAAATTTCAGACAAGCATCAATAGTTTATAATGCCCAATTACTAAAAGGCAATACTTCACAGGTCTTCTCTTACTTTGTATGGTTCCAGTCCCAGTTCCAAGCACAGTGTATCCAATTGTTTCTGGAAGGTAATGACATCGGTTCTGATGCGATGTCTTAAGGCCTCTTCCTCCATAATCATTGAATGCAAAAGCTCCTATAAAACATGTTTAATTCAGAGTAAGCATCAATCAGAAATTGGTGAGCGATGTGACGCATGCAAAGGCATTACTTACATCTATATGTTTTTTCACAGTTTGCATTCGTTCTACCCTCTGCTCCTCCATGATGCCGATACTGTCCCATATGTCCACAAGCCTGGCCATGGAATGATTGATCTCAGTCACCAGAGAGAACGCCAGAGCTTCACTGCTCATGAAAACATAAGGACATAAATTAGATTAAATGAATACTGATGGATCTTGTGGTGTTTGGACTGACAGCATCAGTCTCCATTCACTTTCACGGCATCTTTTTGGCATACAATGTAAGTGAATGGTGACTAAGACACCTCACTTTTTAAGTTCAAGAGAAGATTGTCAAACGGTTTTAAAGCAACATAAGGGTGAGTAAATGATGATAGAATATAATATTATTATTATATAAATTTTTTGTCTGAACTATCCCTTTAACATTGTCTTAAACGCCCCTTAACGCCTAAATAAGGCTCATGACAACAAAGCAGATCAGCAAGACTTTAGTTATTTACGTTAGTTAGTTATTTAAAATTACTACAGCGTCAGTAAAACTCGCATCATAACCAAAAAGGGGTAACGTATGTAACTAGCGTGTGTTTTGCATTACCAGCCACGATATAACGTTACATAAGATAATGAGACACGGCCATAATACAATTTAACCTAGCGCTAGTTTGGCAGTTTAACATTCTCGACTTATACACACTTACCTTCTGCGACAAGACATCGTTGTTACGTACTAACGCACAACTCCGTCGATAAACTAAATAAAATATGAAGTATGACAAGAAATAGCAGTCGCCTCGCTCTGCAGCTAACGTTACGAGCGGTAAAATTTGAATCGCAACTGACGTCTTCTTGTCTTCTTCACTGGACGCAATGAAAAGCGACTCATATAGCGTCACGACTATTGCGCCACTACGCGCCCCGGAGCGAAATAGTTTCCTTATCATAATTAAATACATTCCGTAGTGATTTGTGATAACTACGGGTATCCTTTAGGATGTTAGTGCGATAAATTATTGGAATAACGTTGCTTCACTGAACAGATAAGAATCTGGACTTGTGTTGCAAACCTGACACAAATAACGAACCATGGAGGTAACAAACAACAAAATCTACTGTCTGTGGATAGCATCTTCAACTAAGGTACAGTAGCTGTAATGCCACCTTTGTGTGTGTTTTCTTGGCAAAAACATGGACAATTGTACGAAACAGGGGGGGTCCACCTATTATTGTTTGATCTCAAACTATTGTGTAACCAATAAGTGAACTGAAACCAAAAGACATAATTTATTAACCAAAATGTATTAAAAAGAACTCAAATGAAGATGTTTTTGCAATGTAATCATTATGTATCATGAATATAGTGGGTGATACAATATCAATAGCATGAGTCCAAATAGTTGTTATTGACACTGGTTTAAAATATAATCACATCTCCAGGTTAAATTTGTCCTTTACTTTTATTTCCTCAAGAACACCATAAAACAGTTTCACATTTTAAAGGCAGTATAACAGACAACTTAAAATCACAGATCTGTATTGTCTTGTCATGGTCCTGTATTATTTGCTGATGTGTAAGGATATTTTTTCTTTCTTTCTGGCAATTAAAGAGCAGTTTTGCACCAATCACACAGGAAATTAATGATCTGGCTTGTTTACATTTAAAATGGTATTACATCAATTTCTGAGGGCTTAGTGTCTCAGACATATGCCACAAAGTATGGAGGACGAAACCTGCAAAAACAATAAATAAATAAATAAATACACAAATAAATAAATAAATGTGTGCATAAATGCACGTATTCTTGTTTAAATACATAAATAAATAATTATATATGTGATGAAAGTAGGCAAATAAATAATATAAATTGGTGGGCAAATGGAAAATGTTTAAGGAAATGCTGAACTCATCCTAACTATTTTCCTTTGATCGCTCGTTTATTTCTGAATGTAGTTCCACATTTTTTTTCCTCTGCGCAACATGCTAATGAGAGGGTGTCAGTTATGCAAGAGTAGGCGGATCGTGTGTGACGGATTAACTTCATCAGTCAAGGTGACTGATTATTATCTTACACTTTTTCATAGGGTTAGTTTTGTAGTTATAATCATGAGAGAGCTAAATCATAAAAGATTTTAAGTGGCCAGTGTAAAATATGAATGCTTACATAGCTCTTAATTGCAATACTGAACCGTTATTTGCTTAATAAACATATGTTTGTCGCCTGTATTTTCTGTTCTGATAACTAATGGGAAAAAACTGTCTGTTCCTCGATTAAACCACTTCATACCAGTCATCTCACGATGACCATGGGATACTGATATTACAGTTGTCTCTAGCTGGAGACTCAATCGGGTTACAAAAAATGACGTCAGGAAACGACACTGGCCATTTCTTTGGGTCGTTTGTAAAGTCACAGATACTGTACGGACACCACAGCTCAGTTTTTTATGTATCTTGCTCTGTTAAACAGAAAAAGTGACTTTACGTAGGCCATACTGGCACATGACCCCGACCAAGTCCATGGTTGACACCCTCTCATTAGCATGTTGCGCAGAGGAAAAATAAATGTGGAACTACATTCAGAAATAAATGAGTGATCAAAGGAAAATAAATAGGATGAGTTTAGCATTTACTTAAACATTTTCCATTTGTCCACCAATTTATTTTATTTATTTGCCTAATTTAATCACGTTTAATTATTTCTATATGTATTTAAACAAGAATTTGTGTATTTATACAGACATTTATTTATTTATTTCCATATTTGTTTATTTATTTGTGTATTTATTTATTTATTGTTTTTGCAGGTTTCTTCCTCCATAACAAAGTAGTTATGTTGATATTTGTTCGATTTTCTTGTCGTTTTTGATAAATATAAAAAACTTAATATGAGACATAAATGCAATTTTGTCTTCCAGTGTGTATAACAACAACCCCTGAGTTTGTACAGTAGCATTCAAAATGTTCATATTCAGTTCTGATTCAAACAGGAGTGGAATTTTTTTGTGCTATCTTGTTAATTTTATGAACATATTCAACATTTATCATTTCTAAGAGCTGAATATCATGTTTCATGTGTTTTAATAGAAAATATGTTTTCCAGCTCTTAAGGCCCATTTGTGGATACATTACACAGACGAGTCATTAACCGGTTGTGTCGTATGAGTAGCAAAACAAACAGCACTGTGGATGGTATGAAATGACAGTCGTTCCATGTCTTTGTCACCAGCCCCAAAGAAAGAGCCTCTCCTTAAAGAATCTATTACTGGTGTGTTGCAGCAAGCTAGAATTACATTCACGCCAACTTCTTTATAGTCTTTTAAAACCATTTTGAAGGTGCTCACTCCCACTGTGTCTATTATGGAGATGCAGGAGCAATCTAAGATGATAGTATGAAAATCAATGTGTTGTGAAATCAAGCTTACACTTACATCTCCATTTGTTTCATCTACTCTATCTGTCTTCTTCGCAGCCTTTTCTCTAGCTTTTTTCTCCAGTTTTCTTCTGCGGGTTATTTCAAGGAATGGCTCAAGATCAGTTGCTTTATATAAAGATTTTAAAAAGAAGTCTTGGTTGGCGTAGAAAAGAGGCGCTTGAAAACGAAAGATCTTCACCTTTGGAACAGGTGAAAGATTATCATACTCTTCCATGTCCTCATAGTCGTTGGTTTGTTCAATTTGTCCCAGTAACGAAACCTTAGGATTCTGAGTCTGGACCACCACACAGATCATAGAGAAGACAATACCAATCAGCAGTCCAATCTCCACGCTAATTAAAGCAGTTGAGCTCATGCTCACCAACCAGACAATTGCCTCAATCTTGCTTTCACGCCATTGCTTAGGGACGTCTAGAAATTTGCGCAGGGCGCCCCGCAGACTGACGATGATGATGCAGGCGAGAACACATTTCTGCAGGGCATAGAAAAATGGTGCAAAGAAAAGAAGGACCAGAAGAACCACTAAGGCACTCACTACACTGGAGACCTGAGTCTGGCAACCTGTTGAGTCTTTCACCATAGTTTTTGCAAGGGCGGCACTTGAAGTGAAAGAATGGAAAAATGAAGGAATTATATTGCAAAACCCAATTGCTATCATTTCTTGGTTGGGCCTAACTGTGTAACCATTCTTTTTAGCAAACATCTCAGACAGAGAAACGGTAAAAGCAAAACTGATGACTGCTAAAGGAATGGCATCATATGCTACTCGGGGCATCAGTTCAACACTGGGCACCTTTGGCGGAATGAAACCAGTTGGAATGGCACCTGAGATACTGGAGCTAAACTGTCCGTTTAGATCAGCAAAGTGGGAAACTACTGTGGCAACTGCCACTACGACCAGTTCTGTGGGTAGTGGGATCTTCAAACGGTCCTTATAGCGATCCTGGATCTCTTTTCCTGCAAGCAGCACTATGATGCAGATGGCACTTGTTATTAAGTCACAGAAGTTGGTTTTGTGGATGTTCTTGAAGATGTTGATCCAAGTGACCACCACTGTGCCGTAGCCTTGGTGTCGAGGGATCTTAAGGCCAACCAGGTACTTTGCCTGGACAGTGAGGATAGTGCAGGATGCCCCAGTGGCAAACCCATCAAGCATAGGAGCAGACAGATAAACCGAGACAAACCCCAGCCTGAGAATGGCCATCAGCACCTGAGGAGAAAATACAATACACTTTTCAATAAAGGACATGACATTTCCTACTAGGTTTATTTTTATTTATAAATATAATATAATGGATTGGAATATGGCATGCGCTGGGTTCCAATGCAGGCTCTACGGATACGTTCTTTTTAGGAGCTTGGCTCCTATTTAAAAATGTAGTATGCACGGTCACAAATTTAGGAGCACTTTCTGAACAATTATCAAAAATTCTGATAAAAAAAATTAACCTTCCCATTACGAGGTGATATTTGACTCAAAGTGATTTACAGGGAATTTAGTTTTTACCTTTGTAATGGCATTTTTCTAACTTAATTAAAAGTAGTCATCTTTTTTTCAAAATCAAAAAGATATGATAAGCTTTTAAACATTTCTAATTAAAACAACAGAATAAAAAAGTAGAATAAGAATAAAAGTTACCAATCAAATTAAATCAGTAACAAAATTAATTTGTAAAGGTGGCACAGAAGAACACAAAAGTTGCTTGATGTACTTTCAGACATTTAATGAGGCTCAGAAGTGGCATGAGTGCAATTAAATTAATAAATTCATGAGGAGTTTAATGTTTTAAATATAACATTTTGATATATTAAATTATTTAAATAACTGAAAAGATACTTTTAAAATGAAACCAACTGCCAGCAGGTGGCGCCAAGTCACTGATTTTATCACTGAATCATTCATTCAATTGATTTGTTCGAACGGCTGATTCATTCAGGAACGAAGTATGTTACTGTTTTTATGAATGGGTAATTGAATCATTGACACACTAGATTCATTTTAAAACGCAGTTCATTCATAAACGAAACACCGCTGTGTTTGAATGGAGATGCGCAGCGGCTCAGCTGTTACTTTAAAAAAAAACTATTTTCGTTGATGAAATAGAGCAAAATAAGGCAATTGTGTTGTTGTCAGACAATATAAGTCACTTAATATAAACTTCTTGTTTAATGAACTGTTGTATTAAATCAATATCACATTTGCAAACTCCCTTAATAATCGTTAAAAGCTGTCACTCATCTTAGTTTATCCCGATCTCACAAAACTCCATTATAATCGACGAAGCCCTCTACACTGCACAATGAATATCTTATTTACACCCCGTCAACACTTTGTTTGTTATAATGAGAGGATATGTCTGTGATACATTACTCAACGCTGCAGAAACATGTAAGTACGTTAGAACTTTTGAAGCTCCCTCAGCGCCAAAACACAAATATGCTGATCGGATCAGTCGCACAGGTGCTCCTAAATATTATTTCATAGTCGCACGCAGTAGTTTTCAGTCGCAAATGGGCCACTTCAGAGGGTACTTTGAAGGGTACAACTGACAGACACTCGCTCCCATGATTCGTTTCGCATGTTTAATTGTGTGACAGCAGCCCAGGAGTGATGTACAAGTGCATTTCAAGAAACTATTTTTTGGTCACCCTTCATTCCTTCGAATCTCTCACTCACATTTATTTCAATGAATTTTTTTTACTTGAGTTTGATGGTTACAGCGCTTAAATCTTTGCGTGGTGATTTGCAGATGTGATTTAAGAAAATGTACGTACCTGGTAGACTCCAGCAAGAAATGTTAAAGCTGTGGCAATGCTAATGGCATAGCATTCCTTTCCACATTCCATATTCAGTGCCATGATCTTCAAGTTGACCAGAGTAGTGTTAGCTTGCCCAGTGCCATTTAACCATAATGCGTTTTTCGTACTGTCTTCATTCAAATCAAAGCCTGCAAGGTAGACCTCTCGGTCCACAACTTGTCCAACCATCAAACTCATGAGGCTGAAGATGCCCACAGAAACATGTCTTGACGTTCCCATGAAAAAGTAAATGATGTTTGAAAAAAATGATGTGTACAAGCCATAGATGGGATCCAAGCCAGCCAGCAGGCAGTACGCAATGGCTTGAGGGATCAATATGATGCCAATTATGATCCCAGACATCAGATCTCCCCATATATAGTCCTTCACCTTGTACTTCGGAAGCCATTTCACTACAGGGAAGAAGCCTGTTAGAGTCCCCTTCAGTTTAGATCCTGAGCAGGAGAGGTTTCGCTGCAACTTGGTCTTGATAATCTCACGAATCCGTTTCCTCTCTTGTACTCTACGCTTTAGTGGGCCCACAGTCACAGAGTTTAGGTCCTCCATGGCTTCCAGTGATGAAGGACCCATGCACTGATGAGGCTTTTAAGACAGCTCCTGAAAAAGGGACAAAGACCTTTGATCAGTGTGTGATCTCCTTTAAAGATCAAACTGGATGCCTGATAAATAGGGGTAACTGATTAATTGTTGTGCTTGGAGCAAGTGTGAATGGAAAACAGTTTCTGCGTTTTCTTTTTTTTTTTGCTGTTTCTGTGGGAAAGTCAATAATTAGTCAAGCAAGTTAACATGATTATCTAAAGTTATACAACAATCAGTGTTTGAGAGGGTTTAACGTGCTAGGGACAGCATTTACCAATCATTAGAAAAGATTCTCACATACTTCTCTTATCAAAGCCTCTAAAGCTAAAGGCTAGAGCGAAAACCAGGAAACAAAAGCTTGTTCTTACATCTCACCTACATCTCTTTCATTATTATTAGGACTTTATATGTACAAAGTATTATGCTAATACAGCTATTTTATGATGTCAATGATGTTAAAGTCCCTGACCTTTTATAATCATTAATAAAACTCCACAAATTGCAAGTACAGATGTACTGTATGTGGCAAAGCAATGTGCACTGTTCAAAGAAATTCCTGAGTAAAAATGTCCAGTTACTAATTAGTTCACAGAAAAATCTCACCAACAATTTCTTTTTGATTCCTTATTCCATTAAATCCTTTTTATGTCATTGTCACACTGCTGTAGATTTGGATGTGCCAGACATTGGTCTCTAATCAAAGCAAGTATGCATGCTATTTATCTCCTAATTGCCTTTTTATTGGAGGGTCATAAAATCACCACTTAGATATGAGACTGTTTTCCATGATGGCGTCTCATAGTTTATAGGTCTATATTTGAACTGGCATTAACATCAGTAAACTATTTAGTTTTCCTCTATAGTTGTTCTTCTGCCAAAGTAGATGCATGCTCATTGTGTTTTTGAATTTGAAGACAAATAACAATATAAATGAGCAACTATTAAGTACAATACTCACCTGAATAAGTGGCTTCTTAAAGGGACCATATAAAATGAACAAAACTGCTTAGATTTATTCACTAACCTCTCTATACCCCTCCTCCCACTGGCTAAACGAAAAGCTGTTGTGTAAGTCCATGCTTCAGTATGCAAAAACCTTCAGGCAGTCCTCTTTTCCAACATCAGTCATTTTCATAGGCTGTAAAAACAAAAGGCGGAAGTGTTGTGTCCCTCCTGGGTTAAACATATGCTAGTTTGTAATGTTCTGCATTGAGTAATATCTAGGCATTATGACAATAAGGCGTAAAGAGTCAATCTTTTACTGGTTCTTATTAGATGAAGCAAGACCAGTTCACACATTAGATCATGCTACGAAATATAATGAAAATAAATTTCATCTGAACTAGGTAAATGAATTATAGCCACATGAGAAGAAATGAAAAGACATTTGCTTTGGCATGCAATTGCGTGGGAATTTAGTGCAATTGATAGCATCAGTACTGCAGTAGATAGCATAATGTAAGACATGCTTTAAGATTTATGCATTGAAATACATACACTAGATTTAATTGTAAAGTATCTGAATGCTTTCTCTTAATTGTCTTAGCTCATTTTAAATAAAATTTACATTAAAAAGCAATAGCAGGGCAAAGGCATAAGTAGTTAATCTTTTACTGGTTCTTCTCAAACTGAGTGAAAACATTTTACACATCAGATCGTTCCATGAAAAATAAAGAAAATATTAGAATCACTGCTTCATCTGAACTAGTTAAATGAGTTATATGTGAACTACGTTTAGAATCTCTCTTTTTTTGTTGTCTGGCAATGCAGCTATTGTTCAAGGCATGATAGGCCAAAATTTTCACACTGCTTGAATCTGTGTTTCATGCTACTGCATTTTTAAAAAAATGGCATTTATACTGTGAAAAAATGGTGAAATATGATTTACACCCACATTTCTGTAAAGACTCTTTATCATAATGTTCCTGCTTTTAATTAGTTATCACATGATAGGTGCCACACAATAGATCATATGGGATGTTTTTATCATTGAAACCAGACAATGGTGGTATTATTCAATGTTATTATACTATTTAATAGTATAACTCACCGTTACTATTTGTTTATTAGCATTCAAGTTTTTTAGTTAATCTTATTTATTTTGGGTATTGTATAGTTGTTTTGTCCATACTGTTGTCTGTGTGTGTGTGGTTGTGGTGGTTGTTTCCATTTATTACATTATATAAGTGTGTCAATAAATAACAAAGGACCAGTTCAGGCAATCTCTCAGTTTATTCTGTGAACTGTGAACCTCTGTCATCTAGAATAATGACTGTGTGGTTAAGAATAATGTCCTTTCTGTCCTTTCTTCCTAATTGTAGACATACAGTACAGTTGTTGTTATCAGATCTGGCAGGTTGTATAGACAGCGATCTCGGTCCACTTTTTATATGAACTCAGTTATGAGTCATACTTTATGAGTAACTATGAGTGAATGACAGACAAACCTTCGTATATGGTCCTAGGCAAACTGAGGTCTTATGTAAGATATGTCTTAATTGTAATAGGGCAGTATGAGTTCAGATGATATGTGCAAATGAATTGTTTACCAGTTCAGTGTCATATTATAATTTCTAAATTGTCTAAAATCCTAAAATGATGTCATGAGATAAATTACATGACATGAATGTGTCAAAAGGCATGTTGCTTTATCTTCATTTCCTATTAAATGTTCTTGTGATATCATACTAATATATAAAAGCTTTGTATAAGAGGAAGCCCACCACCATATAAAGTCTGAGGGTGAATATTTTGGGAAACAGGGACTCACCCTTATCGTAGGAGCGGATGAGTAGAATGGAGAATACATTTGCCATGCCTCCACTGCTGAATTTCCCGGTGCGCATTAGCTTGGCTGTCTGAATAGAGCAAAGGATTGTGGGTAAAGATGTTAGTCGGTTTTCTTAACCCTCAACAACCAATCATAGACAGATGGAGATAGAGGAAGCGAGAGAAGGGAGGGCTGTGGGCTGATCACCATAGAAACAGTGCCCCCACAGTCTCTACTAGTATTACTGAATTTAATGTGGCTGACAGCATCTAGTAGTGCACTATGAGCCACAGGGGAATATATATATATAATAATATATATATATATTATATAATATATATAAATATATTATATACAGTTGCCTGAGATTTTGAATTTATGTTTACGTTTACGTTATGTTTACTAGATAGCATAAATCTTCTGATTACTTATATAGACATATCTATCTATTCTGGAATCTAGTGTATACCTTAAAATGCATATACTATGTTTAAATGTTTTGTAAAAATGTGTTGTTGTTTGTATTGTTGAAATGCTTTCTATTAATTGGCCCACAATATAAAATGATGTGTAAGTTGTTCTCCCTAAAAGTTTAACACTGTTTGTGTCTGTGGCTTTTTGTTGCTGTCAAAACATTGCTCTGTTTTTTTGAGCATCCGATCTGCCTGGCAACAGCTCAGCCAATGGTGTGAGATTGGGGCGTGGCTACCTGTTTGTTCGACCAAGGGCAGATAGGTGGAGTGTTTGAGGAAACCTGTTTGAAAATGGTCACTTTTAGCAGTGATGATGCAGCAAATTACATGTATTTGTGAAATATTTCAAAGTCTGCGAGTATTTGTTATTCCATTGAGGAGTACCATCGTGTGTGTGTGTGTGTGTGTGTGTGTGTGTGTGTGTGTGTGTGTGTGTGTGTGAGAAAAAAAACATTTAATTATCAGTTCTACAACAGAAAACTAACAGGTTTACTCAGAAATCTTTAAATATGCTCAGATTCTTTATGGGAACATCTTGTTGATTGGGACATCTTATGTGACTGCACGATTATGTGAGGCAGCACACTAGAATACAGATATGTTAACGTCAAAGGATATTCAGTGTTTGCTTAGCTGCTTTGTTCTCTTTGTTCTTTTCTGTTGGTATATAAGACTTACATATGACCTTTTAAAACATTGTTTCTCCACAGCAAACTAAGCATGAGTCCAAGTTAATTCTTCAAGTTAATCTTTTCAGGTCAGTATGTTAATATATTTGCTGACATTCTGTCACTTTGTTAATGTTCATGAGTGGTTGGGCATCACAGTATCACATGGCTACTCATTGTTTTTATCACAATGTTCTAAAAACGTGTACTACATGTAGCCCCTTAAGTGACTTTGAAAAAGTTAAATTAAATTTTTTTTTTTTTTTAAAGTATCAAATTCTTATACAAAATTTGTATATATCATTTAGGTATATGCTTATGCTATATAATGGAATATAGTCCTTGATGTCATTTGACTGCTTTGTGTGACAAACAGACCATAAATTATGTGTAAATTACATTTTTAAATAACATATTTAAAGTCTGTTATTTGATCAAGTTATATCTAATCAAATGCACATTATTATTAGTTAGTTTGGGTTAAACAAATCATTTTTTGCTTGGTTGGAACAGCAGCTATATGCTAATTATGTTTCTATTTGTTTCTCTGTTTTTTGCCACGGGATGAACTAGGATTTACACAAGCTTCAGTCTGGATCCAGAACACCTGAGAAGAGATGATGCAACCCCTCAGAGGTCCTCAGATGATGCCAACCCTGAAACACTTACAGAGCTACCACATTTTGCTATAAGTTTGATTGCATCATATAATAATTGCTGTTAATAGTGTTCATCGTCTGTTTGATTACGTCTTTAATTGATTTTTCCGTACATTTCTACCATATACATTAACTGACAGTCACCACTGATAAGCTACCACTACATATTGTAGAAACTTAATTTGCTGTAAAGTTGCTTTGCAACGATTTGTATCGTGAAAAGCGCTATACAAATAAACTTGAATTGAATTTAATTGAATTTAAATAATGTTTGTAATTGTTTATATGTTTTACAGTAAGTTTCAATGTAGCTGCTTCATGATGATGCAGGGTATAAATAACCCAAAGAGGGAGCCTTGTATTTGAAATGTAAACATTTTTATTTTATTTAAATCTTATTTTTTAATTGTATTATTTAGAAGTACAAGTTCAGAAAACTGTGCCAGACTTCCAGTCTGGAGTCTAGACTTTTCTACATCTTGTTTACCTACATTTTCAGGCTTTAAAAGCCCCTTATGTCATTAACCCAGACTTTCTCCAGCAGAGACGTGGCACAGTACGGACAATCTGTTCTGTCTCCAAGACACAAGCTGGCATGAGAATACTTATCGGCAATCGTAACAAGAACAGTTTTCAGAAGGTATTAACCTATTGTTGATAAATTGGCAAGACCTCAGATGACCCAACGTAATATTGAACTGGATAAGTTCATACTGTACTTACTTAGGCCAGCCTTTTTCCTTTGCATCTTTTAAGGTTGTTGGACTGATTATGTGAATTAACTGTGCGTTACTGCTCGATTAACATTGAAAACATTATGCCTTTTATCTATTGATAGACCATGTTATTTAATTGATATCCCTGTGAAAATCCTCAAGTTTGAATATCTTATAATTGGGCAATTTTTAGAAATGGAAAATGGAAATGTTCCTCCAAGACACATCTGACTCTTGACTGGTATGATTTTAATTACACTTAATTCTAATAAATTTAATAAATCAATGCCGTTTGAGTTACATTAGTTTTAAACATTTAAAACATCTACTTAATAGCTTGTGAATCTGTTAAGGCATGCTAAGACAAGATATATTTTTCTGTTGCAAATATATTTGTTATATAGTACATATTAGAAAATATAATAGAAATACTTGCATGGTAATAATGTAACTGTAATTAACATTTGTCCATTGTCTGAAAATGTATTTAATTTTCATTTGTGTTTAGTTTGCTTGGAACCAGGAGTTGTATAATGTGAGTTTATAGGAATTATCACCACTAAAGCCTAGTAACTACACTAAGTGGATAACTTAATTGGCAAAACAACACCTGTCCAATTGTTTACCATTTTAGATCTCACAAGCCCTCATTAACCTTGGCAGACATTTTCCCATAATCTCTGTTATGTTTCCCAAACAGACCTTTTTTGTCCCTTGTGATGTATACTGTATGCTGATTCTGTTCTTCTTGGCATTGGTTGTTAATGCAAATATGCTGTGGAGTATAATATATCCCTTTCAGTTTGTACACAAATGGGGCATTCATTTGTGTATCCATTCTAATGTATTTTAAATTTCAAATAATCTTCAAAAACATCCTTGACGAGACTTCTGGTCAGTGATACTGAAGATGTCAATGATATGCAAAACAATGCACAACCACCCACCCCTATAAATTCCATAAAAATGTCCAAAAGTAAGTTTTGTTTAAAAAATATTTATTGTCACATACACTTAGCACAGTCCAAGGTTCCCTTGAGATAAGAAGTTCAATGATCTGATGTCTCCCTGATGCACGCATGCATCTCTACAGCACTGAAATAGAATGACCCCGGATGCCACTTCTTATGCCAGCATGCTCTTCGTTTCGTCTAACAGTTTAGCAAGCTCCTGTAAAATGTGAAATGGGAAAAATCAGATTAGACAGACAAATCAAACCCAAACTCCATCTTTATGTGCACGATTAGCTGAATTAATAAGACTGCTTTTGTTGTGTTGCAGCTAAACTGTCAGTGAACTTACCAGACTGCAGGACGGGCTGGAACTGACCAGCCATGCAGAGCTCGTCTTGTTTCTGGCGGACGATGCGCTGGATTGCAGGAGGCAGGCCACGGGGGTTGCGTGAGAAGACAATGGCATAGCCATCCTCGCATGTGCCATCGTCCTTCAGACTGCGGCAAGCGTAGGTGATAGCATAGTTGTCGTAGTCGGTGTCAATGACCCAGTAGTTGTCACCTTTATGAAGAATAAACATAAGTCAAATGATTCATGTGACAGTAATGGGTACAGATGTGATAATGGGCACATAAGTGTCTTCTGACCTCCGCTGGACAGATAGCTAGCCAAGCCCTGATAGTTCATGAACATCTTGCCAGGAGTGCCTGGGTCAGGAACACTGTACTGGGCAGCCATGTCAGCACATACAACCCAGAATCTGTAAAGAGTTAGCAGGATTACATTAGCATGTGACATCAGCACTAACTTATTTGTCAATAAACCAAGAGCATGTATAAAGCAGGATTAGCATTAGCATGAGATGATTTTGCTGTCATATAATTAAACTTAATTGCCAAATCAACACAGAATTCGTAAGCAGCAGGATTAGCATTAGCATATGACGTCATCACTAACGTATATTTAAACTTGTCTGAATCAACCCAGATGCCTTAAGCAGTAGGCTAAGATTAGCATTAGCATGTGATTTCATTGTTCTCGGGACTACCAAATATCCCATTTTTTTTAATGTTTGGAGAACCTTTTTCTTGGTTAAGTGTATGCTAAAGACAACATTAAATTCCATTTGATTATTTTGCAAACATTATCCGAATGTTATGTTTGAATGTTCTCTAAACCATCTAACACAAAGAAACATTCCATAAGTATAACTAATGTTTTTGTGCTAACGTTTTGAGAACATTACTAAAGACCAGATAACTTTGAAGGAACATTCTATTAATGTTACTGAAAGAATATTTTGTTCATACTTCGCGACGAATCTCCAAAGTTCAGAGAAGATTCTCTGTTAGCGTGAATTCGCAGAATTGGCATTAGCATGTGAAGTTATCGCAATCTTATTTAAGCTTATTAAGCTTTCTGAATCAGATGTCATTGAATGCTTCATTGTTACAATCATACTTTCAGACTCATCACTGACCCGAAAAGAGTTACTCGGCCCTTGGAAGAGGCAGTCATGGTGCCATCATCATCAATGGTGTATTCGGCAGAGATGTTGTCCTGGAGGAAGAGTCCCTCTGGGTCTTTCTTCTGCTGAGCGTACCATTTGCCTGCATACTACCAGATACAACACACCAGGTTAGGTCAGCCTGTCTGTTTTATATTAAGATTGCAAATGTGCAAACTTTTATCCTCTCTGAAATCATTAATCTGCATACTACATACTCTCTTGGGGTCAAAGTTGTCCTTGACTGTAAAGCTGTCCACAACGCAGGAAGAAGACCAGCAGCGCTCAATGTAGGACAGGAAAACCACCAGCAGGGCAAACTTGTAGTATTCCATTCTGAGCAACTGAGAAGGAAACCACGGGTGCTAATAAGATAATTTTTTCATTGCAGTTTGAACTGCAGTTTAGTTAACCTCATAGCCCTAAGGGCCTACAGAAAACACTAGATCTTACCTGTTTGTTTTGTTGTTGTTTGGAGTGAACAAAAGGAAGGATTCAGTGGTGTAGGATCTCTCTTTGTGGTTCTCCACAAGGCTGTGTTGTCTACACTGAGCAAAGGCGCTTTTATACCAACTCTACAGACAGGCTTATTGATTATTTTCACTTCTTGTGACTAAATAAGGTTCTTAAATCTATGGTTAATCCGGTTGTAGAAATCCTCAATGTAATCTGGCTTCTCGGTTGAACCCTCCCATGCTCGCCAATAAAACAATTAAAGCTTTATGCAACTATAGTGAATGTAGTGAGACCTTAACTGTAAAGTAAAACAAAAACAAAATTGAAATTGGGAAACAAAATTTGGAAATTAAAAAAAAAAATCTATCTGTGTTGAACACGTATTGCAGCGTGTTATGTTATTAGGTGATTTTTTTGGAATAGTTTACCTCCAAAGATTGGCACTCATAATAACTCTTGTATATATTCTCTCTTCAAACTAGATACAGTAGTTACTGGTCCGTATCATCCCTTGACAGATTAGTACATGAAGCGAGAATGTTGCTGACTAAGGATGGCTCTGCAGTTTGTTATTTTGAAAAAGACTAATCTTGATTTTTGCATATCTAAGTTTAAATCTAGATCCTTTATGTCCTGTATGTTGATGTTTATTATGTTACAATATTAACTACTATAAGAGAAACTCATAGATGTAAGATAGAGGATTACAATTTAGTTAAAATAATTTGGATAAAAATTTAGTGACTTAATTGTAACACCACTTCAGTAAATTCTACAGATGTTTTTCCAAAGATGAACAAGCTGTAGCTAATGCAAGATGTACTAATTGTCCAAAAATTTGAAAACAACAAAACGAGACAAATTGTTGTTTTGGGATGATTGTGATTGTTGATTTGAGTGGGGAGGGTGCATGTTCCAGTGTTATCTTGATGACAATAGGCTCCTAGAGGCTTTGTGTTGTTTTGATGAAATGGACGTGATTATGGAAGCAGCTTTATTCATTATGAGAATCTATTATGTAATAATGTACTTGGCTCTTTCTAATAGATTTGTGTGTTGTGATCACATCAATTTCACATTCATCAGGTTTTAAGAGGAGCCTTTTTTATAATAGCACAGTATTGGTGCGCTATGAAAAGCAGGAATAGTAATTATGCAATCAAAATCTAGATTATATAATATTGCTTTACCCTATGATGTCATTACATAAAAGCAATGTATAAAATTGCATGATCTATTCTAAATTAATTTATTATGCTGTTGTACAGGTTCCTAGTCTACCTCATTATTCAGCTCCATTTTTCAAATAAAGATTGTATTATTAATAATAATAATTATCTTTGATATTAATCAGTAGGATTTTTTTTCATTCATTTTTCATTCCTTTAAAAAGTATATATATATATGCAATCGTCAGTATCAATATGACGTTTTTTAGTACCCTGTTATGTGAGGTTATTACTCTGATTTTAACAACCAATATATCACGTTTTGTTTTGGAAATTTAATTCGAATCACTCTTAACTGTCTAGGTCTGTTTTTAAGATACTCAGCCAGACATATGATATTGAAGATTAAATTTATTGTCCAACACGATTGATGTACATTCGTATCTATTTTGAGATGACTTGTTCTAGATTGTCCCCATAAGACTTTTCTGAGCTGTTCTTGGGACTAGTTTCCATGCATATCTGTGTAACATAAGTGGCCAACATTTGCTGAATTAGCAGTATTAGGATTGGATGTCACGTTACAGTACTGAGATCTCCTGGCTCAATGCTATTGCGACCTCAAAGAAGTTTGCTCTCAGGTGGGGTGATTCAGCATCATATGTATCCATACAGTTGCCAGTATGCTTGACAAGTTCCATTACATAATGCTTAATTAGTTCCTGTCTTGAGTAACTCTAATAGTGGCAGTGTTGCCATAGTTCCAATCCCAATCCATTTATTCAGGCTGTGTCTAAAGATGAGATATGGCTAACCTGGCTGACCTCTCTTGGCACTCAAGGCAGCGTTCAGTAGTATATATTTCTGGGTGTAATCCACAGAGATTAGTACGCTTCTTTTTTAAGACCTTCAATTCTTTTTTTGGCCACAGCTTCTCAAGCTCTCTGCTATATATACTATGTAAACAGATGACAAAGAAAACCCAATATTTTTTATTGTTTGTTCTGGTTGTTATTCTTATGCAGTGGAGTGCATTTACCTTTAATCAGGTGTAAGAACTATAGATAAAAAATTAATGTGACTGACTGAATGAAACTTCTGCGATCATTAATCACGTTAATGTTGCCAAACGGTAGGATTTCTCTTCTGTGGACAAAGAAGATATTTGAGAATGGTCTCATTGGTTTTTTGTTCTATTATTTTTGGATCATTGGCCCAATAAATGCTGTGGATACCAATTACAAGTTATTTTTCAAAATATCTTATTTTGTGTTCCGCAGAAGAAGAAAGTCATTCAGGTATGGATCGACATGAGGCTAAGTACATAATAACAAAATTTTTATTTTGTTGGGTTGTGTATCCATTGTACTATAACGGGTTAGAAAGTGTAAACTATTGTTTATATTCAGCTTTAACAATTGCCTCTTACTTGGTTAAAGCTTTTGTGAAAAAGCAAGGTCATTAATTTAATGGCAAACACCACTTTTTTTTTCATTACAATTTTCACCATACATTTTTTCTCAGTGGATATTTTCACACCTTGCTGTTTCCTTAAGCTTCAGCACTTGCAGAAATGCATCTATGGCCCTCTTGTTTTGTTTGTCGTTCACATGGACTTCACCCCATAAACCCTGATCCTAATCCCTCACATCCCCCAAGGTTTGTTCCTGGCCAACCTATGAAACTATTCAAACAAAGGCACTCCTTAGCGCGAGTTCATACACCAGTGCTGACCATGCACATGTTCCCATTGACTGATAAAGCTTGTTTTCTGGAATCACATCCATTGTTTCATGCTCAGTTCAAAGAACGGGGTATTTAACCCTATAAAGCATATGTATTTGATGCATGAATTTGAAAGACCTCTAAATTATCATCATGACCAACCTTTGCTGAACATCTGTTCTGGCCCTCTAACTGATAGTTCATATTTTTTAGCAAGTAAAAGGCCTTTTTGTAAAATGTAAAAAGTCGACCTTCAGGTCATGATACACATGCTGTGAATTTTTTTTTTTGTGTAAGATCTTACACAGAAAACAGTGTAAGATTTCTAAATGCCTGCCAGGATAGTGTTCTTGAATAATGCTACCCAACACAGTCAATTTTGCTAATTAAAATGGCAAATCTTAATATATTTTATTCAAATATATTTAAAATATATATATAAAATATATTTATTTTATGTGCAAGCCCCAGCACCCATCCCATCGGCCACCAGGACCGCTATAACATAGGCCAAATCAATTGAGTTCAGCAAACTGTGCAAATTGCAAGATCTTTGCATGTGATATCAATAGTCACCTGATTCAGTGAAATGATCAAACTCGGTCTGCGGACCCTTGTGGGTTTTGTGCAGTGACAAGGCATTTAGACAATTACAAAATTTTTTTTGAATTATCATATAAATCCTTGAGGTCTTTTATTTACAGAGTTTGAGAATTAATTTGTTTTCATTTTCATTTGGTTAATGTGTAGCATCTTAGTAATCAGCACACTCTTAGATAAAAAGGTACAAAAGTTGTCACTGCAGCGGAACCTTTTCAAAAGGTTCACCTTTGTATTTTACTTACCCCTAAAGGGTGCATAATAGGGCTGGCACATGATTATCAAAGTTTACATGATATATGTGTGTGTACTGTGTCTATTTATTATGTACATATAAATACACAAACACAGTAATGTTAAAAAATATTGTATGTAATATATTTAATACTTTATATAATCTATAGTATATAGACATCTTTTATATATAAATCTAACTATTTTTCTTTAATGTCGTGCATGTATGTGTTTGGATTTTCATATATACATAATAAGTACACACCATATGTATGTAAACAACTTTTGTTTTGAATGCAGTTTAATCGCGATGAACGTTTTGCAGCCCTAGTGCATTTTAGTACCTTAAAGGTTAATATTTGTACCTAAAGTGTACATATTTGTACCTTAATGGTACATATTTGTAGCTTTTGAAAAGGTACTGTCCCAGTGACAGCTTTTTTACCTAAGAGTGAAGAACAATGACTGATTCCTATCACTAGGTGGCACAGTAACAAAAGAACTATAGCAAAAAAAAAAACACTAGGCTGGATTCAGATTCTGATTACTGCTTTTTCGTGGGTCAAGAAGTCATCCACAAAATAAAAAATTTCTTCACATCAAAGAGTAAAACTGTCTTACATATTATAATTTAAATGTTTAAACAAACATGAACACGTTATTTAAATTTGTGCATTGGAATCAGTTATTCTTATCAATACAATAGTTGGTGATATCCTATTGGTTATGGATGTACTAATATAGAGGTTGAGGTTCACACCCTGGTAGAGTTGATTCCCATTCCATCTTAACCCCCAGACAACTTCCACAACACTGCATTGTCAAAAAAAAAAAAAAAAAAAAAAAAAAAAAAAAAAAAAAAAAAAAAAAAAAAAAGAACAAAAAAAAAAAAAAAAAAAAAAAAAAAAAAAAAGAAAAAAAAAAAAAACAGAAAAAAAAAAAAAAAAAAAAAAAAAAAAAAAAAAAAAAAAAAAAAAAAAAAACAAAAAAAAAAAAAAAAAAAAAAAAAAAAAAAAAAAAAAAAAAAAAAAAAAAAAAAAAAAAAAAAGAAAAAAAAAAAAAAAAAAAAAAAAAAAAAAAAAAAAAAAAAAAAAAAAAAAAAAAAAAAAAAAAAAAAAAAAAAAAAAAAAAAAAAAAAAAAAAAAAAAAAAAAAAAAAAAAAAAAAAAAAAAAAAAAAAAAAAAAAAAAAAAAAAAAAAAAAAAAAAAAAAAAAAAAAAAAAAAAAAAAAAAAAAAAAAAAAAAAAAAAAAAAAAAAAAAAAAAGACAAAAGTGATTTAGTTACAGTCTTTGTGTATTGGCAACTAACTGACAACTGCATACATTTGATAATTAATCATGTACAGCTTCTAAACAGCAGGGTTTTACCAAAAAATAGAGATAGACCAGCACTCACAGATGCACACAGGACCTTCCCTCAGCAGCAAAAGCTCTGATTGTTTTGTGCAGGTATGGAGCTATTAATATGCTGATTATCCTCTTGACCTTTTGCTTAAGATGGATACGATGGATATGAACTTTACCTAAACAAAAGTATTATAGGCATTTTATAAGACAAGACTCTTTATGGTTATTCCATGTAGGCACATATTCCTTAGTAGTTTTATTAGGAGTATTTTAGATCACCAATGTGCTTAATTGGCAGACCAAGACCACCAGTTTAGGTTTTCCAATAACAGCATCATTTTTTTATTTTATTTATTTTATTTTCGCATTTTTTGTTTTGTCTCGTTCATAATTCTTCTGCTAGTTTTTTTATGCCACTATAATGTACTCCGTTTGTAAATACCACACACTAATTATATAATACTGTATATTGGTGTACAGTGTTCATAATATTGGCACACAATGGCACATGAATCACAGTCTACCAGTTATATTTTTCAAATTATATGTATCTGCAGTGGTCCCACTTTTAAGCTAATGGCTTTTAAGCTTATCCATGTTACTTTTATACAAAATGGCAATATTATAACTTTTAAGTATTAAAGAAATACCGCGTTATTTACTCTTTTTGAGAATAGGTACGGATGCTAATTTAATTGAATTTTTGCATTTTTATTTTATTTCATTTCTGCATTTTCTATTTTCTATTTTATTATTTTAGTTTAGTTTTGCTTTTTTATTTAATTTAATTAATTAATGTATTTATTTAATTTAAAGCAGTTCAGGCACATTCTGGTCATTCTTTGGTCTTATTTAATGACTGATATTCACATATACTGTACATTTGTTCTTTTCCATTTTTTAGGAAAGCCCTTTCACTGCTCTCATGGTTGCAGTCACATTGAGTAAGAAGACAACTGGGGTGCTGAGATAATCAGCTAGTAGCCTGGTTAAATAGGGCTTAGTAATGAGGAGTGTGTTTTTAATAAGAACTTAAAGAGCTTGTAGTGCAAAGGCCAGGCTTCTGGGCGAGGAGACATAGAGGAACAAATCATATGATTGTGCGTTAGCACTCACATACTTTATGATCGTATAGCTTTTCCTATAAAACTGTCATTAAGAGCATCTCTTCTCTTTCCCAGGACGCAGAGAGCGTTCAGAGGAGGACGTCGTTCGGTTTCAGCTCTGGGCTCAGGCTTTGATGCAGGTCACCTGATCAGTTTTACTAGAGCAGATCCTGATTCACCTTCAACACTATTAGGAAAACACCTTGCTGATGACAGCTAGATTGGACACGGGTTGCCCCTGCTGTGGCAGGCGTCTCATCTCACGATTCTTCGTTTTCTTAACTTTTTGAGGATTATATGCTGTAAATATTCTGTTTTTGTCCTGAAACCTCATTTGAACTCTCATTCCTTGGCCATCACCTGCCAGTACTGGGATTGAGGCAGAAGATCCCAAGATGAGTGTCAAAAAGGAAGACGTGGAGAAGTTCCTGGATGGAAATCCAGATTTTGCCAGGAGCTATTTTGACAAAAAGCTCAAACCTGGTGCCGTGGCCTCGATCATGCGAATACCAGAGTCGAAAGTGGATATGGACAGTTTTAAGGACATATGCTCGGTAGAGGAGGGAGCGCTATTCTACGATCTCATTACAGACATGCAGGAGAACGTCAATATGGAGAAGGTGATTTTTAAGATTCTGAAGCGGATCAGCGCTCTGATCCATGCCGACCGATGTAGCCTGTTCATGTATCGACAGAGAAACGGCATCGCTGAGCTGGCTACACGTCTCTTCAACGTTAATGAACATTCTGAGCTCGACGACTGCGTGGTGCCTCCAGACTCTGAGATCGTCTTCCCTCTGGACATCGGTATAGTAGGATATGTGGCTCAAACCAAGAAGCCCATCAATGTGAAGGATGTTACACAGGTACAAAGGAAAACATTGCTGTACACAGATCAGACAAACTGTAAAACTTGATTGAGACAGACTAGTCACACTATTATACATTATTAGACTGCAGGTATGGTCATATTTTGAGGCTTGGCAAATCCTCTTGACATAATCCATTTATTTCAATATGCCATGACCCATGTGCAGCATGAAGGATTATTTCACCTGTGGCATTTACACAGTGACCAAATCTTCTCTCAGTAGTTGAATTACAGATTGTTTGTTTAATCACTTGTAAAATAGTTATCGTGTTAAACGGGGGCAATAAAACGCTTCTTGGTAACACTTTACAATAAGCTTCCATTAACATTTGTTGCATTATTTTACATGAGCTAACAATAAAAAATGGTAGCACTTTATTTTATGGTGCCCTTGTTACAAATGTTGCATGTATGTACTATAGTAAAAACAATAAATGATGCATAATTACATGCAACTAACCCTAAAACCAAACCCTCATCCTTGCCCTAACCATATAGTAAATAAATGTAGTTATTTAATATTACTCAGTACTTAAATGTATAATTACACTGTTACAAGGACACCATAAAATATAGTGTAACCAAAAGTAAAGCATTTATTACACTTAATGTTAATTTGATCATTTACTAATGCATTATTAAAATCAAAAGTTGTATCTGTTGATATTATTTAATGTCATTATTTAATGTATTATTTAACACAAACTTACAGTTAATAGTTTTATTAACTAACAGATTAATAAATAAAGTAACAAATGTATTTCTCATTGTGACTAAATGTTAGTTTATGCATTAACTAATGATAGCTAATAGGACCTTTTTTGTTAAGTGTTACTAAAATGTTTTTTTTAATCTTTCTAATATCCATATGTCATTTTTCCATTAGCAATAATTAATTGTTAGATAAATGCCACAGTTAAAAGTGAATTATAAATATTTCTTTAAAATGTGTCTTTTAAAATTTATTTTGTACTGCATGTATTTCAACTGTGATGAGATATTGTGCTTAACATCAAAAGAATACAAATTTGTATCTAAATTAAGAAATAAACTAATAAATAAATGTTTTTTTTCAGCCTGACTCTACAACAAATATCAATTGTTAGTAAGTGATAAAAAGACTAGTGCGTTGGGACAAGTGTATTCTGTATGTTACAAAACTGACTTTGCTTTCACTGTAGGACAGTCACTTCAGCTCATTCGTTGATGAACTAACTGAATACACCACACGCAACATCTTGGCCACACCCATCATGAATGGAAAAGACATCGTAGGCATCATCATGGCAGTCAACAAGACTACTGGACCCCATTTCACAGATGAAGATGAGGATGTAAGTGTCTTTTTGCTGTTTCTGTCCACCACTATTATTAATACAGTCTACAGTGGCCTCAAAACCAGTAAAAATAGCACAAGCACAACTTTAAAGAATTTATTTTGCTTCACAAGTTCAATTTTAAATAAGAAAACAATAAGTAAACTGTAAAAGTCTTTCAAAACTTATGTGAACACATTTTAACTGGCAATTATTTCTAAGTGTGTTGGTTTTCAACAGTAGTATTCACAATAAGAGTTAGATATTTTTTATAAAATGTTGAAATGGGACAGTAAAGACATACTTGGCATTTAAAGAGACAGTAAAGGTATGGCATCATGTTATTTTCTCTTCTTTTAAAGCTTTTTTTAAAGTATCTGAAAGTTGGCTCTCTGAACCTGAAGATTTTTCATCTGAGCTACCTTCATAACTGTGAGACACGAAAAGGACAGGTACGTCTGCATAATAGGTGACAAAATTGTAAAACTGAATTGAAAAAGGTAGATTTTAAATGCATTTTTCATGTATCTCATGCATAGCTGCTGTTGTGGTCAGCTAACAAGGTGTTTGAAGAGCTCACAGACATTGAGCGACAGTTTCACAAAGCTTTGTACACCGTACGAGCCTATCTCAACTGTGACAGGTACTCTGTGGGCCTACTGGACATGACCAAGGAAAAGGTACGTCAATCACTATAATTGCTGGAAGGAACAGAGACTTCATGCTTAATTTAGAGGCTGTCACGTCCCTCTCAAAGACTGACCCGGAGGTTTTATTCTCTTGCAGGAGTTCTTTGATATTTGGCCTGTGTTGATGGGAGAGCAGCCACCTTATTCTGGCCCTGTAACTCCTGATGGAAGGGTAAGCTGCATTTTTTTTACAATTCAAATTCCCCCAAAATCAAAATTGTTTTAACATTTACTAACTCTTATGTCATTGCAAATCCATTTGACTTTCTTGTGTCCCAGTTTGGAGCTTATATTCCAAACAGTGACATCTGTGGTCACCATTCACTTTTATTAAATATAAGAGAGCAACTTGGGGTATTTTTGCTAGACCATTTCTTTTTCCTAATGAAATAATTATAGATTTTGGATGAAGAATGTTGTGAGAATTATTCTTTTTTGGGAGGACACACTTTTAAAGTTTTCCCTAATGATGCTGCTAAAAAGAACATTATTTGGTGTATTTGGTGTAATGAAATGTGTTTATGCGGTTTAAAGTAAAAAAAACACATTATTTTCCACATACTGTACATTATTGTTTCTCCTCTATGCCCCGCTTTTTTGAAACGCGGCTATTTTTACAAAGCTCATCGGTCTGAAAAGTGAGGTGTGCTCTGATTGGCCAGCTAGCCAGTGCGTTGTGATTGGCCGAATATCTCAAACATGTGACGGAAATGTTACACCCCTTAACATACTGTTGATGCCGTGTTCCCGGCCAAGCGACGAGACATAAACATTAAAACCCATTATAAACTAGGTATTTGTTGCTCCAGTGGGGACATAATTACGATTATAATGACTTATACTGTCTTGTTTACGCATTGCGTTTCATCGCGCCGCGTAAACATAAAACCAGATCTGCATTTGTGATCGGAGAACTGACCAATGACAAATGCTACTCTACACTGCTCAAAACTCGTGTCTGAATCGTCAGTGGCAAATCCTTTAAAATGAAAACGTACTTACAGTCTGTGAGTCTGAACAGCCGGCATTGTAGTCTACTCTGTAGAAACAGTCCTCCATAAAATGTGCTTCACACATCTGAATATTTGGGTTGAATTTGTTCTGGAACAGTGTTGTAAATACACTTAACCACTGATTTCTAGTCGTGTACTCTTTTGGAAGACCAAACAAAGTAGTTTCGCTTTCACATGAAACACATGCGCCCTAGCGGGAGCTGAGGCTGGGATAGAGTGAACTGAGGCCGGGCTAGAGTGAGCAGAGGTGGTGGGTTTGAGAACGGCGCGGCCGGCGGATTCTACGAAGGAGCGGCAACCACATGTGACGACCCCGGACTGGACTCCGCTTCGTCCACGGTGAAAGCCGATCCGGCGATCCACAGCACTAAGTTGATATATTCCCTCAGCGACCAGCACAGATCAGCTCTAGGCATGACAAAGCAGATATCGTCCTCTATTGGAAGACCAAACAAAGTAGTTTCGCTTTCACAATGAAGCACACAGCATGGCGGCAGCGGCAACAATACTACAGTGAGAATATAAGTTACGCCTTATTTCTTTGCGTGAACATTTGTGCGGCTGTGCAAATCTTCCCACATTGTGACGTAGATATGTGGGGGTTGTTAGAACGAGCCGTTTTAGGTAGGAGTGGTTAACTCTTAACTTTTATAAAGAATATCTCTTTGGATTTGAGACTTTAGTCTTTGCAACTTTACAGATCTTCTTTATGCACCAAGAGCTTGTAACACTCCAAAGAGAAAGGAAAACTTGAAATCGCATCATGTTTAACACCTTTATCTAAATCAGATTTTTTTATCTTGCACTTAGGAAATTATTTTCTACAAAGTTATTGATTACATTTTGCATGGAAAAGAGGACATCAAGGTCATACCGTAAGTTTTCCTCTTTTTCTTCTAGTAACCAATGTATTATAGCCAATGTGTGCATTAGAAGAGATTGCATTATAAAAAAAACACAATTTTCTTTTTCACAGATCTCCACCTGCAGATCATTGGGCTTTGGTTAGTGGATTACCTACATATGTAGCAGAGAGTGGATTTGTAAGTGACTCCTTTTTTACTTTGGGAATGAATTATGGTTGATTTTTGAATTTTTAAGTATGTATTTACATATTAATTTATTGATTTCTGTTGTGTATTCAAGATTTGCAACATCATGAATGCAGCAGCAGATGAAATGTTCAAATTTCAGGTATTTTTGTTTACTGCCTAAAACGTGTTTAATGCTTGAAGTTCCCTTGACTTGTAGTAAGAACACTTTGGGTTTCTGTAGACGGAAGCTCTGGATGACAGTGGATGGACCATCAAGAATGTGCTGTCCCTGCCAATTGTCAACAAAAAGGAAGAAATTGTTGGTGTTGCAACTTTCTACAACAGGAAGGATGGCAAACCATTTGATGACCATGATGAACAACTCATGGAGGTTCAACTGATAGATTGATTGGTAGCACTAAAGAGAATGGTCATTTACCGATAAATACAAAAACCACTCACTTGTTGACTTACGGAATAATGAGTTGCTGTCTTGACAGGCTTTGACACAGTTTCTGGGCTGGTCGGTCCTCAATACAGACACCTATGACAAAATGAACAAGCTGGAGAACAGGAAGGACATTGCCCAGGACATGGTGCTGTACCATGTCAAATGTCGAGATGATGAGATTCAAAACGTCCTTGTAAGACTATACTTTTAAGTTGCAAATTTTATATTGTTATTTTATTTTATAACTACTTATTTTTGTTTTCTTTGGTATTTTTATTCTAGAAAACAAGAGAATATTTTGACAGAGAACCAAGAGACTGTGAGGAGGAAGAGCTTTTGGAGATTCTGGTACACTGAACTGCTTTAATTATTTAAAGATTTTTGAAATCACAGTTTGATGTTAAACTTCTCAGAGAGATAAGATAAAGAACGTCGCCTTTAATAGGAATCCATTAGTAGAAACATTACAGATGCTTTCAAATATGTCTATGTAAATTAATGTTTAGGTTATGCTGTTTCAGCTATTACTGCATTTTTTAAATTATTCATATTTTTTATGTTCTCAAAAAGTTGTGCACTGTCTGACTTTGGTTTTATTATTTTTCATGCAGAAAAAAGAGCTGCCTGGCCCGAATAAGTTTGAGATCTACGCATTCCATTTTTCAGACTTTGTCTGCACTGAATTGGATCTTGTAACGTGTGGGATCCAGATGTACATGAAGTTGGAGTGGTTAAAAAGTTCCAGGTCCCTCAGGAGGTAAATGTGCTTGTTTATAATGATGGAGGCACCTGATTTTTGTCATGAAGTATCATGAAATTCCATAAAATTGGCTGCTATCTTCTAATTAGGTTTTGGTGAGATTCATGTACTCAGTCAGCAAAGGCTACAGAAGAATCACCTACCACAACTGGCGCCATGGCTTCAATGTTGGGCAAACCATGTTCACTTTACTCACGGTATAACCTGCTCCGCTCTCCCTTCATTTTTTTTTTGCATTTAGATGCCACTTTTATTATTTTATTTTATAATTTTATTATTCTATATTTTATTCCCTGGGAGTTCAAAGCATGATGTTGGTGTTAGCATCATGCTGTACTGCTCAAGCTATAGAATTACTTGTTTAGGGTCCAAACTAAATGTTGGTTCTTGATTTAAGTAGAAAACAGAATTTCAAACAAAATTATTCTTTCCCAACAAGTTTGTTTGATCCAGTGTCAAACAAACAGATTTCTGCATCTTTGTTGTTCGTGACATTTTTTATACACATACTAAAAATGATAAAATCATAATGAGAATAGTTTTTTTTTTTTACGGAGTCAGACAGGCAAACTAAAGCGGTATTACACCGATTTGGAGGTTATGGCCATGATCACTGCCGGCTTCCTGCATGATATCGACCACAGAGGCACAAATAATCTCTACCAAGTGAAGTCAGTAAATACTACTACTATTTCTACTAGTACTTGTACTATTATTGATTCTATTAATAATAATCATCACACTTTGTGATTAGGTCCCAAAATCCTCTAGCCAAGCTGCATGGATCCTCCATTCTAGAGAGGCATCACTTGGATTTTGGCAAATTCTTGTTAGCCGACGAGGTATGAGCAAACCATCCAGAATGTAAGCCTTCACGCTAATTTGATTTGATCCTAACATGTTTTTTTTTCTTAGTCATTAAACATCTTCCAAAACCTCAACAGAAGACAAATGGAGCATGTCTTACACCTCATTGACATAGCCATTATTGCAACTGATCTTGCCTTGTACTTCAAGTAAGTTTCTATGATATATCATAATGAAAATACATTCTTTACTTGTCACTATGTTGTTTCAAACTCATGTGCAGTTATTTTTTTCCTGAAGAATCATTTAGCTGTTTTTTGTAAAGTGACGGTTTTATAGTAAACCATGGCTGTTCATTTAAAGAAGTGAAACTAAATGTAAAGCTAAATGAGACAAAAGATTTCAAATATAAACAACAACTTAATTCCACCTCAAAGAAAGAGAACGATGTTCCAGAAAATTGTTGATCTCTCTGAGACATATGAAGAACAGAAGAAATGGGTGGACTTCATGTCTCTTGAAACAACAAGGAAAGAAATTGTAATGTAAGTGTGTCCATTTAGAACTACGATGGAATTTTAGCGTAACACATCTCTTTAAAAAAATCATTTTGTGCTTTGCGTGTTTTTATATTTTTAATAATTGACCAGGGCCATGATGATGACAGCGTGTGACCTCTCAGCTATCGCAAAACCATGGGAGGTGCAGAGCAAGGTAAGAGATGTCAAGTGAAGAATGACTACAGTTTTGTTTCTCAGCAATGAACAAAGTGTTATTTCTCCCATCCTAGGTCGCCCTCTCTGTGGCCGCTGAATTCTGGGAGCAGGGTGATCTTGAGAGGACTGTTCTTGAGCAACAACCTATCGTAAGTACCTGAATCTAATATTGCTGGTTGGGCTGCTAGGAAAGTGCCCATCTTGGAAAAAAAGAATAATCTAAAAAGCTCCTGTGGTACCTGTCTTTTAATCTAGCCCATGATGGACAGGAACAAAGCCGCAGAGCTGCCAAAGCTTCAGTGTGGTTTTATCGACTTTGTCTGTACATTTGTCTACAAGGTAACTTTATGAATCATAATTTTTTGTTTCAAGAAATCACTGTTAAAAACTAAATGAGAATGTGTTGCCCATTAAGATTAATTAGCAACCATTCCCTCTTTGTTTTCCATAGGAATTCTCTCGTTTTCACCCCGAGATCCAGCCAATGTTTGACGGCATTCTGAACAACCGAATGCATTGGAAAGAGAGGCAGGAAGAATATGAGGCAAAACTAAAGGCAATGGAGGAGGCAGCTAAGGCCAGACAGGAAGCAGCTGGCAAAAATGGTTTGAATTTTAGTCTTCTGTTTAAGCTTTTATTCATCTATATCCTCTGTTCACTGTATTTGTACTAAAATTGAATATAGCTAATTTTCAGGTTGACGTTTAACATACCAATATAACCTACTATTCAAACGTTTGGGGTTGTTAAGTTTAAGTTAAAAGCTTCTAATGGACACCAAGGCTGCATTTAATGTATTTAATCAAAAATACAGTAAAAATACTTTTTTTCTATTTTAAAATGTAATTTATTTCTGTGATGGCAAAGCAGAATTTTCCGCAGCCATTACTTCAGTCTTTAGGGTCGCATGATCCTTCAGAATTCATTCTATTATGCTGATTTGCTGTTTTTTTAATTTATTATATCAATGTTGAAACCAGCTTCGCTTAAAATATTTGTCAAGATTCTTTGGTAAATAGAAAGTTCAAACGAACAGCATTCATTTTAAGTCAAATTTTATTGTAACATTATAAATTACTTTACTGTCATTTCGATCGATTTAATTGATCCTTCCAGCAGAATAAAAGCCAAAAAACCTATTGACCCCAGACATTTGAAAGGTAGTTCATTAATCTACAAGGAACTTGATGGGCCATCAAAAAGCCCAGACCTGAACTAGAATAGCCAATTATAAGAGAGCGTCCACATCCTGTCAGCCATTATATTGTATGATATAATGCATTTCTTAAATTCGGATTCTTTGTGTTTGTTTCTGTGCGGTTTCTCTACAGCTGCAAATTCCAACAGCACCAGTGGATCAGGATCAGGATCCAAGACCTGCTCCATCTGCTAGAGGAAAGACAACAGTACAGAGGCAGAGGGCAAGGCAGCTCGAGATGCAACCTAGCCTCTAAATAGTACGTCACACGGGGGAGATCAACCTCACCCTTAGGATCCCCAAGGATCTGATCAAGAGTGAGTGGGAAAATGCTATCAATGCATTATATGCTATCACCAAGCCACAAGACCATCTGCTAACCAAAACACACGTTGAATCTTGCCTACAGTTAGTATTACTGTTCCATTGTGTTTCTTTTGGGTCAGTGTTTAAGCAGTTTCATTGGATGGTAATCGGTTTCAATTAATCGCAATGCAGACTTAAATGCACTACAGAAAAATGTAGTTTTTTTTTTAAATAACTTTTTCCATTCAATCGTCCAGATCCAAGATATTAGCATCATCTATACTTGTACTGGATAGGTTTTAATTTATTTACTCAGGTGATCAGTTTCTATTTAATATCAAGCAGGTCCATGACAAGTTCAATCAAGGAATCAATAAAATATGTACAGAAATTTGTTGTAATTGCAAGATACATTTTTCTCTTTTTGTAACTGTAATAATGTTCAATTTGTCGTCACCTTTCACTGAAAAAAACTGTTCACTGTTTACCAAAAAACAAAGGCCATTATACGAGTGATGTATTTTTTATGCCATTTATTCCCTCTAAAAATAATCACATTGTACAGCTGGAAGCTACTATTCAGGGGTGCGTTTCCCAAAAGCAACTATGGTCGCATGTTCCGTCGTTACCAATCGAGTTCAATGGAATTAACGACCATAGTTAGCTAACGATGCTTTTGGGAAACGCACCCCAGGTCACTAAATGTGAGAAGGTAGGTGACAGACTTTAGTACTCAACAAAAATATAGCTTCTGGTAAGCTAGATGGCAGAGTATCGTGGTTAGAAGGTAGAAAGATTGAGTATAAAGTTATAGTTGTTTTTTATAGTTTGACACTTTTTCCTTCACTTAAGCTGATAGGTAACGCGCAATTGTCCTTCAGACTTATTTACATCAAGTGCTGTCATGGCTGTGTTTTACTGAGCAATGTCCCATTACTCAGTGTCTCCGCTGCTGGGACATGCGTTCAAAGAGAAAACTAATTCCAGTGGCCTTGATACCATTCATCAGTTCTCAGCTGACCTGTCATCACACTCAACTTTGAGAAGTCTGTGATTAAATTCATGAAGGTATTCTGATTCAGGCAATTTTGTTCTTCTTATGCCTGACTTTCTTCTTAAGTCTCTCCTTCACTGGTTGTCTATGAAACATCGTTAAAAACATCAGTTGTGAATCTAATTGTGTAAATATACGAAATTATTTTTAAATTTTATGAGGTACGATTTTAAGTAGTGTTAAAGTAAATACTACGAAGGTGTTTTAGTGCACTTAATGAATTTTACAAGCTTATTATACAAAGCTGCTGCTTCTGTTTCACATATCTTAAAGGTTTAAGTAGTGAAGGATCAGGCAGTAGCAAAGAAAATTGATGTTTAAATCAATGTGTCAGATCTGACAGTGAGGGCCCAGTAATAAGATTTTTTGAATTTGACACAAATGTGATTTACTTGCAGAGAAAGATTCATCATTTTTGACATGAACTTGCTTATTTTGATTCTTCATTAAAGATGCTCTCAAACCATCAAAAATACAGCATCAAATATGGGTGATTCCAATTAAATCGGTAAACATGTTAAGTTTCATTTCTGTATGCTCGATACCATGACAATTAAAGCATATATTTTTATGTACTTTGTGTGTTTTTTAGTATTTAGATTGACTATTTCAAATAAGTGATGTTCTTTTATATATTCCATTTATCAAAGAACCCTGCAAGAGAAAAAAATCATGCGTTCCAAAAAAAAAATTTAAGAACTGTTCTCAAACTGATAATAAAAATTGTTTCTTGAGCACCAAATCAGCATATTAGAATGATTTCTGAAGGATCATGCGACACTGAAGATTGGAGTAATGGCTGCTGAAAATTCAGCTTTGTCATCACTGGAATAAATTACGGTTTAAAATATATTCAAATGAATAAGCAGGTATTTTACACTAAGTTTTTACTGTATTTTGGGTCAAATAAACCCGGCCTTGGTGAGCAGAAGAGACTTCTTTCAAAAAGTGTATTAAAGCAATAACATTAATTTGGGACTCTTCGAAACTACTAAGGATTTGATTCTCTTCACACATCTTCTCAATGAGTCACTCGATTAGAAAGACTCTTATCCCATGAGAACTATCAGCAGTTTCCACCCTTCCCTTCCTAGATAACTAGGTCTGCAATGATTATCTGAACATCCCTACACATTCCATTTCCCAATAAATCCTCTGACAATATTCTTACAAGACTTCCAGGATTTGCGTCTCTGTAAAAGTCAGGACAGTTTGGGGTTTTTAGATAAACTCTGAAAAAGTGTTGTGTATAAATGAAGGAAAGCAGAGATTCTAAACAAAAATGTATCTCGCTTATTAAAATAGTTAATGAAGTGTAGCACTGCAGCTAAGTAGCTGCATGCATTTGTGCAAAATCAGCACTTGTGCTGTATTGGCTTGACCCAAATCCTGGGATTTATGCTAAACCATGGTGGGGTTATACAACTGTCCTCCCTCTATAAACATCACCACGGCATTGGAGAAAAGACAAAACAGTCTACAACCCATTTTCAGAGAATGATCTTGGTTTGTCAGATGCACATCCGAGCATATAAATATAATTTTACAACATTAATAATTAATGTTCTTTTCTTGCTGAAAAGGTATGCAGCCATCCCTTCGATGCATAGAATCTGAATTCCCTGAATAATGGCAATGAGGAAAAATAAAACAAGAACATTTTTACCTTCTGTCTTTATTGAAAATAAAAAAAGGTTTATTATGATTCATTTCATTTGGTGCTGGAATGGATACATCGTGGAGATTTACTTCAGAATGGTGTCAGAGTTTGCTGTGGAGATAAAAAAAGACAGTAGTGATATCTTTTCACATTTAGAAATATTTGTGGTAAAGTAACACCCGGTATCACTACTAAATGTGTATACAATGAACTTTGATAACTTTCTCCAGTTCATAAACTGTTGAAATACATCCCCTGAAATTCCTTTCCATAAATAACACTGTTTTGAAATTGTCTGACTGAATATTTTCATTGAATAACTTCAAATCCAAAGTTAAACTTCACATAGGTGAAATCTGCTACATCATGAGATGCTGTTAATATCACAAAATAAAAAAGGGACTAATTTCTTTCACCAGACGCCATTTCAACATTACTGTATCTACCCTCTATTGTTTAATATAAAATGTCCGTATTGAGAGACAAAGGACAGGTGGAACAGGGTTTTTGCAACATCATGTGATACATTTAGTTATATTTTATTCTTGTTATATTGTAGAATAAGTGTATAGAGAGAGATAGGGGTTACAGACCTTCAGAAAGCTGTTTGTAAATGCGCTCTTGCTCTTCCCTGAGTTTCTTCTCTTCCTCCTCAATCCTCTTTTCTTCAGCAGCAATGGGCTTCAGATAATCTGGTGAGCAGATTGATTGAAAAACACCATAGAAGACAATTAACAGAGGCACAAAAGGCATCCCAATACAAAATATAACTGAATTAATTTAAGTTTTAAACTACAATAGATAAACGCTTACCATATCTCTGCTTCCCATAAATTAATCCAATTAGCAAGGCTGACCATCTTGCCGTCTGAAATCAGAGAAAGAAAACTGCTGGTTTGTTGACTGGTGAGCTTGTCAAGACTTCACAGGCAACTCTCATATTTTAAATCTATTCCTTTACTGCATATGACTAAAAATAAACATTCAGTATGAGAAAATACAGTTGGGTCAAAGTTTTGGACAGCATGCAAATCACAGTCTGTTGTTAATGGGTACTTGACGTGATATATTTCATATAGTCCACTTCTAAACAAAATGTTTTCAAATATACAGCTTTTATATAACTTAGTAAGTATACACTGTGTGTGACTAGTTATACTTTTATAAATTCACCCTACCACAGGACAATGTTCAAGTTTAGTCAATAATCCTTATTCACATTTGACAGGTCATTCGTTGTTTTCTATGCAACACATCATGTAACGTTACCCATAACGTACTGACCTTGCAGTGCTGTGGACAAGCTAGCAGGCTAACACCATTAGCTCATACACCGGCTACGCTAGGCATTAGCGCTAGCAACATATAGCGAGCTATTTGCTGAGGATAAATGAAGGTCGCTGATATAAACTAACAAGTATAGAGCATGTTTCTGATTATAAAACACAAGTTGAGAGTCATATTCCTAATAGAAGCTGTACCTTGATAAGCGGGGAGACTTGAACGGGAGGAACCATGTTTGAACGGATCTCTTCAGGAGAGAAAGTCTTAACTTACTCCGGTCTGCTCGGTAGGCTACAGTGTACACACATGCCCATCAACTTTTGTGACTTTTTTTTTCCAATATTTTTTATCAAACAAAAGCTACTAATAAAATAAATAAACAATAATAAAATATAAACTAAACATTTTAGCAGTTCACTTAAATATTCCCTCAGTGTAACAAATGAGTTTTTTTAATTTATAGGCTGAATATTTCATACAGTCTCTCAATTAATATAGATCATTCATTCATGTATTAATTTGTTAGGTCTATCATCATCATCATCATAAACAACAATAATATTTTAGTTCTGCAGTGTGACATTTCCATTCAACAAGTTTGTGTGTGTGGTAAAAAAATAATGCACTCAATTAATATAGAGTATTAATGTATTTATTTAGTAGCCATTTTGTTTATTATTATTCACCATTTCAACAACCAGATGACTTAGTCTTACAGTGTGACAAACGATTATTTAAGTATAAATATCTATCTATCTATCGGTTTATTATTATTTTTATTAGGCTACTATTATTATTATTGTTCACCCTTTAATAACCAGTTCACTTAAATATTCTTTTAAAGTAGGCTATAATTATTCCATACAGTCAGTCAGTTTTTATTTATTTAGTTAGTTAGTAGAAGTTGTAGGCTAGATGATTAAGATTTAGGGTGCGTCTCAATCAGCTCCCTTGTTCAGTAGTCAGGGCACTGATCAGGGTGTCGGCCATTTTAAGGGCTGTCGCAATCGCGAAATCCTTCCAGTGCACTGGATCGTTCGCTCCCTGAAAAATCCCACAATGCACCGCAAAAACTAGCTCACTATGCTCCCTTACCAGAAATAACTTCACATTTCTGAAGCATGACACATAAACCACACGAGCCACATGTGGGAACCACATCCCACACAGTCTCTTTAACCAAATAGGTGGCTTAGAATTTCTGTTAACTTGTGACTTTAATATTTCTAAACTCCCTCTTAAATTGTCCAAATTCCACCAGCAAGTGCTTTTAGCCTGGAAAATTTGCTATTCACACAATTTCTCTCCTCACACCTCCTTCATTTGGAATAATGCCAATATAACGACTGCCAATAAATCTTTATTTTTAAGGAACTGGTTTAACAGGGATATTAATCATCTTATGAATATGTTTGATAATTATGGGAATCTTTTAACTTATGAACAATTCATGCGAATCCACAGTTTCCCTGTGCATTTTAAGGAATTTAATTCGGTCATTAAAGCTATTCCTCCTACTCTTGTTCATCTTGTTAAAAGTCATATTTACTATAACTCTACAATAATGACAAAACCAAAATTAATTTTAAACGGTCTTGAACTGATTGATAAAAAAAATGCAATAAAAATATTTGTACTGTTTTCCAAAAACTATTGGAGAAACTAAAACTAAATTATTTTGGAACTCTATTATTGATAATATTAATTGGAAGACTGCTTGGTTAACCCCCTTTAAATATTGTATCAATAACAAAACTAAAGAAATACATTTTAAAATTTTGCATACCATCTACCCTGTTAAATCAATAATTTCAAGATACTCTGATATTGATGATTTATGCTCCTTTTGTAAAAATGAGAAAGAGGTGTTATCACATTTATTTTTTGATTGTAAAATTACAAGGAATTGGCAGAATTTATTTTTAATCTAGTAAAGGATAAATACTGTTTTTCTTTAAAGGATATTATTGTGTACTATGAAAACAATGTTAACAAAGGTCTTGAATACATTGTTAATTTATTCATATTACTGGCAAAATTTTATATACATAAACAAAAATGCTTAAATTCATCCCCAATATTTAAGGTATTTTTAGTGGAATTTGATTGTTTTATATCTTCTCTGAAATTGTTAAAAAACACAAAGTCATTAACATGTTTAAAATATTATGACATTATTTTCAGTTCCCATTACTAATTAATGTCACACCTTGTATAGCACTGACTGTCTTATGCTATGCTCTGTTTGTTATTTGTTCTATTTTCATTAATAAAAAAAAAAACACACTAGCCAACTCGATAAAAAATGACGTGTGATAGAAGATTTGAAAAGACAAACCGTTTTTTTGTATATTTCAACATAAACACACATCGCTACACAGGTAATGATCACATCTTGTTAACATTTATAATTAATATTTGGTTGAAATGTTGTAAGAACATGTAACAGAACGATGTGTTTAAAGAGAATAAAAAATTATATAAAAATAATATTGGTCCTGCATGTTGTTTAATTCCAGTGATGACGTTCTATTATGTTGTCCGTTGACGCTGTACGTAATCATGTCACTGGAATTCGAGTGATCACTGTCCCAACGTGCAGTGCGTCAGGGAACTTACCAGTGCCCATTCAGGTACACACCAAAGGTTCCCAAACTCGGTCCTGGAGGCCGGTGTCTTGCAGAGTTTAGCTCCAACTTGCCTCAACACACTGCCTTTAAGTTTCTAGTATGCCTAGTAAAAGCTTGATTAGCTGGTTCAGGTGTGTTGAGGCAAGTTGGAGCTAAACTCTTCAGGACACCGGCCCTCCAGGACCGAGTTTGGACACCCCTGGTGTACACAATCTACTGATTCACGAGCTAGGGAGCTGATTGAGACGCACCCTTAGAAAGAAATTAGTTTTGTCAACTGACCATTTTCATTCAGATGTAATCATGTATTGTCATTAAAATACATAGTAACTGTCCAAAACTTTGAAACCAAACTATAATTCCAAAATTTTAGATATGACAGGCTGTGGTTATAGGCTAGGCTACTAAAGATGAATTCCAACATACTTGATATCAGTGATGATACATTTTTTATTTATATCCACAGATACTACGTCTCCACCTGAGTGAGATAAACTTGTTCCTTCCTTTTGAATGTATTTGAGGAGGTGACGTGGCCAGAGGCACTGCCAACACAGGTGTGAGTTTCAGAAACCTGCAGGATTAGAAAGCTTGTTGGAACACTTGTGTTGAATTTAAACACAGCAGACAGAATATGAAGAAAGTTCTGACACACAAAGAAGATATGCTCTGATGTGACTTTGAACTATTTCAAACTAACCATGATTAGTTTTTTTATTTTTAATATGTTACGTTGCTATATGCTAGGAAAACCTTGTATCGTCCTCTCGCATTACCCTCTTCCCTTAATAGAAAGTTATGCAGACCCATTAGAGCGCCAGAGTGGTCACTGGAAATAGAACAATGATGTACATCTCTGGTATTTAACAGATGGATCACAAAAATACAGCCGACTTGTTTTGGAACATGACAGCAAGTGCTCAGTCATAGCAGCTCTTCGACAGGCTGACACACACTGCAGTGCTAATAGAGGAGCGTTACTGGAATGTTCCGGGGCAGCGTATAAAAGCCTCAGGTCTTGTTCACTGGGACAGAAGCACAGAAGAACTCGACCAGCTCAACACAGCACCGAAAATCCACCAAAGATGCTTTGCCCAAGCAATTTTCAGCCTCACCTCAGCCCATTCATGGACTTCCACTGGCCAGTGCGCAGTCTGTGGCCAGAGACCAGACCTCTGTTCTTTCAGATCGAGAAAGAAATGATGAGACACATGCAGGAGATGAGGCACAACCTGGAGTTCATGGAACGCCTGCACCAAAGGATTTTCGACGAGATTGACCATGGTTCACCCATGACGACTTTCAAACCCATCTCATTCCAGCTCGGAAAGGAAGGAAGCCAATATGCACTGACACTAGATACAAAGGATTTCACTCCGGAGGAGCTGTCCGTCAAACAAGTGGGCAGGAAGTTGCGGGTGAGCGGCAAGACAGAGAAGAAGCAAGACGACGGGAAAGGATCGTTCTCGTTCAGATGCCAAGAATTCAGGCAGGAGTTTGACCTTCCTGAAGGTGTGAATCCTGAGATGGTGACCTGCTCTTTAAATAATGGCCAGCTACAGATACAAGCACCCAAAGAAGCCAATGCTGTGAGCAACGAGAGAGTGATTCCCATTACATACACTCCTGCTGTGAAAAGTCCTGTTCCTCAGAGCCCTCAACCTCAACCTGAGAGCCAAGCAGCTGAGGCAGAGGCTACAGATATTTGAGCGTTGCCTCTATGAATGCAATATAACCCACAACGGAACAAATGACTATATGGAACATAAATGTAAAAGAATCGCAGAGATCATTATTGGTCCTACATTTTGTGGAATTGTATTAACATTTTGTTAATTGTATTGTGATTCAGAAGAGAAGTCGGATACTTCATTTCAATATTTGTTTTTGTTAAATGTTATTATAGTTTTTGCCAAAAAGCTCATTTTGTGTATATCCAATAAAGTAAAAAACTAATCAAGTTTGGGTCCTGGACGGCTACCATGTTTATGTAATTTGCCAGATTTACACAAAATATGATTAAATTGATAACTGTATTTATTTGTATTTATTTATTCATTTAATAAATTAATCTCCCATTTTTGTTCTTACAATTTTCTCAAGAATTTTTGCATGCATTAAATTATTAGGAATTTCTTAAAAATTGTTGCATGCAAACATAATTGCATGCATCTTAATTTTAAAAAATCATTGTTTTCTTTGGGTCTAAAATTAGCTCTATAATATGGATCTCATCCATATTAATGTTTTTTTTTTTCAAAACAGTTTTAAAATGTAAGCTCAGCTGTGTCCACACAAAAATAAAAAATTAGAAAGTTAAAAACGGGTTGTACATTAAAATACCTTTTCTTACGAGGTTTTGATTTTTGTGTCACAACAATAGTTAGAATAGAATTTCTTAAAAATTGTTACATGCAATTATCTCACAAATTCAAATAAACATTTGTTTTCTAGGGGTACAAAATAAGCTAAGATCAATATTTATCTCTTTAACATGGTCATCCATTTAGATTCTTTATACTTCCAGTACAGAAGCATTAAAAACAGACCTTTGACCTAAAAATAAGTAAATCCCCTCCGTTTACAAGTGGCGCAGGAAGTACTAATCACTCCAAACCTCTAGGTGGCAGTACTGCTTTAACAAAACACACTGCATTCGACATTTTTGTTATTGAAAAAAATTCCTTCCGTTTGTTCACCCGCCACAAACAAGCGAATGGCTAGCTAGTGTACTTTTTAACCTGCAAGTTTGTATGTAATGAGGTAGTAAGCATATTTTTGGGAGGAAGGTGCCGAGTAATCATCCCTGAGCATGACGGCAGTAATTCACGAGTTACTGTCCTCCGTTATGGGGGTGTTAGTTGAAAGTGTCGTGTCGGAGTTGAGCAAACATCTCTCTGACTTAACGACGGTCTTATCTGAGGAGTGGAAGCGCAACAAGGGGACTGCTGTGAACAAAAACAGACTTAAACAGGCGAATCAAGCCAAAACTGTAAGTTCTAGAGTAGAGGAAAGAATGCGTGTCCATTCCTGTTCATAACACGCTTCTGAATGTTTGTTGACAGTTGTTTAAATGGTATTTACAACTGCCTTGAGTGCACAGTGTAAAGAATATATTCAGAAGTCCATATTGAATGTAATTATATTATAAATATAATGAACCTGCTAACCCTGCAACCGCCTTCTGTTTCCCAATAAGCTGTTGTTGATTAAATGATGGTTATCCATGCTTTTTGTAACGTTATTTCCAGTGTTGGGGGTAACGCATTAGAAGTAACGCGAGTTATGTAATCAGATTACTTTTTTCAAGTAACTAGTAACGTAACAGTACTTTTTAATTTACAAGAGAATATCTGAGTTACTTTTTCAAATAAGTAACGCAAGCTTTTTTTTTCAATTTATGATTGACGCTTCCTGTCCCCCTTGTTGAGAGAAATCAGATGTGTACTGTTAGTTCAAAATAAATATGAATATGCATTCATTATCTCACTCACAAAAAAAAACAGATCCAGTATTCCTCAAAATTAATAAAAATAATGCAACTCAGAATATGACGCAAAGCTGCAATAATTAAATGTTAAACATCACAAATATGCTTTATGTATTTAATCTCATTCTATTTGCTTCTGACCTTCGAGGATCCAGTTCAACCGTACTAATAAGCACAAAATACTCTAGACAAACATTTGTGTCTTTTATTTAAATGTCTTCTTCTGCATTCTACTGTGCGGACGTAAATTTACTTTCCCTTCAGCCTGAGGCTTATTCATTTCACTTTTGGTGGGAAAAGGCTTTTATATTTGCCAAAAATAGAACTTTTTTATTTAAAAACAAACAAGCAAGCCCTGTCCTGATTTAAAAAGTAACGCAAAAGTAACAACGCATTACTTTCCATAAAAAGTAACTAAGTAACGGAATCAGTTACTTTTTTATGGAGTAACGCAAAATTGTAATGCATTACTTTTAAAAGTAACTTTCCCAACACTGCTTATTTTAGAGTCCCATTGTTTTTGAAGTCAGTTTGCATGTTCTTACTAGGGCTGCACGATAAATCGCATTCGATATTTAACGTGCATCTTGTCAGTGAAGCCGGTTCTGTAATCAGCGGTAAATATCCATCACCTGCATGCTTTCACATTGAGCAGCATTAAATACACAGAGCCGTTGTTCACTGACGAGCTGCGCTAAAAATCGCGCGAATATGAACGTGGTTTGGCGCAGCTAGTCAATGAACAACGGTTCTGTGTAGTTAATGCTGCTCAATGTGAAAGCCCGCAGGTGATTGAGATTTACCGCTGATTACAGAACCGGATTTACTGATAAGATGCGCGTTAAATATCGCTTGCGATTTATCGTGCAGCCCTAATTCTTACCGAACATGGCCCACAACTTTAGCATTTCCATAACCAGAGATCATTACGTTTTCGACTCAAATCTAAGTAGTTTTTGACATATGAAAGACATGAATATGTCTCATGTAGAGAAACAAAGCTACTAAATTCTGACATTAGGATGAGATTTTTTTTTTAAAATATACTTTGTTCATGAATTTATGAAACAGCTGTGTCTCAACAAAAAAGACCTTGCTTTATGTGTTCGTCAAGATTAAAATTTTTGTGTCACAACAATCATAGCAATTGTAAAGAAATTGTTTGCCATTTTAACATTATTTTCCTCCTGATAGTAGCTGGCTGATAGTAGCCTCATTCATTCAAGTGAATGCTGAAGTTGGAGATTTGTATAGTATTTCATATCTGTCAGTGATAACTCATTCTGAGTGATTGGTAATTCATATTTTGTGAGGAAATGGGAGCAGGAGATCACACTCAAACAGTCGAATGCCTCTAAACATGTTTGTCCTTTGTTCTTGTTCTAGTCAGAACACTGAGAACAAAAGACAGCATTGCAGTTTTTTTAGGAATCTGTAAAACGCTATTAGTGCAGATAACTTGTCATATGTTGTCTGAAGAAGTCCAATTTTAGTGCCTACAGAGTAATGATTGTAAGTCTTAAATTCTGATAGAACACAAGATTATTAAGACAATGTAAGTGAATTTGGTTGTAATCAAACTTATTTTTGACACACAGGAAATTGTAATAGGCGATATCTTTATCTCTTTTGTGTTTCAGAAGGAGTTTGCTGATTTCATGGAGCTGTTGAGTAAAGCCACAGTAGAGACGATGGTTAAACTGATTCATGATCACATCTCAGCTCAAGTACTGGAAGCTACAGCAAAGTCTCAGCTCTCAAAACAAGATAAGCTAAATGGTACATCTTTATGCTTAATCACCAACTTGAATACAAACCTGAGCAGTCACTCAAATATTTGGTGTATGTCTTGGCTGTACACGTATATTTTGTTAAAGGGATAGTTCACCTAAAATTGACAATTCTGTCATCATTTACTCAACATCATGTCATTCCAAACCTGTATGAGTTTCTTTCTTCTGCTGAGCACAAAAGAAGGAATTTTGAATAATGTGGGTAACCAAACAGTTTTTGGTCCCCATTGGCTTCCTTGGTGTTTTTTCCATACTGTGGGAGTCAATGGGAACCAGCAACTGTTTGGTTATCAATATTCTTCAAAATATCTGCTTTTATGTTCAACAGAAGAAGGAAACTCATACAGGTTTGGGACGGTGAGTAATAATACAGAAATATATATAATATATTATATCGTAGATTTTTTTTGTGAACTACCCATTTAATAAGTTTTATACATTTTTGGTCTAGTTTGATGATAATTCATACAGGGTTTCTTCGGGTCTTTAACAGGCCTTAAAAAGGTTTAAAATCAGAGCAGAATATCTTAAATTCATAAAATTGTGACATTTTATGTTTTTAATTAAATGCATTGCAAAAAATAATATTCCTCAGTTTTATTTGCCAATAGAAATTTCTGAAACATTTAGGCTACTTGAGATGCAAATGAAAAATAAGGTCTTAGAAAATGTATCAAAATAATGTGAGTTTGATTAAAACAAATATCTGTCAATGCTGTATATGAAAACTTGTTTTTCTGAGCCCATTGGCAGATATTTATTCTTGTTTTAATCACAAACTCACTTCATTTTGATCAATTTCACAGAAAACAAGACTTCTTATCCTGTCATAATGTATCTGTCGACATTTGCATTGGAAAACAAGACAAAATAATGAGCAGCCTGCTCAGAAAATAATTTTTTTTTCTTTTTCTTTTGTAAAATGAATTAAAAAGTAATGGAGATCAGATCGAAGTTGTATTTTTAAACTTTGAACTGTTGCTAATACAACTCATTGTTTACTCCATATACCTTTACATTTAGAGAACATCAGTTTATTCCTTATTATTATTATCATTATAAAATATTGTGTATTTGTTTATATTATGAATTTAAGATTTTTTAGTAGTAACTTAAAAGTATGACACTCATACAAAACATTTTTTTCTCTCATTATATTCTCACAGAGGGTCAAGCAGCTGCATCTGAGCCAGAAAATAATGTGCTTCTTGAGCCTGAACAGAACCAGGATTATGAAATGGAATCTGAACATCATGAAAACTCTGTACAAGCAGCAAATACTCAGTACCATCAGCTGTCATCTGCACCCCCTGATATTCTGGCAAGCAGTTTAAGTTTGAGTGAAAGCCAGCCTTCCACAAGCACAAACGTAGCTGCTGAGGAGAGACAGGAGCCATTAATTTGTGAGTCCTGTGGAGTATCTTTCAATGAAATGGCCCTGTTAAACATTCACAATGCTTTACACAAAGACAGACCTTTCAATTGTTTGACATGTGGGAATACTTTCAAAATGATGAAATGCTTGATGAAACACCAGAGATTTCACACGACTCCAGATTTGAGTATTGAGTTCGAAGCCACTCTGAATGAAGAAGAATTCATTGTGCAGCTTGAAACCTGTGATACTGTCAATACATCCCTGGAAACACTTGAGGTCACTACACAAGGTAAGGCATGGTTTCAAATGCAGTGCTTAAAGGTTTGTTTAGAAATATGTTTCTCTGTACAATATGGTAGTCATCTTGGACTGTATACTGGCATAAATCAGTGTAAATGCAGTATCTTGAATGATTAATTTATGTCAAGAGTAGCAAAATAAATAGGTGTTTATTAGAAATACTGAATAAATAATTATAACCATTGAAACGTTTGCGGTCTGTAATTTTTTTAAAGGGGTCATATAATGCGATTTCAATTTTTCCTTTCTCTTTGGAGTGTTACAAGCTCTTGGTGCATAAAGAAGATCTGTAAAGTTGCAAAGACTAAAGTCTCAAATCCAAAGAGATATTCTTTATAAAAGTTAAGAGTCAACCACGCCTACCTAAAACGGCTCGTTCTAACACGCCCCCACATGTCTACGTCATTATGTGGGAAGATTTGCGTAATGCCGCTCAAATGTTCACGCAAAGAAAAAAGGCTTAACTTTAATTCTCACTGTAGTATTGTTGCCGCCACCGCCATGTCGTGAAGGCGCTGTGTTTCGTTGTGAAAGCGAAACTGCTTTGTTTGGTCTTCCAAAAGTGGACGATATCTGCTTTGTCATGCCTAGAGCTGATCTGTGCTGGTCGCTGAGGGAATACATCAACTTTGCGCTGTCGATCGCCAGATCGGCTTTCATCGTGGACGAAGCGGAGTCCAGCCCGGAATCGTCACATGTGGTTGCCACAAGCCTTCCGGACGCTCCGCCATGTCTAGCCTCTGCTCACTCTAGGCCGCCGTGTGTGATGCTGTGTGTTTCGTTGTGAAAGGGAAACTACTTTGTTTGGCCTTCCAAAAGAGGACACGAATAGAAATCAGTAGTTAAGTTGTATTTAAAACACTGTTCCAGACCTTTCAACCCAAATATTTAGATGTGTGCAGTGCATTTTATGGAGGACTAGTGACTGATCCTGGTAGAGTAGACTACAATGTCGGCTGTTCTGATGCTCAGATTGTAAGTAAGTTTTTTTTTATATATATAAAGAATTTGCCACTGACTATTCAAATGTGAGTTTTGAGCAGTGTAGAGTAGCTTTTGTTGTTTGTCGTTTCTCCGATCACAAATGCAGACATGGTTTTATGTTTACACGGCGCGATGCAATGCATATAAAGACAGTATAAATCATTATAATCCATAATTATGTCCCCAATAGATGCAACAAATGCCTCGTTTGTAATAAGTTTTAATGTTTTTGTCTCGTCACTCCGGCCGGACACGACATCACAATATGTTAAGGGGCGTAACATTTCTGTCACATGCTTGAGGTATTCGGCAAATCACAATGCTCGTTTTAGCTGGCCAATCAGAGCACACCTCATTTTTTTTGACCGATGAGCTTTGTAAAAATCGACCGTTTCAAAAAGGCAGGGCATAGAGGAAAAACAATAATGTAAAGTATGTGGAAAAAAATGTGTTTTTTTAACCTTAAACCACAAACCCATTTCATTACACCAAATAATGTTATTTTAGCAGCATCATATGACCCCTTTAAATGTTAGGCCCACCAATGCTGCATTTGGTTGATCAAAAATACAGTATTTTGTGAAATATTATTACAATTTAATTTTTCTATTTTATGTTATATTACTTTGTTAATTTCAGTTTTAAATTGTTTTATTCCTGTCACGCCCAGCTAAATTTCAGCGCCATTACTCAATACTTTTTGAAAACTGAAAATAGAATTATTTCAGGAGTTTTGGGGAATTAAATTTAACAAAACAGCATGTTATGTTTAATGGGGTCATATGATGCTATTTTAAAGAGCATTATTTTGTGTATTTGGTGTAACAAAAAATGTTGAAATGCTTTAATGTTCAAAAAACACATAATTTTTTCAAAGCTGTACATTATTTTAGGTCCTCTATGCCCCGCCTCTCTTAAACAGTCATTTTCAACAAAGCCCCTCCTTTGACAAGCGCAGTCTGCACTGATTGGCCAGCTGACCCAGTGCATAGTAATTGGCCGAACACCACAAGCACACGTCAGAAATATAATGCCCCTTACCATAATCGCAGCTTCATCTTTCAACGTAATATCAAGTTAAATTAGTTTTTACCATCAGTTCAAGCCCGAAAGTTGAACAGAGTCGCGTGACAGACACAGTAGATGCAGTACACAAGCCGCGGTTAAGACAGCTGACGGGCTATGATTTCTGACAGACAGTTCACACTCCTGTGATGTGACCCTGTTCCACTCACACACAAGAACACACGACGCGCTGCACAAAACTCCGCATTTGTACAGTCAATAGCAAATAATTAAACTAAAAACAAAACAGTAGCTGATTCAGAAGCGCAGATTGTCATAGCAAAGTCAGAATCAACCCTTTTTTTTTTTAGAATAGCCTTTGTGCCCAGCCCTCCTTGTACTCTTCTAGGTTCATAAAATGCGTTGCACAAATTCAAACATTCTGGGTTGTGCTGTTCTTTTGTAAATAAATCTTAACCAATGATTGCTAATTTCATCTACTTCCGGAAGGCCAAATAAATGCTTTTGCTTTCGCACAGAAACACAGCGTCTCCCTGACATGCTGCTTCAACACTACTGCTGTTCCTGAACCACGCCGCCTTCTTTGCGTGCACATTTGGGCACATTATGTTAATATTTCCACATAGTGACGTAGATTTGTGGGGGCGTGTTAGAACGAACCGTTTTTAGGTAGGCGTGGTTGACTCTTAACTTGTATAAAGAATAGCTCTTTGATTTGAGACTTTAGTCTTTGCAACTTTACAGATCTTCTTTAAGCACCAAGAGCTTGTTACACTCCAAAGAGAAAGGAAAACTTGAAATCGCATCATATGACCCCTTTAAAAAATTATACTTTAGCATTATTATGTATTCATTTCCACTTTAATCGGTCACTTTAATGTGGTCTTATTTAATAAAAGTATAAATTAAAAATAAATAATAAAAAACACACTGACCCCAAATTTGTAAATAGTAGTGTATGTAAAACTGTCATGTATATGATTTTAATATTTATTTAAAAAGTCATTTTTTTATTGTTAATTTATGTAAAATGCAATGAGTGAAAAATTACTGGGTGCACCCATAATGACCAATATTTTCATTTAAAAAAAAGTATAATTATTTTAATTACATTTTTCAGTCGGTTTCTCTTAAACACTCTGTTTTCTTCCCCTAACAGAAATTCTCCAAAGTAACTTGGACAACGAAGACGTATCTTGTGCTGTTTTGGAAAGCAGTCCGTATGCGACCGAATCATTTGTGCAAGGTTTAAATATTACCATCGAAAACACAGACAACCAGCCCAACACCACACCTAACACGGATATGATAAAGCAGTCGAATGATGGTTTGTTCCGATGCAAAACATGCGGGAAGTGTTTTGAACTGAGGTGGAAGTTCATTAACCACGTTCGGGCTCATGTGAAACATTACAAATGTTCGCACTGCGATAAGCGCTTTACTATGAGAAGCTGCCTCATCAGACACGCAGCGATGCACACTGGAGCTCAGCTATTCAAATGTGATATATGTTCCAAGTCTTTTGTATTTCAGGCCTCCCTGGAAAAGCACAAGCGTCTTCATACGGCAGAAAAGACGGTTACTTGTCCAAACTGTCAGAAGATTTTTCCCGGCAAACGTTCGTTCGGCAGACACAGATGCAAAGCAGTCGAAACGCTCTACAACTGTCCCGTATGTGACAAGCAGTTCAAAATAAAACAAAACATGCTTGACCACCAAACACTGCACAACGGCGAGAAGCCCTACTGTTGCGAGATATGTGGCGCTTTTTATAGCTGCGAGCGATATTTGAAAAATCACCAGAAGAGTCACATCGAGAAAACCTTCGACTATCCGTGCAAAGTCTGCGACAAGCGGTTCAGCGCTCGCAAACATTTGCAAGCGCATATGCTCGTGCACACAAGGGAAAAGCGATACGCTTGCGACGTATGCGAGAAGAAGTTCGCCACCACTGGAAACCTCAACAGGCACAAAGCCGGTCACACGGGAGTGAAGCTGTACGGCTGTCCGATATGTTTGAAAAGGTACACCACAGCGTACGCCCTGAAGATGCACATGCACAAACACACTTCAAGCAAACCGTTTCTTTGCGATGTTTGCGGTAAGGGATTTACCAGTTCAGACTACATGAAAAGGCACAAGCGAATCATTCACGCAGGAAGAAGGGATTGTGTGTGTTCGATCTGTAATAAGGCCTTCATATTCCCCAGTTCTCTTAATCAGCACATGCTTGTACATACAGGAGAGAAGCATCACGAGCGACTGGTCAGTCCTTTGTTGAAGAAGTTCAGTTGCGATCATTGTCAAAAGAAGTTCTACTCACAAGCCGCCCTTACAGTACACCAGAGGGTTCACACGAAGGAAAAGCCCTACAGTTGCGAGGTTTGTGGAAAGAGGTTTGGGTATTCCAGCAGTATTCAGATGCACATGAGAATCCATACGGGGGAGAGACCTTTTGGTTGTGATGTTTGTGGTAAGACGTTCAATCAGGCTGTGCATCTGAGGACCCATCAGCGAGTGCACACCGGTCTGAAGTCGTTTAGTTGTGAGAGCTGTGGGAAGAAGTTTGTGGATCATAGAAATCTTAAACAACATAAATGTAAATACGCCATGTAAATTCTTACATATTTGCAAGATCAAAGGTTACAATGAATTAAACACTGCATCTTTTTTTCAGGGCTGCTTGAAATAGTTTCTGTAATGCATAGATAGCATTATGTTCATAGCTAATGATCTGTAGTCTTATTTGGCAAGCTGAATGAATTGAATGAAGAGTTTGTATGCTTCGGTATTTTTAATTGTGTAAACAATTATATTTTCAAACCTAGACTGGGAACCATGCTTGTGTGTGATGGCAATAAAAACATCATTAAGAACTACTTCTGTCTTTTTCCCCCATTAAATATATTTTTCCAAAACCATGTTCAATTGTTAAAAGTAATTGCAACCATAATAGTATATATATATATATATATATATCTCTATATATATTATTAGATATATATATATATATGTGGGATAACAGTTGGGACGGAAAGTGATTCAGACCCCCTTAAATTTTTCACTCTTTTTTTTATTGCAGCCATTTGCTAAAATCATTAATGAGGAAAAAAAAATTAACAAATGTACACACAGCAAACCATATTGAACAGAAATATCACATGTTCCTAAGTATTCAGACCCTTTGCTCAGTATTTAGAAGCACCCTTTTGATCTAATACAGTCATGAGTCTTTTTTGGGAAAGATGCAACAAGGTTTCACACCTGGATTTGGGGATCCTCTGCCATTCCTCCTTGCAGATCCTCTCCAGTTCTGTCAGGTTTGATGGTAAACGTTGGTGGACAGCCATTTTTTTAGGTCTCTCCAGAGATGCTCAATTGGGTTTAAGTCAGGGCTCTGGTTTGGCCATTCAAGAACAGTCACAGAGTTTTTGTGAAGCAACTCCTTCGTTATTTTAGGTGTGTGCTTAGGGTTATTGTCTTGTTGGAAGGTAATCCTTCGGCCCAGTCTGAGTTCCTGAGCACTCTGGAGAAGGTTTTTTCGTCCAGGATATCCCTGTACTTTGGATTCATCTTTCCCTCGATTGCAACTAGTCGTTCTGTCCCTGCAGCTGAAAACACCCCCACAGCATGATGCTGCCACCACATGCTTCACTGTTGGGACTGTATTGGACAGGTGATGAGCATTGCCTGGTTTTCTCCACACATACCGCTTAAAATTAAGGCCAAAAAGTTCTATCTTGGTCCTCATCAGACCAGAGAATCTTAGTTCTCACCATCTTGGAGTCCTTCAGGTGTTTTTTAAGCAAACTCCATGCGGGCCTTCCATGTGTCTTGCACTGAGGAGAGGCTTCCCGTCGGACCACTCTGCCATAAAGCCCCAACTGGTGGAGGGCTGCAGTGATGGTTGACTTTCTAAACTTTCTCCCATCTCCCGACTGCATTTCTGGAGCTCAGCCACAGTGATCTTTTGGGTTCTTCTTTACCTCTCTCACCAAGGCTCCTTCCCCCCCGATAGCTCAGTTGGGCCGGACGGCCAGCTCTAGGAAGGGTTTGGGTCGTCCCAAACGTCTTCCATTTAAGGATTATGGAGGCCACTGTGCTCTTTAGGAACCTTAAGTGCAGCAGAATTTTTTTTGTAACCTTGGCCAGACCTGTGCCTTGACACAATTCTGTCTCTGAGCTCTTCAGGCAGTTCCTTTGACCTCATGATTCTCATTTGCTCTGAAATGCACTGTGAGCTGTAAGGTCTTATATAAGACAGGTGTGTGGCTTTCCTAATCAAGTCCAATCAGTATAACTAAACACAGCTGGACTCAAATGAAGGTGCAGAACCATCTCAAGGATGATCAGAATAAATGGACAGCACCTGATTTAAATATATGAGTGTCACAGCAAAGGTCTGAATACTTAGTACCATGTGATATTTCAGTTTTTCTTTTTTAATAAATCTGAAAAAATGTAAACAATTCTGTGTTTTTCTGTCACTATTGGGTGCTGTGTGTACATTAATGAGGAAAAAAAAAACTTAAAAATGATTTTATTAGCAAAGAGTGAAACATTTAAGAGGGTCTGAATACTTTCCGTACCCACACTGTAAAATCTAATTAGTTGGGCTTTTGTATAGATATATATGTAATGTGTTTGGTGTATATATATTTATATACTGTATATATATATATATATACACACACACACACATATATATATTTACATTTAATTTCTACTTTGTAATAACTTTAAACATCCTTAAAAACATGATTTGGTTATCTCTAAATTTTGCTTGATCTAATTCATTTCACAAAACCTTTGAAATTTTTTTTTTTTTTGCATATCAGACTGCTTTATTATGAATATTTTTGTATGAGTAGTATATTGGTAGTATATACATAAGTCATACATATCTGCAGAAGCATGACTATAATCAGAAATTGTACCTACTTTATAGCAGAATGATAATAGATTCATAGTTTTAGTCTGGTTCACATTTACAGTCACAAAAATTGGCAATAAAACAGGCCGGAAAAAATCCACCAGGTATAATCAATAATATGACAGCAAATAATAGTCGAACGTGTGTAATTAATATTAATGAGCGCGTTCTGGAAACTAAGTTGACTTCCGGGGCGGAGACTAATTGCTTACATATGAACCTGAATTCAATTAGCCGAACGTCACATCTGACGGCGACGTTAATTTGTGCTCACAAACTAGATTTCAATCTTTGGGCAAAGTGTAACGCCTCAATTTGTTCTCTTTAGGAGATAAACAGAGTTTAGTTCTGCTGTATTTGTAGTCCTTCGATGACAGCAACTCGATTATTTCATTTCCCTTGCGGTAATCGATAAAAATGAAGGAGTTAGTAGAGGAGATGCCTGATGAAGGATATGGATGCGCCGTTGCTAATCGTTTCGGCCGACTGCTGGACGATGAATCCGACCCTTTCGACATCTTATACGCGGCAGGGGTGGAAAAGAAACCGAAGAAGAAGAAAGAGGATCCAAAGAAAACCTCAACCGCGACTGGAAAGAAAGAGTCTCAAAGAGACAGGAAAATCGTTCTTCCAGTAGATGGGGGTGGACAAGGTAGGTGAAGGACGGGCTAATTTTACTTTGAATAAATTATCGACTAATTTAATTAACCCCTGGAAGATAGTATGAGTCTAAATGTAAGGTACCCTGGTTGCTGAGGTTTTAAGCGTTTAAAGTGTTTACTTTTTGTTTGTAATGTGTATTCGGTCCTTTTTTTTTGTAGGCCAAGTCCGTCTTGCTCGTGGAGAAGTTGAGGAGCGAATAGAGAGACGCGTGACTTTTGAGCGCAAATTCAGCGACGCCGACACCCCCCTCAGCTTCTCTGTTGAGAGGTAAGTGACTCTAATTACGTGTTAATAAATGTCTTTATTTTTTATTCATCTTCCTGAATTTATTTTGCATGCCACTCGATCCGTCTTCATCTGTGTGTAGGCCTGTGGATGTGCTGGACAGGCCTGTCAGAGGAAGAGGTACAGGAAGAGGACGAGGAGCCCGAGGCCCAGGATATCCAAGATCTAGTGATGGATTTGACCAGAGGGGAAAGAGAGAGTTTGAGAGACACAGTGGCAGTGACCGAACGTGAGCTGTGACTCATTACTGTCATGTTAAGAGTCTTATGCAGTGGTCAAACTGGGGTTGATTTAGGGCCCAAACTTTATATGGCTATCACATAAATTATGTACAAATAATGTAATCAAACACACAGATACAGAAGTAAACATAACACTGAAATATTAAATGTCCCTTAAATATTAATTTGAAAATGTATAAATGAAAGGGAATTGCTGAAAGCGTATGATGAATTAATTTACACTATTTATAATACAATTTTTATAGAATTCCTTGTAAGTATAATGTATTTTAATACTTGAAGGTATCATACATTTGTAGAAAAACTATTACATTTATCTTTTGGCTAAGTGATTGATGTCATAAACGATTATATGGCGAATTGTAGGGATGTAACAATTCACTCAACTCTCAAAATGAGATTTAAGACAAATTATAAATTTAGATGTGTCCTTTTATTATTGCTTGGACTAAATACTGTACGTTTCTTTGTGATATTGAAATATAACACTATAATAATATACTAATATAACACTTTCATATTATTGGTCTTTTGTTGGTTTTGATTGCTTCTACTGTCCTCATTTGTTAGTCGCTTTGGATAAAAGCGTTTGCTAAATAAGTTAAATATAATGTGAATGTAAATAACAAAACTAATTTTAAATTGTAAACACCCCAATAAATAAGTAACACAAATAAAATAAATATCTTCATATAAACAAACTAAGGCTTTGTCTGTGCTCTTTCCATTTAATATCAGAGGCAACCACTGCATTTTAATATTGATCCAAACAAAGATGCTGCATATATTCAACATGAGCAGTTTTTAATCTAAATTACATTGTATGATTACAAAATTTGAAGCAAAAACAATGGCTTGACTTCAGTTTTGTGAAACTATGCATTAAAAAATATCTGCATGAAACAGAAAAAGCAGATGAGCTGAATGAGATGCAGATTCACTCTCTGCCAGCAGGTGGCGCTTAAAGCGTTTCCTTGGTTTCTGCTGTAAACAAAGCAGCGCTGCACTTATGAACTTTAATATGCTTTATACAGAGGCAAGATGAAAATAAAAAAGTACCATCGAAAGACAGTAAGTTCCCCTCAGACATGCTTTCATATAACTCCTACCCTTAATTGAATCGCGATTTGTTTAGCATCTCAACCGATTTGACTCGTCCACATTTAAATCGATTTCAACCGGCCGTTGTAATCGTTATATCCATAGTGAATTGCAGTTGTTTTGTTTAGGGATGCACAATATTGGATTTTTGCCGATATCTAGTGTGCCGATATTTTTCAACTCATTTTGGCCGATACGGATATATTTCCTTTTGTTTGGAAACAACACCAAGTCTCTCCTGTGCAGTAATTATAAGCAAAATATTTTAAATTTTGGTTAGTTTAACGAACTTATTTGTTAGAATTAAAAAAAATAATAATAATGAAGGTTTTTGGCAGTACCAGTGTTCATTTCATTGACTATTAATTTTCTTCATGATGTTCATTAACGACATTTTTTTTTATTTAACTGACGACAGCTAGACTATAACGAACTAAAACTTTTTAAATGACAAACTATGACGAAAATATATTGACATTTTCGCCAACGAATAAAAATGAGACAAATGTTGGGGAGGGATGATTTTGGAAGAGATTCATTCAGAACGAATCTGCTGCATGGTTAGGAGGTTAGATGTGTACATATGAACCGGCGGGACATAAGCTGAAATACACTTGCTGCACGTCACATAAAATGTTAAAAAATGTCAATATGTGGGAGTAAGAGAAGAGCAGACAGATAAATCTGACGACGCAAGAAAGAGCTAATTTCGGTCCAGTTTTCTGAGCGCAGACACCAGCATATACACGCACAGAAACGTGTCTCACAGCGCGCGAGTAGGCCTACTCTTTCACGTCGCATGAATGGAGAATTACACACACAACTGTCGAATTGTTTTGAGTATTCATGTAAATGCAGTTGATTACGTCTGAAGTGAATGTAAACATAAGGGAGAACGTGAATCAGTACATTGCATCCATTGCAGCTGTGCATTCGGTTTTAAAGGGATAGCAGCCTATCCATTTAGTTGCTATTATCCGAGTCATTGATGTTAATCACGCAACGAAAGAAAGACAGAAAATCACTCGCTGCTCTTGACTGAAAAACTTTAGTAGCCCTAAAGAATAATCTAAATTTATTTACAGAAATATGTCTGCTTGAAAGAATGAAGAATATGGTAAACACGTTGCTATAAAGAATGCATAATTAGCCAATATAACCATTTGTATTTAATTGAAAAGAAGACCATGTTCTTGTTCTTCATGAGAAGTGGTTTTATTTAATTTTAACAAAGGCATGTTGTGTGTCAACGCAGTTAAATCGGTGTCCATCATGATAAAACCTTAATCTCAAACCTATATAATGAGTTTGGAAATTTGAGAAATGCTTAAAAGCATTACACTGTAACTAAACCCATTAGATTTTAGCTGACTAAACTTACTGTAGATTTAGCTAGAACTAGACTAAAACTAAAAACAATTCAGGTGACTAAAATATGACTAACTAAATGGCATTTTAGAGTAAAAGGTACATGCCTTAAAACTAATCAAAATGAACACTGGACGTACATTAATAACTATAAATAACTATAATACTCTATCACTGCATTCCCCCCCCCCCCCCCCCTTTTGTAAAATCTTTTAGAGCTTATGTTTGTTTAAAAACTAAAACCATTAACATTACTTAATAAATCAAGTATATAAAAATATTTAATTTTACAAGTTTCCATGTTTTGATTTTATTTTATTTTTTTCCCCCCATGTAAGCTATAACTTCTGACATTTAAATCAAAACAAACACTTTTTTTTACATCAATTACTTTATTTAATCAGAAACAGTCAATGTTATTTGTGTGGCTATTTTACTTTTAATTTAATTAGAAGTAGGCCCCTACAGAATTAAAACTCTTTACATAATCGGGTTGTTTTAGGACCCGGGGGAGGCTGCCGCTTCTGCCACTGCACTATTACGGGTTTACTCTATCATACACCGAACGCGTCATTCTGTACGTGCTTTCTCAGTTTAAATGCAGCGATCCAAAAGAGTGAATCTAATCACTATTCAGGCAAAACTTTGCTTCAAGAATGAGCCACACTGCTAACGTGATCTAATCGCTAGCACACCCTGAGCACCTGTGAATGAACGTATTCCTCCTATCGGCAAGACACATTTGCATAATTTTTCATATTGGGCCGATATTTACATTTAAAGCCATTATCGGCCGATTCCGATATCAGTCCGATAATAAAAAAAAATTGAACATCATTGAAAATGAACATTTGAGCATAGAACTTATGCACACAATCATCTGATAAATTGGATGTTGCTTTAAATCAGGAGTGTCCGATCAGAAGAGAAGCGCAGCGGCAGTGGATCTCGTAACTGGGGCTCGCTGAGAGACAATGAGGTGACGTTTCACTTTTTATATTGTCAGATTGGAATTATTTTCTCACTTTGCTTCCCCCCCCTCCCCCCCAATCATAAAATAGTTGTCATTTTCCTTCTGTCCTGTAGTGAAATTGAAGAGGGGTCACCTAGTGAAGAGGTCGCTGAAAATGAGGAGACCCAAGAGGCAGTTGAGACTGATGGAGAAAACAGGTCCGTTTCTCACAGCTGCAGGAAATATCTTGTAACGCAGATGATGCTTGACCGTGAATATGGTTATTTGATGACTATGAATTTGAGCTTCCTTTTATAGATCATAATGGATGTAAATGTACAATTGCTCCTCTTTCAGACCATCTGAGACCGAGGAAGTGATTGAGCTTGCCCTCGAGATGACACTGGATGAGTGGAAAGCCCAACAGGAGCAAAGCAGGCCTAAGGTGGAGCTGAATATCCGTAAGGCAGACACCTCTGTGCTGTCCAAGGCCGTGGTCATCCATAAGTCCAAATTCCTTCAGGTGAGGAGTCTCATTCTTAGCACTTAGAGCCTGTTGGATACAAATTCACTCTTATAACTGCTGTTCTTGTTCTAGAAACATCATAATGGCTTGGATGAAGAGGATGTGGTTTTCCGCCGCCCGGCCAATGACATCACTTGTCAACTGGAGATCAACTTTGGCAGCCTGGCTCGGCCCTCTCGTGGTGGGAGGGGAGGACGAGGTGGTCGTGGCCGTGGGGCTCCATCCATGCCATCACAAAGATCTCCACAAAAACTTGAATCTGTAAGTTAGTTGTCTTGGTTGCATCATAAATTGCCCATGCCCAGACAACACAGTGTTGTGAAATGCAAGAGTTTTAGTTCAAGGCACTTTACAAGCCAGGTGGGTGTTCATGCTGTGTGAGAAACCGTGCCTGTGGTGGTTTGAGGCTAAATCATGTTTTGGTGTTTCCTAAGGCTCCAAACCCAGATGATCCAGAAGATTTCCCTGCACTGGCCTAGAGCTCCTCTGGAGGCATAGAGTGAGGATCAAACTGTTCTGCAACCCATGTTGGTAACTCTGAAATGGGTAATGTGCACTTAAAATGAACAAAAATAAAGCATGCATAAAGTTGGTCCTTTGCAGTTGTCATCGTGTATAGTTCTGTAATTTTTGCACTTGTTTGGGTTTACTATTTTAAGAGGATGGAGCAGTAGTTCGTTCTAAAATAAAGCATGCTGTTAAAGGCATATTGACGCTGAGTGAATATTTTGCCTAAATACGTTAAGGATATTAAAATATAGACTTGCATTTCTGCAATTGCGTGATTAGCCAGAAGATTTACGGGGTGTTAAGCAAGGTGACCGTGACTTTGAACTGAACTGTAATATGAATTAAACTCTGGGCTGGTTTTATCTCACCATTTGCATCGATTTGATGCAAAAAAAAATAAATGTATGCATGCACTATTCTTCAAAATTTAGGGGTCTGCAAACCTCTCACTTTGCAAAGGACACATTAATGCTGTTCTTTTGAACATTTCATCCTAGAATCCTGATGGTATCAGTTTCCACAAAGCAAATCGTTAGTTTGTTTCTTGTGAAGCAAATCGTAATAATGAAGGATCGTGTGACTGAAGACTGGAGTGATGGCTGCTGGAAATTTAATTTTGCCATTAAGGAAATTATATTAAATATAAACTTGCATTAAGATATATTAAAATCAATTACACAACGGTGGTGTTTTTACCATATTGAGCAAATAAATGCAGCCTTGGTGAGCAAAATATTAAAGATCTTCCAGACCCCAAACTTCTGAATGGTATGTGTGTTTCTCATATATGAACATGATGGTTAAGAGATTACAGTAGTTATTTTGAATTTCCCAAGTTATTGAATAAAGGACATAAATAGAAATATTTTAAACCGTTAACTCTTCACTGTAGTCTAGCCATTTGATCTCAGTATATTTTAGTGCAGTGCTTCGCTCCACCACCAGGAGGTGTAATACCCCAGAGAATAAGTGAAATCTGACTCTTGTGCTCCTGCTGCCAGTAGGATGTCCATTGTACTTTTACACTATTTCTCTTGTGCAGTGGCGAGTCTTGAAGTAAAACGGGATCATTGATCCTATACTCTCCCGCTGTTTGAAAAATGTTACTTTTTAAAAAAAGTTCTGATGTCAGGAAAAACTACTGCTTGTTTTATTTTTTGCGGGTAGACAAGTTTCCTTGAAGCTCACAGTGCTTTGGCTGGTGATAGAATGTCACACTGCTAGTCATACAGTGAAGGGAAATTACATTTACAATGGGCTGTTTCCTCCAGCTCACCATGTATCACTTTAGATTTTGGCAGTTCGCTAGACAATACTGCCAATCTTGCTGAAAAGAACCGCAGAGCTCTGTCCTGCAAGCCTGACAGCAGTGAACTCTGGAATCGGATTCCTCAATGAGGAAATGGACAGTAGTGAGAGAACCTTACATCTGCTGAAATCAGCTCCACTGTCCCTCCTGATTGCTCTGAAACTCTTATCTTTGAGCTATAAGAGTCTTGTCTTAGTGTAGTCATATGATACACCCTGTTTTAGTTTTTGAAGAGAGCCTAGTGTTTTTTTAGAGGGATTGGGCCAGATTCCCGTGGCTGCGTTAACACTGAGGTGATTGTAAATGTCAGGCTTAAGTGTTCTTTCTGCATTCTCAGAGCTGTTTTTTTCTGTGGGTAGTGTTGAGCTGGTGAAACACACAGGCATGAGCTCATTGCAGCTGACAGAGTGAATCCAGATGGATAAAGCAGTGATACTAGAAGGATGCGTGTTCACAATATTTTCTGTACCCAAGTCCAGAGTTTTCTTTGTCTTGGCATCTTATGTTTTCCCATCAGCCCTTTCCCTCTGTATTTAAGGGCTATTGGGGAGATCGTGAACTGTGTGTGACTATAATTAACTGTCAGCTGTTTTAAATTAATATAGATCCATTGGGGCGTAGAAACAAATGGTGATTGATCGTTGGCCCCGGAACCCAAAGAGTGATTGATTCAGTGTGGTGCTGAATTTAGTATAATCTCAAAAAAAGCATTTGTACATTTGTCGTTTATTTTTCCTGAACAAATGTTAGGCTAAATCTTAAACAAGTGAGATCTTGTTTTTCTTCAGATTATTGCATCGCGTTGACGAAGCCTTTTGTTTAGTGTTGCTGCAGTTGCAGTGGAGCGGTTGGTCCTATAAGCAACATGAGATGATCTGAACTGAGCTGACATTAAAAGTCTTGGACTTGCTTGTATTTCATCTGTGTTGGATTTGTTCATGTTATCCTCATGGGACCCAGAAAAAAAACATTTGGAATTTAAAGTTTTTTTTTTTCTCATGACATTTATAGTGTTTGGAGAAATATATGACTGTTTCAAGAGACTAATGACAAAAATTAAAACAAAATTGGTTTTGTACTAATTTTCTTTACAGCCTTCTCGACTGATTATATATTGAAAGATGTTTATATTTCATATTTATGTATGCACACTAGTGTATGTATTAATTAGCTGTGTTTAATCTAAATGAACTTTCTACTAAACATTTGCACATAGTTTCTCAACTATGTTATGAAAGATATTACAGAATGATTTAATATAACATTTACATCCTGATTACTGATTACAAAAATAGATGTTTCCAGGTCTACATTTTTTATTATTCTGTTCTACTAAAATAGTGTATGGACAATATGGACATTGCATGGATATTTCTCATATTTATTTATTGCTATACTCTCTTCAGATTTTGGTAGCCCTAAAATTAATTTAACTAGCCCAAAAAAAAAATACCTTTTTTTTTTTTTTTTTAAATATAGAAAATCATATAGGAATTTAAATGTCAATCAAAAATATTTTCAATACACAAATATCAACAAATGTGAAGGAAGGAATTTTATTTCACTATTTACAGGGTATCTGCAGAATTTTTAAAAATAAATGTACGGCTATTTATGACCCATTTTAAGAGCTGCAAATGTAAAATGAACACAGTATGAGTGGGGTTTGACAATGTCTATGGTAACATACAGTATCGAGCCATAAAATTACATGATTTACAGTTCAGATACAGGTTTTCACAAAAACAAACATTTTATACAACAGCATTTCAGCCTTTAGAAGATTTTATGAAAAGGGATAAATCAAGCATATAAATTGTCAATTTAAAACGTATAAATATTACTGTCTTATTGTTTAGATTTTTAGAAGGCACATTAACTTCTTTCTTATTTACAACTCTGTGTTTGCTGCGTAAAAATATGAGTTGATATTTGCATTGATCTGACCATAAACAAGAAAGGCTTATTGGAAATGCAAATTCATTCTCTGCCACGAGGTGGCACTTTAGGAGCGCTGAAATAATGCAGTTTCCCAGGTAATGGCTGCACACAAAGCAGCTCCGCGCTCATAAACGCTGCTTCATCAGGAATATAGGTTAAATTAAAATAAAATGCCAACTACACGTTTCTGAGGACAGTCGGTTCACTTCAGATACATTCAAATAAAGTCATCCGAGCTGTGTTTTGACTTGAAACATGCAGCTCATATTTATTCAATGACATCATTGCCTTTCGACTCTTGTCTTTCTGTTCCCAACTGTAAGACCTCTTGAAATTAAAATTAAGACATTTCTTATACCATTTAACGTATTTAAAACGTTATTTATGGCCTTAAGTTTGATACCACTCACTTTAGGAGTTTTTAAGGACCCGTGGGAGATCTGCATTTAAGATAGCCTGTCCGGCAGGGCAGTGATACATTTTGGTAGCCGATTTGAAAACACAATAGCCCCGGGCGTCGGGCTAAGTCGAGTTTGCAACCTGGTGTTGTGTTGTGTTTATATATATATATATATATATATTATATATATATATATAGATATAACAGGTGCATCTCAATAAATTAGAAGTGTCGTGGAAAAGTTCATTTATTTTAGTAATTCAACTCAATTGTGAACTTGTGTATTAAATAAATTCAGTGCACACAGACTGAAGTAGTTTAAGTCTTTGTTTTTTTTTTAATTGTGATGATTTTGGCTCACGTTTAAAAAAAAAAAACCAATTCACTATCTCAACATATTAGAATATGGTGACATGCCAATCATCTAATCAGCTCAAAACACCTGCAAAGTTTTCCTGAGTCTTCAAAATGTTCTCTCAGTTTGGTTCATTAGGCTACGCAATCATGGGGAAGACTGCTGATCTAACAGTTTGTCCAGAAGACAATCATTGACACCCTCAATGGAGGGTAAGCCACAAACATTCATTGTAAAAGAAGCTGGCTGTTCACAGAGTGCGGTATCCAAGCATGTTAACAGAAAGTTAGTGGAAGGAAAAAGTGTTGAAGAAAAAGATGCACAACCAACCGAGTGAACCGCAGCCTTAATGAGGATTGTCAAGCAAAATCGATTCACGAATTTTAGTGAACTTCACAAGGAATGGACTGAGACTGGGGTCAAGGCATCAAGAGCCACCACACACAGATGTGCCAAGATTGGCTACAGGTGTCGTATTCCTCTTGTTAAACCACTCATGAACCACAGACAACGTCAGAGGTGTCTTAACTGGGCTAAGGAGAAGAAGAACCGGACTGTTGCCCTGTGGTCCAAAGTCCTCTTTTTCAGATGAGAGCAAGTTTTGTATTTTATTTGGAAACCAAGGTCCTAGAGTCTTTAGGAAGGGTGGAGAAGCTCATAGCCCCAGTTGCTTGAAGTCCAGTCTTAAGTTTCCACAGTCTGTGATGATTTGTGGTGCAATGTCATCTGCTGGTGTTGGTTCATTGTGTTTTTTGAAAACCAACGTCACTACACCCATTTACCAAGAAATTTTGGAACACTTCAAGCTTCCTTCTGCTGACCAGCTTTTTGAAAAAGCTGATTACATTTTCCAGCAGGATTTGGCACCTGACCACACTGCCAAAAGCAACAAAAGTTGGTTAAATGACCATGGTGTGGTGTGCTTGACTGGCCAGCAAACTCGCCTGACCTGAACCCCACAGTGAATTTATGGGGTATTGTCAAGAGGAAAATTATAAACAAGAGACCAAAAAATGCAGATGTGCTGAAGGCCACTTTCAAAGAAACCTGGGCTTCCATACCAGCTCAGCAGTGCCACAAACGGATCACCTCCATGCCACGCCGAATTTAAGCAGTAATTAAAGCAAAAGGAGCCCCAACCAAGCATTGAGTACATGTACAGTAAACTAACATACTTTCCAAAATGCCAACAATTCACTAAAAATGTTTTTAATTGGTCTTATGAAGTATTCTAATTTTGTTGAGGGTTTTTGTTGACTATACTCCGTGGGTTTTATTTCACACTTAATTATGGCCCATTAAATGTATTTTTCCAAGTTTTTGTTACTTTCACTGTTCATTTTTTCTCTCTCTATGGTAGCCTATCATCTTTAATTTAATAGTATTAGAGCTGCTCCATTGCAGCGGCTGTAATCATGCGCTTTGCTGTAATAATACAAGGAACCACTCGTTATAAATCTCCTAAATGTGATATTTTCATAAATAGAAGTTGCATTTTTTCATCTGAAACGTGCTGCAATTTATATTCCAAAGCCACTCATATAATGCAGAAACACTCAAGCAAAAAAAAAACACGCACAACGCGTGCACATATTTGAACTGATGCAGAATAGTACAGCCTAGCACATTTCACACAAGCTACTAGATTCACTTTCGCCAGAAAGTCGTGTAAGCCTAAGGTTGAAAATAAATTATGTTTATATTGAATGCCCGTATAGACCGTAAGGTTTTCCCCCCCCCCCCCCCCCCCCCCCCCCCCCCCTTATGGTTTACGATTATTTATCCAATGATGCGTGTGCTAAGTGGGTGAACATCAAAGATCACACAACAGAATTGCGCTCTCTCTCTCTCTCTCTCTCGCACTTTACCGTTAAGTAACTTGTGCATTTTTTTACTTACTTGTTTTTGACATATCCGAACGAACTAAAAACTTTCTAGTGATGTCTGTGAGAAAGGGATATTCTCTCGACAAGCTCGCGCATCTGCGCCGGCGCGCGCTCAATCCACTCAGTGTGATTTGTTTATCAGCTCGCGCACACCAGCTTACAGGCGTTAATACTGAATGTTTAACGTTATATTCATTGCATACATATACTTCGTAGTAGACATCCTTAACTCCATTCTGCTGTCTGTTGTTCTGTTGTCGGTGTTTCTTTGTCTGAATATGGCGCTTATCACATGCTGTTTGGTATCGGCGTTTGGTATCGGGGCAGTATATCGGTATCGGTGGAGCAACCCCTATATATATATATACAGTGGGGCAAAAATTTTAGTCAGCCACCAATTGTGCAAGTTCTCCCACTTAAAAAGATAGAGAGAGAGGCCTGTAATTTTCATCATAGGTATACCTCAACCATGAGAGACAAAATGAGAAAAAAAAATCCAAAAATCACATTGTAGGATTTTTAAAGAATTAATTGTTAAATTCCTCGGTAAAATAAGTATTTGGTCACCTACAAACAAGCAAGATTTCTGGCTCTCACAGACCTGTAACTTCTTCTTTAAGAGCTCCTCTGTCCTCCACTCGTTACCGTATTTTAAGGGCCCCAAAAAAAAAAAAAAATACCTAGGTGAATTCGTTATCAGTATACAAGACACCTGTCCACAACCTCAAACAATCACACTCCAAACTCCACCATGGCCAAAACCAAAGAGCTCTCAAAGGACACCAGAAACAAAATTGTAGACCTGCACCAGGCTGGTAAGACTGAATCTGCAATAGGTAAGCAGCTTGGTTTGAAGAAATCAACTGTGGGAGCAATTGTTATAAAATGGAAGACATACAAGACCACTGATAATCTCCCTCGATCTGGGGCTCCACGCAAGATCTCACCCCGTGGGGTCAAAATGATCACAAGAACTGTGAGCAAAAATCCCAGAACCACACGGGGGGACCTGGTGAATGACCTGCAGAGAGCTGGGACCAAGTAACAAAGGCTACCATCAGTAACAAACTGCGCCACCAGGGACTCAAATCCTTCAGTGCCAGACGTGTCCCCCTGCTTAAACCAGTACATGTCCAGGCCCATCTGAAGTTTGCTAAAGAGCATTTGGATGATCCAGAAGAGGATTTGGAGAATGTCATATGGTCAGATGAAACCAAATTAGAACTTTTTGGTAAAAACTCAACTTTGTTTGGAGGAGAAAGAATGCTGAGTTAACACCATACCTACTGTGAAGCATGGTGGTGGAAACATCATGCTTTGGGGGTGTTTTTCTGCAAAGGGGACAGGACGACTGATCCGTATTGATGGGAGGATGGATGGGGCCATGTATTGTGAGATTTTGTGTGAAAACCTCCTTCCATCAGCAAGGCATTGAAGATGAAACGTGGCTGGGTCTTTCAGCATGACAATGATCCCAATCACACCGCCCGGGCAACGAAGGAGTGACTTCGTAAGAAGCATTTCAAGGTCCTGGTGGCCTAGCCAGTCTCCAGATCTCAACCCCATAGAAAATTTTTGGAGGGAGTTGAAAATCCGTGTTGCCCAGCGACAGCCCCAAAACATTACTGCTCTAGAGGAGATCTGCATGGAGGAATGGCCAAAATACCAGCAACAGTGTGTGAAAACCTTGTTGAAGACTTACAGAAAACGTTTGACCTGTGTCATTGCCAACAAAGGGTATATAAAGTATTGAGATGAAATTTTGTTATTGACCATATACTTATTTTCCACCATAATTTGCATAATTCTTTAAAAATCCTACAATGTGATTTCTGGATTTTTTTTCTCATTTTGTCTCTCATCGTTGAGGTATACCTTAATAAATTACAGGCCTCTCTCATCTTTTTAAGTGGGAGAACTTGCACAATTTGTTGCTGACGAATACTTTTTTTCCCCACTGTATGCTATTGTACATTAAAGGGACCAAAAGTTTAAATTTATTTACTTTTATTTATTTTTTTATTTTTTTCTTATTTCTTAGTAATGTTCCTTATGTTAATAAAACATCAGAAGGGTACAAAATCACCAAGATTTGCCTTCATCCATACCGATCTCTCTCTAGCTCATTACAATTCATGTCCTCCCTTGGGTCCTGCACTGTGACTGGACAGCTGCACTAGAGCCTAAATTCCCTCTCACTCCTTTTTTGTGGTGTCTCAAGGTTGTGCTCCATGTTAAATAGGTGTGGAGCTCAAAGAGTCAAATCCAACATATTGATTAGGGCTTTAAGGCTAGAGCCTTTAGCAACCTTGAATCCTGAGGAGCATGCACTGCAGAGACTTGTCAACTAGGGAAACAGAGTATACATGCTACTTTTGAGACTCAATTTCATTTCTCTCACACAAAGAAATTCTACTTCACAGAATAATTGTTTACTACGAAGCAAACTGCAAAAACTCTATTCTTGACTCTGTTTACTCTGAATTGATTATGCATACTGCAATATGCATATATTTGTACTATTTTTATACACATTTGATGTGTGTGTTTTCAAACAGGCCAGTCATATCAAAGTCTTAACCCATATCTATTAATAATAAGCAGCTAATCAATCAGGGCTTTAGAGACACGGGCTGCTTTTCAGCAGTACCCATGCTCATTATTAATTCATTAGCTATGGGAGCTCTTGGCTCTCTATCCCACTGAGTTTAGAGCTCTGTGTCAGCACAAAGTGCATCCATCACAATTTGGCCTTCTTGGTATTGATTTGGTCTACTATGTTAAATGTATTCAAGCAACAAGTGATATTAGTCATCACTGTGGGTAAGTAACATGCAATAGATGTTAGAAATATATAAATATATATAATAGAATTATAGAAATTAAATATTCTGTTTAAGATGCAGTGCTGTTTCGTTTTTTTCTGGATATGGATCAATATCAGAGTCAATGAAATAAAACTAGTGGTTGAATCCGCTGTCATCAAACAAACTTATTGAATCATTCACTTAACTGATTTGCTTAAAATACTCATTTGTTCAGAAACAAAACAAGTGACTACTGTCTATATGAGGGAGTCTTTCTCTCAACCAATTTGTTCAAAATGCTGATTAATTGGGGAAGGTCAAGATCTAAACACATCTGGGTGTTTTGGTCGGAGTTTGAAATTATAGCTAATTTGGTTTTACTCTAGATTCACCTGTAGCGTCTTCCCAACATGTGCAAAATACATGTAAAAAGAGCAATGAAAACAAAACATTTTGTTTGAATTAGCATCTTGAAAAGCACTAGTCACCTTCACGAACAGTCAGGATGTTTATAATAGCAAGAGTGGATTCAGAATTTTACTCTGTGAATTTTTTTCTAGTCTTAATGTTCATGCTCCAGTTTCCATGGTTGCATTTAAACGTGAAATATTTCAAGGGGGAAAAAAAATTCCATTCTTTAAGGTTCATATCAGTGCTCTGTCATTGTGATGAAATGACTAACCTTGTCTGGAACATTTCAAGAGATGACTAATCAAAATATTAATATTCCAGCACCACAGAGATGGGTTACCAGCACAGGAATGTTTGAAATGTGCGAATTACGTATTCTTTTTCATTAAAACACAGGCAGGTCACCAGAGTTCATCTGTATTTCGTTCGGTTTCTGTCTTTTTAGGGCACAGACAGTGTGTGGTCTGACCTACCCCAGCCCAACCATGTCATCTAGCCTCCTGAATGTGGATAAATGCCCTCAGGTGATTCTCTTTTAGTCAAATACTGATCTCCCTGTGGTGTGATACAACACGGCCGCGACAGGTTATGGAAGTGCAGTCCAAACACAGCTCTGTAGAGCTGTTTAATTAGTTCACACTCTCCACAGTAGACACCCAGAAGGCCCTTCAGCACGCTTGCTTTATCTGAATGTGTTTACCGTCAGAAATAACCTATGCCACATTTATCACCAGGCACCGACCTCTTGGTTCCTTTGAGGGTTGAGACGGTTGTTCTTACTGGCATGGAGCTTGTTCTTCACTATGTTCAGCGGCTCTTTTTGCAACTGCGTGCATCTCTAGTTTATTTAAACTATGCATAAGCAGTGTTGTGCAAAAATAAGATATGTGTAGGCATGTGACAGCTATGAATATTTCATTCGAGATGTGATTTTTAGCAACAAACAATCTGTGAGCTGTAGGTCAAGGACTATTTGTTTTGCATGCATATGTATGACCGCTTTGGCCTGAGGGATGTGAATATCTGCCTTAAATTATTATGTTATTATTAACATCCTGAGACTATGCCAGAACTTTCCATGACTGTGTAAAGGTCATTGTAATGGTTCTAGTGGGTGTTGAGGGGGGCACCTGCCCTATAAACCCCTCCTGGGATGCTCAGAAGGGCTTTTTATTTGTCTTCATTATGTTTGTGAAAAGTTCTACAGAGCTTGGACGTACAATACCTGAATTTGTTTCTCTGATGTGGAGAATGTTTCTGGCTGAGGAATGTATGGTAACTGAAAACATAAGCCCTGTGGGGGTTCGGTATGTCATGTGTGGACATAAGATGTGGAAGCTTGTGGCAGTTCTCTTAGTGGACCACTACCAAACATTTAGGTTGCTTGTTGTAGAATTCAATCTTGTAGTGTTGTAGCGAGTTATCATTGGAATATGAACAGTAAAGCTAGGCCCTAGTCTTTTGATATGTTTTCTATCTTTTTTTAAGGATTGGTTTGCTCAAATTTGTATGCTGTCACTCGTAGATTTTTTTGTACAATCAGTGTCGCATTTTCCATACAAGTTTCGATAACACTTTACAGTAAGTAACATGCCTTAGGCTAATTAACATGAGCTAATAATAAAAAATAATTCTAAGTCACTCATTAACCTTAGTTAATGTTAATTTCAACATTTACTAAAACAAATCAAAAGTTGTTAATATTACTGAATGGACTTCAGCTAACTTAAATTAATAACGAATAGCTGTATTTTAAATGACGATTAATAAATACTGTAACAAACTGATAATTGTTAGTTAATGCAATACCTAATGTTCCGTAATGGGACCTTTTTGTAAAGTGTTACCCAAGTTTTTGTGACAAGTTACATTTTACAGTAACAATATTCATCGTTTAATACTGTTTATTTAATATATTTTAATAAATACAGTAAAACTGTAAAATATTGAACCTAAATGAATAAACCTATAAGAATGATTTATGTACTGTATTTTAGAGCTGCTGGGATGGAAATGATAAAAAAAAAAGTAGTTCTGGCTGTGGGCAGCGTGAAGCTGAAGGTTTGTGTTGGCAAAACTACAGGAAATATTTATTTGTTCATCTGCGCTGATAAAATGTTGTGTATCCATATCTACACCACATTTATCTGTGCAATGCCAGAGCACAACCAAAACAATGTTCTTCTGTAAGACTGCTGGAGGGCCACAAGTTACGTAGTGTAGCTTTAAGATGGTATGTTACCCATATGATCACTGTTTTTATTGACATGGTGACTGGCTAGTGGTGAGAACGATTTGTTCAGGTGAACATTTGATATGCAAACCATCAAGGTTGCTCACGCAGATCTCCATATCGCAGTGGGCCACAATGACTTTGGAGATTTGTATTTTGTACCTCCCTAGAGTTTGCAATATGAAAGGTGTAACGTTTTTACCTCACAAAAAAGAGGTGCCGCCCATTGACTTATTTGAGCCTGTTGACCTGAAAATATGGCAGGAATAGTGAGGATCATGCTTATGTTGGAAGACTGACTAGCTGTGAGTTGTAGTTAAAAGATAAAATGAAATGTTGATATTGATGTTTACGGTGTCTCTGTGAGTGTGTGTATCTTTATGTGCGTGACTCCGGATAAACAAAGTAAATGGGAATCCACAGGAGAGTGTGGCTCATGCTAATGATGACTGTTTAATTGAAATTAGTAAAGAGACAGCAGCTTGTATTACAGCTCCCTGCCTCTCTCTTCACCTCCTTCTCTCTCTGTTTTGTCTGGGACGTGGCTTGGGCTGCAATAGTAATTATCGTTCAGTCCAAGGGGGGAAGAGCTTAGAACTGCTGGTTTCGATGGCTGCCTTTGACTCCTTGGGAAGTTTTCAAGTCAAACAAGCCTATTCAAAATCGCAGCTGCTTAACACCATCATTATTCCCCATCAAATGGAGGCTCAGAGGCTGTTTGCACATCCATGCTTGGCATCACCACAAACATTTTAACAGGGAACTATGAAAATTATATTCATCGATTTCTTTCGGTTGAGCCTTTAGTGTTTGACTTGCGGTGGGGAATAAAATCGCTATTTTACAATGGTACACATGCACAGAGAGTTTATTCCAGCATTTATGTTGCACAACCAGTTTATTCACCATTTGAAGGTTATTTGACTGAATCATGAAGTTGTAATACAATGAATAAGAGCTAGTGTACCAATATGTAAATTCTGTATGTGATTATGGATTCAATTCAGGGTGGAAGGAATATAAAAAGTCAGTCAGAATATTTCTGTGGTGATTTTAAACTAGTTCAACTAAAGTCAAGCTACACTTTAAAAAAATAATTAGCTGCACTACAAGTTACAAACAAAAAGTTGCAACCCTGGGCTCAGTGGAAAAATGTGCCTCTATCTGTGTTTTGCAAAACTCCAAAAATGTACCTATGCATACAGTTCACTCCAGCTGAAATAAACAGCAGTGGCATTAAAACACCAGTAATTTTTATTTGTTATGATTACATTGGTAGATTATCAGTTAATAAAGACCATTTTCATGTGGTTAATTCAACAATATTGTTGTCTAAAAAAAATGTTAATTACATTTCTGACCTTTATATCACATATCCAGCTCCATATGTTTGACTTTTGTGCCTTTAGTAAACTTGCTTGGTAGCTCACCTGGTATGAGTCTTGTGAAACATGAGTCACAATAAACAAGCTATAATGACATGGTTGCTTCAGCAAATTTGTTTTTAATCACATTTACATTTACACTATCGGTTAGGTTTAGTGTAGGTGCATTGTATGTTATTTTCAAACAGTATTAATCTGTGCACCACTCACCAGATATTTCATTTCTGAACTGCCATGATGCATACAACAACCAACATAATAAAACGCACAAATAAGTGCAAGATGTAATGTAATATGACAGAAATATGACCACAGGCATGTTCTTCCAACGAGCCTGGTTTGAAAAGTTGCTAAATACACTGAAGAGAGTGCAGTACATCTTAAAATATTCAATTATCTAATGACATAATAGATCACTTCATTGGAACCATTTTTGAGTTCTTAATATATTCAGTTGTTAGATGTCATTAAATGTGAACCTAAAGTCAAAAACAGTAATGAAAAACTGCATTTAAATACATATTTAGCTTTAGATGGAGGTTGATTTGGCCATTGTTTTGAATCAGTTCATTAAATTAAATTGTCTGAATAAAGTGATTTTGTAGAATGAATCAGATGTTACATTTAATCAATGTAACTGATTAAATGCTAATGTGGGCTATTCATATTTCACCTGAAATAAGGACATTGTAAACAAGGGATTGAAACGAATATAGTTAACTACTAGCTACTATACGCGTCTTTCTATTAGAAAAATTGTTCTTTGAACAATCGATATATGAATGCAAGATTGGAAACCTGCAGATGTAAATTTTTAAAGCAAATGAGAGTATTTATGAGACACTTGACTGCCGAATGGAGAATATGTGCATGGTGAAGATAACTTCTGTTATGAGACCATCAGAAACAGTTTGTTTCAATTTACATAACAAATGTATACATTTGAAAGTGATGTTTCAGGTCTGTTGACTTGCATTGTTCTCATGAAGAAAGATTCTGCAGATGAATATTGGCATGAAACATCTGCACAAATGATTAATTTGCTGAAATGAGAAAAATCACAGGACAGGTTCAGCTCAATAACGAGAAAGAGATGAACTTTCATATGAATCTTTTCTTTGATGTCTGCGCGTGAAGCTACGCAGTCACACAATTGGTCATTTTCTTTTAATGACTGATAATTTTATGTAACTTCAGCTTGTCATTTATATAGTATTTAGCAAAGCAAAACAGATGTAGGTCTGTTTATGCTGCGGTTGATTTTTGCACGATCCTGTAGTAATCGAAGCCAAATCGAGTTTTTTCTTTTGTTTGACATTGCTGTGCACAAACTATAAACTGTAGATTCATTAAAGCAGACATGACTAATGATGTCTACATTTCGTTATGCACAGCTTTATTGTCCTGTGGCATGTTCACACAAGGTCAAATGCAAGATCAAGATATAAAATGTGTGGAGTATGTTCTTAATCGTGTGTTTGCAAGCTTACGGTCACTTTATATGACTATAAACAGCCTGGCTCTTTTTCAATCCAATTTCTTATATCAGTGTTTATATAACAAGCAACAGAGATGACAATGTGAATGAATTTATTATTCAATTCCATAGTAACAGATGTGGGTTGGAAAAAAATAATGCATTTTCTTAAATGTTATTTTTGACCTTTTTAAGTAAACATGCTGTAGGTTGTGGGTGGATTATATGATTACTTCATTATTTATATGATTATAAAAACATATCTATGACATATTGTCTAGACACATTTTTAATGACATTGTAGGCCTAAATATTTGACATTTTGAAGAGTATAGGTCAGTTTTATATGAATGTTGGCTTCATAGTCAAGCCAGTGTAATTACTTGCCATCTGAAATTTAGTTTGGTTATTCATAAGATGTTTTCAGGGAAATTTTTCTTCCAGGTAACCATGACATTGTTATTTGTTGAGGACAAATACACCTAAAAATATCCCACTGCTTGGAAACGAGAATTCAGGTTTGTCATACCCAGAGTAAGCAAACAGATTTATTCAGATTTGCTCCCGTGTTTTCAAGAGCCTTTTAGTGGTGTGCTTACCATGCAGGGCTTGGAGCAAATGGATGGCCGTCGAAAAAAATGCTTTCATCCACTGCAAGGAACGTGCGGGAGTGCGTAAGATGAAATGGCCTATCATTGTGCGGGATCCAGCCCTGCACCATTGAACGTGAGGCTAATTTTGTTTTTCCCAAACCCCCCCCCCCCCCCCCCCAGAAAAAAAAAAAGAGTTTGCTATTCATCCAAAGCAGATATCCAAAGGAAAAGTCGACTGTAGAAATAACACCATAGCTCTTTCCTCTGACAGGATGGAAATCAAAATGAAAGCTCTGTTTTATATGGTGGGAATTCAGGCAGTTTTTGTGGGGGATGAATTTCGCTTTCCCCCGTGCACTTACTCAATCTCTCGATATGAATAACACATTGTTGCACTGAATTGTGCCAGCACAAACAAAACAGCGAGAGGAGGAGGGGACTTTCAGTACCATTGTTTATATCACTCAAAAAGACGTTAAACAAACTCAAGATTGATTCTGCATTTGGTTGGATTTGAACAGATGACCCAAGCATTACTGGAAGCGGAGGGCAGTATATGGGATATTAGACTCAGAAGCCGCAGCTCTTATGAACTCTTTCAACAGTGACACATGAGCGATGAAAGCTGGAGAAAAAGAAAGCCTCATAAAACATAACCCCGCTCTCCTCTCAGCGACCCTGTCTATCCGGTGACAGACTGAGGAAATCTCATTTCCTCTCCCCAGGTCTCCCTGCTGCCTATTTTCATAAAGTTATGAGTCACCGTTCAGACTGGGTTTCTCGTGCACTCGCCCCCTTGTGGGGACACCATTTGGTTGATCCCTTAGGACTGGATTAGAAGTATTATATGTCACAAGATACAATGTAACTAGACATTGTAGTTGCTGTCACCAGGGCTCAAGATTTGGCTGGTTAGCACTGCCTCCATTTGCCCCTGCTGGTAGATGTTGATTCCAAACAAGCATTTTTCTCCATTGACAGCCCTTATAGCCCTGTCTTCTGAATGTCTTAATTTCTTTCATTTTACCAAAGCAGTAGATCTTTGTAGATATTTTCCCACTAGTAATGGAGTGTTTTTAAGGGAATAATTATCTTAAAATATAAGTTCTGTTAACATTTATTCGCTTTGATTTATAGTTCTTTTTTTTCTCTTTCTGCAGAACACAAAAGTAGATAATTTAATGATTGTACTTTTTGCTGAATTTAATATAATACCAGCACATAGTGGCTCACTTTATTACCTAAAGTTGACATGAAATGAAAATTCACCTTATCTGTTTTGTAAATGCAATTTAAAGTTCTTGTTGTGAACAGTTAATCCATTCCATGTACTTGTTTTTTAGCCTCTTAATAATGTTTAATCAAAATGTAATCAACTTGATCCTCTGGTGCATACATTTCTGAGTGAAACATCCGCCTCTTAACATCCAGTCAACAACCAATGGTTAGAACCAAACCACTCAGATGTACGTCGCAATATGGATACATTTCATTGTGATATTAATAATGCACTCAAAACTATCATCAAAGAAGTAAATGCTGTTGATCATATTCCTAAAGCTTTTTGGAGAACAACAAGCCAGTGTTTAAATAATTTTACAGTAATTTTGCAGAAAGCATCCAGTGTTTGACACTTCAGTCCAATAGATGGCAAAAAAAAAACCTTTTAAGGTTTGGCAATTGCCATTAAAACATCAGAAGAAGTAAAAACTGCTAATTTTTGCTACCTGCTGGATTGGACTATGATGGCACACAAGAGAGCGATAACTGCCTACATGATTTACTGTAAATTGGTTTAAATATTGGGTTGTTTTCCAACGGAACCAATCAGATTGCTTGAAAACCATAGGTACATTTTGTTTTGTTTTTTAAATATTAAAGGGAGTAGATTTCAGTTTTGCAAAGCAACTGGCATTGGGGGTGTCATTATAGACCTCCTTGGCTGTCACTATGGAGAAACAGCAGTTTATAGCATGTTGTAGAGCTGTTTGCCACTTTATGCTGTACAGTATCGTGTGGAGAACAGGATGCTTGAGGGGAAAAGACAGAAACAGCTGGATTGTTTAGGAAAGGAGATGGAGTCTGTTTGGAGATGAAGGAGCAGGGCAAAGGGAGGTGATTAGCTGGTGATTCATCAACTCTGCCTGCTGAGTGGCTGCACTGACGGTACTTTAATAAGCAAGCAGTATGCAGGCCATGAGATTAGTACCGGCTCTAATGCAGTAATTTGCAGACTCTTGCTTTTCAGAGACGTGGGGCAATAAAGCATGCTGACGATAAAAATTATACAATTACCGGAGCTCTCCTGATGCCTAATTGTATCTGATCGCTTTTTATCCCCTGCTTGACAAACCCCGCTGAACTGCTCTGCATTAATGAAAGCTTATCACCAACTAGCTCGTTCCAGTATGGTCACTCCAACTCCCTCCGGAAGGAAACACCGGTGGCACGTTGTTCTGTGCAGTGTGGTTGGATGCTCTTGTGAATTATGAAGAGCACATAAAAAGCATTAGTAAAGCTCTGATATCATCATAATATATAGAATTTCTTCTCAGGGCAAATTGTTTATGACCGTGAGGATCAAATCAGAAGCTCAAAGTACTACCGAGTTCCAACGATTTTGCGATATTTTTTTTTTTTTCAGAATTTAGCATTTGGTATCTCTTTGAATGCAAGGACTGTGAGTATTATAATGCCACTTTTTGATTTGATTAGTATCAATATTCTTGCAGTTTAGATAAATCAGATAATGCCTTTGTAAGACCCTCATCAGTTCCTTGATTGGTCCATTTTATACATCAGTAGAAGCAAATATTTGTATTTAATATAGATACATAGGAAATTAGAGAAAAAATTGAAAAAAAATCAAAATAAGTTATTTTCCAGAGTTTGAACAAATGTTTTATTTTTCATTTTATTTAAAATAAAAAAGTATTTTTTTTTTACACTTTTAAGGAATAAAAAAAATAAATATGTAAAAACAGTGATAATAATAATAATAATATTTGTTTTATTTTTTCCAAAATTTACAAAAAATGCCACACATTCGAGTAAATTAAATTAACATTCATTTGTATAGCACTTTACACAATATCCTATATCATCTTGGATGTACTCCGTATGGCAATTTGAGAACCTTGTACAGTCTGCCGTTTTTACATGACATATTTATGTTCTTTCTTTTTTTTAAAGATTTATTATCTGTGTTTTTTTTGCAGTGTAAAGAGGACAGGAAGTGAAGTGGAAGACAGAGCGGGGCGGGATCGGGAAAGGTTCTCAAAAGACATCAAAAGCTTAAATTAGCCTAAGCTGTTTAAGTTGGTCTAGTATGTTTTGCAGCTTGGCCAGGCTGGTTTTCCAGTATAACCAGCTGACTAGTGCCTAAACCCCTTTAAATCCAACCAACCTGCTTAGGCCGTTTAAGCTATTTTATAGCATGGATATTGAAGCTTTGCTGATTAAGAGAAACTAGACATTAAAGGGGTCCTATTATGCTCTTTTACAAAGTCTTGATTTTGTTTTGGGGGGTGTTTGTTGTAATTAGAACAGGCTTCAACGAGGTGTTCGGAAAAAGAAAAAAACACATTATTTTTTCATATTTTACATTATTACAACACCTCTCTCCCCAGTCTGACATGAACGGCTCGAATAGTTCCTGTATCAAATGAAGACCCGCCTTCTGAAATACGAAATGTGTTGTGATTGGTTAGCTGGGCCAGTGTGTGTTGTGATTGGCACCGCTCAGCACCTGGTCGGGAAATGTCACGCCCCTTACCATAGCCATTGCGAGCTTCAGTGTAAATATTGCATCCAAATCAAATCAATTTGAGCGCGATTTAAACCCGGATGATTGTAACCACTCTAAGTTCGTCTGCCTTGGGAAAGCTAGCGTGTCTCCGACATAGTGATAACACTCGTTGCCTTCTCTAGTGCAGCTCAACCAGGTCTCGTCCCATTCGTCGATATTTGTGATATTACAAATCCCGGAAAATATGCGTTGTAGTCCAAACGAGTCGTTCGTTGTAGTTTTTGAAAAGTGATTTCTGTTAAATAAAATATTCCTTTTGAAGTGGACTTTGAGCTTTGTAACTTTGTGATCGTTTTTTATGCTCAAACAGCAACATTACAGACTAACTAAAGTTGAAAAAGTGAAAAAGCATAATAGGACCCCTTTAATGTATCGACATATAGCTTAGTTAGAATGCAATTACTTGAAATATCACTGAATAAGAATTATTCATTTAATAATGAACATGTAAAATCATTATTATTTGCCTGGCCTCATTTTACAACAAGAATTACATAGTAGTTTCTCTGGATGGACCATTAGAGCTCATATAACCGCAATTGTTCGGCCATACAACTGAACTGGACCGTGAGTTACAGCAGAGATGCATATCCACATTAAAAGCGCCCTCGATTTAGCTTGAAGGCATCCTTTATTCTCGTTATATTCTGGTTTTGGCTGTTAAGCACTTAATGAGCTACAAGGGAGCCGTTTAGCTCACCATTAGGCCTGAGCATGTTCTCGGAGGACATGTTTATGGCCTTTACATGTGGTGCTTTTGTTCAATTAGATTGAATGGAAAAGCCCAGGAGAATGTGGACAAACAGAAGAAGACTGATAGCCAAAGTAATTAGGGTTTATCTTTTGACAGAGCCGCTCTTTGGGTCAGTTCGGCAAACAGATGATAACAATGCACAGACTTGTTAGGATGCCTGTGGGTCTGTAAGTGCTGTTGACTGTCTCTGGTCATTACAGATTTTCATGACAAACAGCCTGTCGCCGACGTCCAGCACTGGCGTGTGAGCGACGGAGAGGCCGTAGGAGACAAAATATGAGACTTTTTGTGACATTTGTTGTAGTTATACAGTTGTGGTTTGTTGGCGAGACTAAAACATTTCAAGCATTTAATGCCCAATTATTGAATTCTCCTTGTCCTCTGGCTGTCCTTGAACATTGCAGTATTTCACTTTTGTCTGTGACCTTTTGATAAATGTCAGTCCAGTTGTAAAAATGGAACAATAAAACCATTATTTTAATATAACACTTCATCATGTCAGCTCTCTTATTTTGCTAATGAGGAGGCTCATTTCTCAGGCTGGTTGTGTCAAGTCCTTGTCTTATTATGCAATGGCATTTAAAATGTCTGTGTTCAACAGATTTATATCTTAATCACTTGTCTATAAATTTTCCCTCCATGTAGGCAATATTTCATGAGAATTAGGCATGAATAAATCATTTTTCAGATATATCCATTATATTCTTCCTGCTGTGCATCATTATATCTTCACAATGCACATGCAATGTGCACATTATGTCCACTCTATATATAAATAGATCACAGACTATCACAGACATACTTTTTTTTCCTCGAATCCTGTCTGGATCAGGTTTATTATAATTAACTAAAATTACAACACACACCCATATATCTATAGTATATATATAGATATGGTACTTTGGCCAAGGCATCATTTCTCTCTTCTTTATGCTATAACGTTAAAGGAGACATATTATGCCCCTTTTTTTACAGTATGTAATATAAGTCTCGTGTCCCCAGAATGTGTCTGTAAAGTTTCAGCTCAAAATACCCCACAGATCATTTATTATAATGCCTATTTTGAGTGGAAGCAGAAACACGCTGTTTTCATGCATGTCTCTTTAAATGCAAATGAGCTGCTGCTCCCCGCCCCCTTTTCCAGAATAGGTCTGTGCCTTTACAGCTTGTACCTCAGATACTCTGCTATAAAAACATCTGTTTGGTTTTGATTATCATGTTTATCGTGCTGAAAATGCCATATTAGTTTAAACTTCTGATATAGAGTTTTCTGAGCGCACATATCTGAAGCACGCACACAGAATGCGGCTGTCACTCGGCATGTGAGTACTAAACTAAGTTCTCTTTCATGACATATTGCGCTTAAACTGTCAAATACACAAGTTTATGTTAAAGGGGTCATATGATGCGATTTCAAGTTTCCTTTCCTTTGGAGTGTTACAAGCTGATTGTGAATAGATAAGATCCCTGAAGTTGCAAAGACTAACGTCTCAAACCAAAGAGATATCTTTATCAAAGTTAAGACTCTGCCATGCCCCCTTTGCTAAAACGGCTCGTTCTACACGCCCCCACATATCTACCTCACTATGTGGAAATATTTGCATAATGCGGCCCAAATGTTCACGCAAAGAAAGAAGGCGTGGTTTCAGTAACCGCAGTTAGTGTTGAAGCAGCCATGTCAGGGAGACGCTGTGTGTTTCTAAGCGAAAGCAAAAGCACTTTATTTGGCCTTCGAAAGTAGATGCATTTAGGAATCTTAAGATTAATTCCACAGAACAGCAATGCATTTTTATGGACGACCGTTTCGTGAACCTAGGAGAGGAGGGAATTCTGACTTTACTATGACAATCTGGCGCTTCTCAATCAGCTACTGTTTTGTTATTAGTTTTAAGTATTTGCTATTGACTGTTCAAAATGAGTTTTGCGCATCGTGTGTGTGCGCGAGAGCGAGAGAGAGAGAGAGAGAGAAAAAAAATCATGTTTTTACCAAATTACCGTACATCTGATCACATCTATACATTATATACTCTAATTGAAAAACATGTTAACCAAGATAAAGGTAAAATATATGCATGCTTTATTGACTTTGATTTTATATATGCAAGCTTTTGACTCAATTTGGCACCAAGGACTATTCTACAAACTTATTGAAAGTGGCATAGGAGGTAAAACCTATGAACTTATCAAATCAATGTACACTGAAAGTAAATGTGGCGTAAAAATCGGCACCAAACGTACAAGGTATCTTTCCCAGGAGCGTGGAGCGAGACAGGACTGCTGCTTAAGCCCAATGTTATTTAACATATCAATGAACTGGCGAGCAGTCTGGAGCAATATGCAGCCCCTGGCCTCACCCTACACAACTCACAGATCAGATGCCTGCTGTATGCAGACGATCTGGTTCTGCTGTCTCCCACTCAACACGCTTTACAGCAGAACCTGGACCTGCTACAGCAATACTACCAGACCTGGGCTCTGACAGTCAACCTGAAGAAAACCAAAATTATGATCGTTCAGAAAAGATCCAGATCCCAGGGAACACAACACACATTTACATTAGGCACTAAGCAGATAACACACACACATCACACTATAATTACCTGGGTTTGAAAATCACATCCACAGGAAACTTTACTCATGCTGTGAATGAACTGAGAGAAAGCACGCAGGGCCTTCTACGCCATAAAACGGCAATGTCCTATAGAGATCTATAGAATAAAATCACTGTCAAAAATAATCGTACGTAATTCAAAGCATTTGTGTGTCATTTTAATTTACTCGTGCGTAATTTAAAAGTATTGTATGTAATTCTGTTTTTTGTCAGAGTTGGATTCCAAAATCTATGCCCACGACAGTTTACAGATGCGAGATTTTGTGTGTTAGAGTACAACTCCAAAATGTACGACTATGACAGTTTACAGACACAACGCTTGTTTTCACAACAGCTCTGTTACACGCACGACATGCGAATTGCGACACGAAGTGCGGTGTGCGAAACCACTGTCAAAAATACGGCATCATTGTCACAGGCATTACTATCCGAGGGGAAATGAATCAATTCCACGAAGTGCGCATGCGCCCCGCCACCGTTTTAAACCACTGGCGCCAAAATGGCGGATCAGCAGCCAAGCGCTCACTCATCATCTCGGGTAAGTGATTTTTTTTTCTTTTTCAAATTCGGCCACATGTTTAAGGGTTAGTTATCACTAATGACAGAGAGGAGTAATATTACATAGATAGTTTAACTATAGTAGGTAAGATTAGCTCTTAGTGTACATTTAGGTGTTTAAAGAATTAGAATACAGCTGTTTAGGTATGGAGGACCAAACCTGCAGAAATAAAAAATAAGTAATACGCAAATAAATAAATAAATGTGTGTACATAAATAAATACACAAATAAATAAATAAATGTGTGTATAAATACACGTAATCTTGTTTAAATACATATATAAATAATTAAATGCGTGATGAAAGTAGTCAAATAAATAATATAAATTGGTGACCAAATGGAAAATGTTTAAGGAAATGCTAAACTCATTCAATTTATTTTCCTTTGATCACTCATTTAATTCTGAATGTAGTTCCAACTTTTTTTTCCTCTGCGCAACATGCTAATGAGAGTGTGTCAATTATGGATTTGGTCAGGGTCATGTGATAGCTGGGGGCGCGGCTTTCCCGCTGACAGCATGGTGTTAATATAGTATAGCCTAGTAAAGTCACTTTTGCCGTTCAACAGAGCAAGATACATAGAAAAACTGAGCCGTGTTGTCCGTACAGTATCTGTGACTTTACAAACGACCCAACAGAATGGCCAGAGGTGTCATTTCCCGGCATTTGATATTCGCAAATCTAGGGACCGTCTCTAAAGTTACACGACATTGGTACATGGGGTGTGCGTATTGCAAAAAAAAGTATACTCGATATTTTCTGGGATTTATCGATAATTAAGACGATATTTTGCTGAGTGTGTTATTGTGCTGGTATTTTAAGGACTACAGTGGACAGCTGACTCATAATGTTTTTAATATTCTTCATATTCTGTGTGGTGGTCAGTTCACACTGATAGAAATTAATCTTTTCCAATAAGTTTAAACTGATTTTTACATTTTATGGGCATTTTTACCTTTATAAAGCCATTTTTTCTAAAAGTGTCCATTATCTTTTGAGTCAAATTCTTACGTTTAATCAGTGAATTAGAATAATAAGACATTTGGGCTGTTACCAAACAAATTAAATCAACACAGAAGACTGCATCTTAAGTGGCATTTAGATGCATTTACACACATGTATTTTGTTTTAATGCAAGACATGAATGCATTTAACCTGCAATTACAAATGCATAAATAATGTTTTGATATATTAAACATAAAACGTTGAATACTGATATTGAAATTATGTAAACAATGGAAAAAAAAAAAAAAAAAAAAAAAAAAGAGAAAAGAAAAAAAAGCCGAAATGTGAAATTAAAACCGCCAGCAGGTGGCAGCAAAGCACTGTTAATAAGTGAGTCATTGCGATTGAACCGAATCATTTAAACGGTTGATTCATTCGGGAACGAAACACCGTCATGTTGCTCAGAGACACAAAACAGCACTGTGGCTGCATTCGGGATGATTTTTGTTGGCCAAATAGAGCAAAAACAAGCAATATGGTGTCTAAAAAGTAAGTCTGTAATAACTTACGTTTTATTGAAGTTCAATGTCACATTTGGTAATTCCTGGTAATGTTTTTGGAGAAAAATGGCAACTCTTCGTGTGAAATTGCTAACTATAACTGAATAACTATATGAAGTGGTATAAATATATACATTTTCTGCCATCATGTCTTGAATTTGTGATCATTCTAAATGCATTTTAATAGCCTGAATCATGCAGTGAAAGAAAACACACTAAATGCGCACACACACTAGTCTAGACTTCACGTAATGTATGCGTGCGCTCTGTAGGGATGTTTTGAATGGTTTTTGCAAAATACTCGATAATGTCAAATCGCACAGCGTTTTAAAACAACAATTATGCTATTTAGCAGATGATATATATCGCACACCCCTACTTGGTATACACTTTTCGAACTTCAATAGCATTTGAGGAAAATTACTTACAGTAACACAACCAACTGTGAAGTGTTCATGTAGTTCTCAGTTATAATGCACACCTTTTAGATTTTTGATCTTTATTAAAATAAACTGTAAATTCATATCTACACTGTAGATATGTATTCCTACACTAGGGGGCATTGGGAGAATTAAAAATATGAAGTTACCCAGTTGTAATTGTTGTTTTTTTTCCCATTGTTATTTATTGGGACAGCTAATTTTACAATTTGTGCATTTAGTTTTACAGTAACTGAAAAGTGAAGCAAACCAATTACAGTAAACTTTACAGTATAACAGTATGTTTTCTATTGTTTTAAAATGCATTACTCAAGAAAGGACCAAAAAATGAATACAATAATAAAATATTTTACAGTTAAACAATATTACACTGTAAATACATTTACAGCAAGTTAAATGACACGGTATAATAAAATACAGTATTTTTGCTACAAAATAATTACAGTAAGTTACGACTGAACTGCTGCCAGTTAGTTACAGTGTAGATATGAATTTACCGTTTATTTTAATATCAAAAATCTAAAAGGTGTGCATTATAGTTGACACCTACATGAACACTTTACAGTTGGTTTTATGACTGAGTCATTCTCCTCAAATGCTATTGAGCTTTAAATTATGGCATATTTTGTGCTTGAGCCCATATTCGTAAAGAAAAAAACAGAAATATTTACATATGATTTGACATTTATTTTAATAAATTTAAAAAATCTAAAAGGTGTGCCTTATAACCGAGAACTACATGAACACTTCACAGCTGGTTGTGTTACTGTAAGTAATTTTCCTCAAGTGCTATTGAAGTTCGAAAAGTGTATACCAATGTCGTATGTAACTTTAGAGACGGCCCCTAGATTTGCGAATATCAAATGCCGGGAAATGACACCTCTGGCCATTCTGTTGGGTCGTTTGTAAAGTCACAGATACTGTACGGACAACACGGCTCAGTTTTTCTATGTATCTTGCTCTGTTGAACGGCAAAAGTGACTTTACTAGGCTATACTATATTAACATCATGCTGTCAGCGGGAAAGCCCCAGCTATCACAAGACCTGACCAAGTCCATGGTTACACACCTAAATGTACACCAAGAGCTAATCTTACCTACTATAGTTAAACTATCTATGTAATATTACTCCTCTCTGTCATTAGTGATAACTAACCCTTAAACATATGGCCGAATTTGAAAAAGAAAAAAAATCACTTACCTGAGACGATGAGTTAGCGCTTGGAAGGAGGGTGGTCTTAATGCTTTAGATTTTAATATCATTAACCAGACTTTCAAAATTAACTGGATCAAGAATGGTTTATCTAATAATGAGTTACCCTGGTTTTGTATCCCTAACCTATTCTTCAAACGTTGTGGTGGCCTTAAAATTTTATTGTCCTGTAACTTTAAGTGTACTAAGTTACCTATTAAACTGTCAAATTTTCATAAACAAGCCCTAGAATCCTGGAAGATTGCTTTCAAACATAATTTCTCCCCGCACACGTGTATTCTTTGGAACAATGAAAATATATTGTCTGGTAACAAATCACTCTGTTTCATTGAATGGGTGAATCAAAATATATTTTTTGTTTCTGATTTGTTCAATTCTGATGGGGACCTTCTTTCCTTTTCTGATTTTGTGTTTTTGAAAGGTGCATCAATCTCACTAAGACATTTTAATAAGGTGATTAAAAGTATCTCTGTCAGTTTAAAATATTTGTTTAAAGCGCATTTATGTTATGTTTATGTTATATAAACAACCATTTTCCCACACTTGCGTTTAATGGTGTTTATGTATTAGATAAAAAAAATGCAATAACTTTTTTATTAGAAATGCTCTCTTCAACTCCAGGATGCCCCTCTAAAGCACAATCTAAATGGAGGATGTGTCATCCGAACTCTGAATTAAAAAAACGTATGGACCTTTCCTCACAGGCTATTTATCCCAAATGAAATTAAAGAACTCCATTTCAAAATTGCTCATAGATACTACCCTTGCAATTTATTTTTGAGCAGATTTTCTGAGAATATATCCACAATGTGTTCACTTAGTAATACTGATGAAGAATCTATTCTACATATGTTTTATCATTGCCCATTCACCGAGTCTTTTTGGTCAGAAGTTACCATGTTAATTTTTCTGCTGTAAAAAAAAGAAACAAAAAAAAAACAAAAAAAAAAATAACAGGAATCTATCATTTTTTTTGTCAGATTATTCCAAGGACATTAATCTGGATAATATGTTTTTATGCCTTTGTCTTCGGGGTAAATTTCAAATTCATAAAGCCAGACATTCATTGCAAACATAACTTTAGAGGTTCATTCTGATATAACGTACCTTTTTACTCTCTAAGAATATGTCAAATCCTTTGAACTCAAAGGCTTCTAAAACTTTTAACATTCTTGAGTCTATTGTAAGCTATCTTTAAAAGACTTTTCTTCCTTTCTTTTTTTTTCTTTTTTATCATTGGTATATTTTGTTAATTTGTGTGGCTTGTCTAACTTCATGTGATGTTCGTTAGCACCACGTTACTTCATAACTGTTGTTATTCTTTCAATTCCAATAAAATAAAAAAAAGAGTGAGCGCTTGGCTGCTGATCCGCCATTTTGGCGCCAGTGGTTTAAAACGGTGGCACTTCGTGGAATCGATTCATCTTCCCTCGGATAGTAACGCTTGTGACAATGATGACGTATTTTTGACAGTCGTTTCGCACACCGCACTTCGTGGTCACAATTCGCATGTCATGCGTGTAACAGAGTTGTTGTGAAAACAAGCGTTGTGTCTGTAAACTGTCGTAGTCGTACATTTTGGAGTTGTACTCTAACACACAAAATCTCGCATCTGTAAACTGTCGTGGGCATAGATTTTGGAATCCAACTCTGACAAAAAACAGAATTACATACAATACTTTTAAATTACGCACGAGTAAATTAAAATGACACACAAATGCTTTGAATTACGTACGATTATTGACAGGGATTTTATCCTATAGAGATCCCTATTAGAATGTGGCTGAAAATATTAGAATCAGTAATTGAGCCCATTGCCCTCTATGGCAGTGAGGTGTGGGGTCCACTGACAAATCCAAATCAAGATTTCACCAAATGGGAAAAACATCCGATTGAGACCCTGCATGCAGAACTCTGTAAAAATATATTACACGTGCACCGGCACACAACAAATAACACATGCAGGGCAGAATTAGGCAAATATCCTCTAATCATAAAGATACAAAAAAGAGCAATTAAATTCTGGAAACATCTGAAGCTCAGTGACCCCCAATCATATCATTATAAAGCCCTGCAAAACCAAGAGATGAGCAAAGAAAGCAAAACCCTCCCTCAACTGATCCAGAGCTTCAGTCCTGATGCTCCACTAACATCTACTGCTGCTCTGAATCACAACATCAGAATCAGTCAGATTACTGCACAAATCAAACAGAACTACATCACTCACTGGCAAACCCAAACACAACAGCAGAGTAAAGTGCAATGCTATTTGGCCCTAAAGAGAGAGTACAGTATAGCAGAGTATCTGTACACAGTGTCAGATAAGAAACTGAGAAGCACGTTGACCAGATACAGACTCAGCGGACACAAGCTGATGATAGAGACGGGCAGACACAGAAAAACATGGCTGCCACCGGAGCAGAGACTGTGTTCACACTGTGATCTGAATCAGATGGAAACAGAACTACACTTCCTAACAGAATGCCCCAAATACACAAATATACGGACAGTGTTCTATGATAAAATACAGCACATCCATCAGACATTTAAAACTCTTTCAAACCAGGAGAAACTGCCGTATCTGTTAGGAGAACAGAAGAACTGCTGTGTGTTTGCTGCTCAATATGTGTCTGCCTGTCACCATAGAAGAGAAAACACTCACCCTGCCCTGATCTGATGTTTCCAGCACATCTACATTATATTATGACAAATTACTGTATTATATTACTTAGATGTATATTTTGCTTCTGTAAATATGTCTAATCCTTTATTTTATTTTTATTTCTAGTTTATATACTTACATACATTAGTAATTAATTTTGCACTACATTCTTAATACTTTTTATATATTATTATTACTACTATTATTTTTCTTTCTGTAAATACATATGTGTACTATTTGTAAGCAGTCCAGCTGCAATTGCTTTGGCAATACAAATGTATAATTTTTGTCATGCCAATAAAGCACTCTTAAATTGAAATTGAAAATTGAATTGAGAGAGAGAGAGAGAGAGAGAGGGTCACATCACAGTGTCTTAACCGTGGCTTGTGTACTGCAAACACATATTCATCACTGTATCTGTCACAAGACTCTGTTCCCCTTTCGGGCTCTGTCTTTACATTTATTTATAAGATGAAGCTTGCGATTATGATAAGGGGTGTTACATTTCCGACGAGTGCTTGCGGTGTTCGGACAATCACAATGCACTGGGTCAGCTGGACAATCAGAGCAGACTGCGCTTGTCGGAAGGAGGGAATTTGTAGAAAACGAAGCGTTTGAGAGAGGCGGGGCATGAGGACCTACAATAATGTACAGTATTTGAAAAATAATGTGTTTTTTTACATTAAAGCATGTCAACATATTATTTTACACCAAATACACAAAATAATGATCTTTAAAAAAAGAATCATATGACCCCTTTAACCAATGAGTTCAAACAGTTCGAGTAGTAGTGTCTTGTGAAGAACAGCCCGTGGAAAGAAATGAATTGTGTAGTAGATATAGATCTGTGTGCAAGCAAGCAATATACAGTAAATAGATCAAATAAATCACCTGCTCTCTGTCTCCTCTTGGAGGCTGCGGACTCTCTAAAAGAGCGTTCCTGTGCGAGTAAGTGCAGCAAAGACAGCACATGTGCATGCTGTGCTCAGACTATTGCCATGGTTGTTAGAAAATGGTACAATGTTGTCGCTGCGAAAACACATGCGGCACTGTGAGTGGAACTTGAAATTAAGAGAGCCGGTGGTAATATTATAATAAGTTCCCCTTTCTACCTCACAACGGGAGCAAAATCTGAGCGCCTCGTTTTTCACAAGCTTGCAGAGAAAGGCTTACAAAAAAATGTAATGGGTTCATCTTCACGTTTTCTGGGTTGGTCGATGCACCAGGGACCCGATTATAGCACTTAAACATGGTTAAAAAGTCAGATTTTTCATGATATGTTACATTTAAATAAAAACTAAAAATGAAATAAAAATAATAAAAACACACAAAATGAAACTGAACTGACTGAAAAGATACAAATGAAAAATATTACAAAAATTATTAAAAAACTATTATTGTATATTAATGATACTAAAATAACTTGTCAGGATATGAATAAATGAGACTGTGTGGTTATATGGCAGTGCACGTCTTGATTAACTTTGACAGTGAATAGCGTAATTGTGGATTTAGCCAACTTTCTAGATAAAATAAGTTTGGGGTTCAAGTACTGCTGGCATCCCTTTCAATTTAAATGTAAAATTAAATCAGTAAAAAGAGTCCTTACCTTAATTAATATCTTATTTAATTATATAAATATTGTCATAATTTTTGTGATGCATCCAAACAGATGCCAATTCTGTTTGAATCACTTCATGAAATCACAGACGTCCTGTTAATAATTATAACTGAAACATGCAGAAAACTAATCCCATCCAAAAAGTGCTACTGAGTGTGTATCACTCCATTTAAATGACATTATAGAGAACATAAATGTGCTGGAGATTAAGTGTATTTGAAGTCATTTGCCTGCCGTGTAATGAACAGCTATGGACACACTCCGAAAATGCCAGTCAAATTACTTTGTGTTATCAGAAACGTTTCGTTCCAGTTGGAGCGGTTAACGTCCTCCGGGGGGATGATTGCCACAGTTATGACTACCTCCTAATATACTATGAAAGGTTTACAAGGTGTAGACTGTAAGTGAATTTGTGCACAAGTCAGCCATCGTGGATGCAGAGTTCAGGTGATTTGTTTGGAGAGGTAATCAGGCCCAGCTTTGGCTGCTCTCACATGAACAGAATCAGACGTGATTGAATCTCTCCATGTGGGCGCTGTTATGACAGAGGCTGGGATACAGAAAACACATCCGTCTGCTTTCTGGCTAATCTTTATGGTATGGTAATATGATGTTTGGCCTGTTCGCTGGCTGACTCCTGCATCCCTGCTGTGTTGTCGGTCGAGGTTTGTTGACATTAGTGAACTCGGGCTCTTATTCTCTCAGTGCAGAGAGACATCCTGCCTCACCAGGTTTGTGTGATATGAAAACACAACATAAAACGTGCATGCTCTGAAGTTATAATGCGTTTCAACAGATCTTTCGTGCTGTTTTTTATGCCTCTTTCGTCCTGCTCTTCTGTCTGCTAATTTGTGGTTTTCAATTTAAACAGGAAATGCGTCAGTCCAGCTGTAGTTTGTGTTTGATAAAAATCTGATTGAACTCAAACATAATATTTTACACTTCAAGAGTGTTTAGAGAGCGCTGAATTCTCATGTCTTTATTAAGTCAGCCTGACAAACTGGTGGTTTCACCCTGCAATAATCAATAGCAATCTTTGAAAACAATGTCTCGTCTGAGGTGGGTGGCGTGTGCGTTGTGGTGCTTGTGTGATGTTTTATTTCCTGAACCACCCTCTCTATTGTTCAGCAATCTTTCCATTGTCTTATTATATAAAAGTTGCAAAAACAGCCTGATCTCATTAGTATTTATAGGTAGAATGTAAAATTTACACATACATTTTCATATACTCTGAAATATACGATATTTTCCAATTTTGTATTGACAGCATCTAAAATGTGAAAGTATTTACATATGCATATCTTAAAAAAAGTAAAGATCTCTACAAATCCCCTATATTTTCTAATATACATGTATGCATAAACATTTGTATATATGTACTGTTTAAAAGTGTGGGGTAAATAAGATTTAAAAAAAGAAGAAGAAAATAATACTTTAATTAAGCAAGGACATTAATTTGATCAAAAGTGACTGACCAAAGAAAGTTATTTTTCAAATAAATATTGTTCTTTTGAAGTTATTCCAGCAAAGAGCCCCCCATCCTGCAAATCAAAGATCCGACTACAAAACTATTAATAGCCCCCCAGCACAACTACCCCACAGTTATCCTTATTGATTTTGTATAACTAATAAGATAATACTCTTGACCCACTCATTCGGCCCAACCCCCCCCAACACCTTCGTTTCGCCTTCCCTTGATTGTGTTTTTCAGAACTCTCTCGTACCTCTTTTTTTTTCGGTCCTCTCTTTCCGGCCCTTGTGTGTAACGTTGTTTTGGGTCTGGACCCCCCCTGGGTCCCTGGTGGCTTGAGCCCGACGGTGGATGTGTCTTCGACGCCCTTTGCGTCCGATACTGCTTCAGCCCATCGACACTCGTTTGCTTCCTCTGGCCAAAACGTGCACCCACAACCCACCCTTCCACCAGTCCCATTTAAAAGACCGGGGCCACCGGCACCCAAGTCCTCTATTCCCATCCGTGTCCCCATCTCTTTTTTTCCCGGTTGCCTTTGCCCCCTCCTTTTCCCATCTTCTCTTTTTCGGTGGTGTCCTCTCTTGCGATCCCGTCCCAGCGAGTTTTTTTTTTTCCCCCCCCCCGTCGACTCGCCTCGTTACTCAATGTTGTGCTTCATACATCCTCACTCCTGCCCAACTGTCACCAAATGGTACTATTCATTATTTGATTTTTTCATCCTTTTGCTATGTAGGTCATAGGTTATTGCCGCTTACCTACGCATAACCCTCGTTGAGATCATGCTCCATAAACAGACCCCCCACACACACACTAGCAACAATAAGTCTCATGTACTCCATCTATATAACAAACTTTATGACTCACTCTCTGTTCCGCACCAAAATGCCTTTATTCATCTGCTCCTCGCACACACCAAGAGTTGAATAATGCCTACATTTCGTTCATGATTGCGGGGGCCGGCAGCGTGTCGGCCACAGAGAACGACATGCATAGTGTATGTGTGCTAAAACCAGGCCCTTTGTATATTACACATACTATGACTGATCACGTGGCCACACAACGCAACCACGATCTATCGATTCAGCTTCAGCAGAAATACATTTCTCACCTATTGTACAACTGAGCTGATCCCTCTCGTTAGCATTATTCGCGTTATAAGTCATGGGTGACAAATAATTTTCAATCTCACCCGTGACTCTCCAACAGCAGAAAGAGCTTGACACGGCCCTCAATGAGTGCCGTTCATTGCGCAACTTGAGTGATACTAGCCTGTATGTGATGCGTGTACGCTGATGTGTTTTCTTATGTAGACGGCGACTAATAACTGCATCTGGAAAATCCTTTTTATCTGGTGAGCATCTCAATTATGAGGACCTACTCCCAATATATGCAAGATTGTAAAGCTAAATTTGGTATAAATACTGTGATGCTGGTCTTTTGTTAAGATACCATTTTATGTTGACACAAATGTATGTTTTCGTCTCTTATTTCTGCACTGGTTAATGTGCCGTAACTTGTTGTTTTGGTTAAAATGCCCTTCCCCCATTTGCAAGTAGGTGGCAAGTTATATTATGCGCACTTGCTGAGGGGCTCTTTAATGCTGCTTTAGCTGAAACACACTGGCAGTAATGAGTAGAAGGTCAGACTAATTAATGCAGCGGTAAGAAAACAGCAGCAGGTTTCTGCTCACAGCAGAGCGCTCTATTAGTTTCATTTTGCTTATCGTCTCGCTTTTCTCCCTGTAGTCAGGTACAGACTCCATCAGCCGTTCTGGAAACTCACCTCGTCGTACAGCCGCTAGAGCTCAGGCATGATAACCTGAAGCGACTTCTATTAATTTTTCATTATTTCATTAAATTGCCAGTCCATTGTGCCTTTGGATTTGTGCTGAAGCATCTAGTCTCTTGGCTTGCTGCTGTCAGCTCTCTGTCAAGTTCCCCGGAACTGGCCTTTTTTTCCCTCTACTCTTTAGTCCTGTTGCTTTTTACTGCATATAACTGGAAATTGTTTTACTTAAAGGTAAGGAATTCCAAATTAGATTTATATTTTAAAATGACTGTGTTCAATTTGCTTCTTTCTGCAAATGTTTTACATGTATGGAGACTATTTTAAGTTTAGCTTCTTAAAGGCACTGCTGTCATATGAGGCCGATTGATTTTTCAATTTTTCCTTTCTACGTTGGAGCTGTACTAAGCTCTTCGGATTGCATTAAAGAAGATCTGTAAGTTGACAAGGACTAAAGTCTCAAATCCAAAAAAGAGTATATATCTTTCATAAAAGATTCAGGTCAGCCATGCCAACCTAAATGCCTCGTTCAACACGCCCACGACTATCTACCTCACTATTGGGAAGATATTGCATAATCGCCGCCCAAATGTTCACGCCAAAAAAGAAGCGTAACTTTATTCTCGTCACCTGTAGTATTGTCTGCCCCACCCGCCCGCGCATGAGCTGAGCACGGTGTGCGTTCTCGTTGTCTGTGGGAAAGCCGAAACTACTTTGTTTTGGCCCTTCCAAAAAGAGGCGGTTTATCGCTTCGCTCATGCCTGAGCTAGCCTCCGTGCATTCCTGGTCGCTGAGGAAATCACTTCAACTTCGCGCTGTCGATGCCCCGGTGGCTTCACTGTGGACCGAAAGCAGAGTCCAGCCCTGCGTCGTCACATGTCAGGTTTGGCTATGCATGCGCATCACAATATGGTAAGGGATGTAAAATTTCTGTCACACGATTGAGGAATTCGGCCAATCACAACGCACAGGATAGATGGCCAATCAGAGCACACCTCACTTTTCAGAGCGATGAGCTTTGTAAAAATTTACGCGCTTCAGAAAGGCGGGGCATAGATGAGAAAAAATAATGTACAGTATGTGGAAAAAAAAAAATTTTTTAACCTTAAACCGCATAAACATTTCATTACACTAAATAATGTTCTTTTTAGCAGCATCATATGACCCCTTTAAATTACATGTTGAAGCTCCAGCTTAATATATAATTTATATAACTTTAACCTTAATTATTTACTTAAATTAGTGTATAACATAACCAGCCGTTCTCTTACACCTCAATACCACAACTGTAGCGTGATGACCCTTGACATTTGGAGCAATGGACACCGAACCCCAAGAATCCCACCGCCTCACGGGCGCCAGCATGGCTGACCCACTGCCCGCTCCAGGTGGCCTGTGTTCACGGTGTGTGTCACTGCTGTGTGTGTGCACTTGGTTGGGTTAAATGTAGAGCACAAATTCTGAGTATGGGTCGGAAATAAGCATGAAGGTCGGCCATTATTTCATGAAAACATATGAATGACATATCTGAATTCATACAAATTAGCCACCAATTCAGTGAAACAATCTACAAACCCGATTCAAAAAAATTTGGGACACTGTACAAATTGTGAATAATAACAGAATGCAATGATGTGGAAGTTTAAATTTTCAATATTTTATTCAGAATACAACACATATAGACATATCAAATGTTTAAACTGAGAAAATGTAAAATTTTAAGGGAAAAATAAGTTGATTATAAATTTCATGGCATCAACACATCTCAAAAAGTTGGGACAAGGCCATGTTTACCACTGTGTGGCATCCCATCTTCTTTTTATAACAGTCTGCAAACGTCTGGGGACTGAGGCGACAAGTTGCTCAAGTTTAGGAATAGAAATATTGTCCCATTCTTTTTTATTGTCCATAATACAGGCTTCTAGTTACGATCACTGTACTCTAGAGTACTTCTTGTCGCATCTTCCTTATGATGTGCCAAATGTTTATATGGGTGACAGATCTGGACCTGCAGGCTGGCCATACATTTCAGTACCCGCCGGATCCTTCCTTCTACGCTAGCCATGTGTTGTAATTGATGCAGTATGTGCGACTCTGCTGGTAGATTGTACATCGCTAGGAAAATAGCAAGCGTATCTTCCCTGAAAGGAAGATCGAGCCTGTAGCTGAGAATGGGAGCATATTTGTTCTAGAACGTTAGGATATACCTTTCATGCTGGCATGCGCACTGCACCTTTTCCAGCATGCTGCTCAAGGTGCCCCCATAGCCACAACGCCGACTCAGCCAACACACATACATCAGATGATGCAGCTACTGAACGTGCAGCGCCTAGATATACAACTTGGTCTGCTCCTGTTGTCCTCTTTCGTTAGACGGCTTGGATTGAGCATGATGAGCCAGCTTTCCAAAAGAGAACTTACAAATTTATTGTTCGACTCTGACCAGCAGAACAGTTTCCACTATTGCCCACCCACCGTCATTTTAAATTGAGCCTTGGCCCAGACAGAACGCGACTGCCGCTTCTGATGCATTGCGTATTAGATATGGCCTTCTTTTTGATCACATATAGAGTTTAAACGACGGCAATGGCCCGCCCCCCCGAATGGCCCGAACGCATCGGGTAGGCATTGTGCTTCACGCATGACAATGCTTTTCTGGAAGTATCCTGAGTGCCTATGTTGTCCTGATTCCAGTACAGTAGCATTCCTGAATATAGTCGCCATGGCAGTGCGCGCTCTAAGGGCACTGAAGATCACGGGCAACCATCCCCCAGTATGCGTTTGTCCGGCCTGCCCCACCCTTAAGCATTCAGAGATGGCTTCAGATTCTCGTCCTGATCTTGCGAATCTTTGTGATGAGGGATATTCATGCCCCCCACTGGTCTGTGTTCATTATGCCCTGTAGGATTTGGCTATTGATGCATGTTGCATAACTTCAACCTACTATTAGCCCTCAATTTTTCTCCCCCTCGAGAAAATCTCTCTTTCATGCCATTTATTGCCTTCCAGAATTTTTCGCGTCCCGCACAGCATTGCGTTGCCAGGAATTGGTGCTGATCCTCTGCCCATCGTTGACGTTCTCTCTGACTGTCGATGAGAGCACTGTCTTTATTTCCGCACTCGCCTTACTTAGAAGCAGGCTCCTTTTTATACCCAATCAGGGTGCCAATTTGATGCCCTAATAAAGTCTGCCATTGCAAAATTTGACTCCATCCCTAGGGCTCTACGCTTTATCATAGCTACATTTAACCTTTTTTTACTTAGGAGGCCTCTTATTAGCTACTCCTAGCTCCCATCCAACGATATTTTATCTTTTTCTTGCGTTTGGCAATGGTTATGCTTGCCCAGCCTCTCTGGATGAAATCCAAAGTATGCACAGCCAGAGTTATTTGGCGGGGATCTTGTATGACATTTCAAAATTTGTTTCTCACTTTCAACATTTTGATATTATGTGTTATCCATATATACCCTATTGGTGCAATAAAAAGTTCAACGTTTATGACGATTTGCTAGAATTCATTCATTCCTTTTTTATTTACTCACATCTTGGCATACAGCTTTTGCTAGGCTGTACCAACTTTTTATTGCGAAAATTGCCCAGTTTGTAAAGTTATTAGATTGCACCCTTGCGGGCTGCTGTCACACGCAGGTTTTCCGTTTTGTACTTTCTGACACAAATTTCGCGCATTCCGTGATTCGGATTACTCGATTCGCCAATGCTTTTGATTATTTGATATTAAATATCGACATTATATTTGCGATATATCATCAGGTACCAAGCATCCCCATGCACAAATTTTTCATGGACAAAAAAAAATCTCTCAACTAATGCTGAAAAATATACACGAGAGTCAGTTGGTTAGGCCATACTACTTATTAACTTGAACTCATATAGGAAAGTCGTCTTCAAATGCGTATTCTAGACTAGTGCTTTAGTCTGACACACGTTAAACTGGTACGGAGATTTGTTTAATTTTATATAAATTACACTTAATTGAGAGTAAGTACTTTTGTTTAATATAATTAATACTTACGCGTACAATTACATAATAATGATTTATTAATTTAATTTTTTTGAAATCATAAACATATAAGGGTCAGGCTGTCATAAACTTGGCGATTTATTCAACATAAAGTACTAAACCATATGAATGAACACGGTTCACGAAATTTATATGCTATGCTTTATCTATGGTGCAAAATTCTAGCCCCCAAAATGACCCATCTCTACAGTCTATTTGTCTGCAAGCTGAAACTTAATGAGTATTGGTAAGAGGTTATATGCCAGTTTTTAATCATCCTCCTATGTCTTCGCCGCACTTACATATTATACGTCCGCAGCCAATATGCCTTTTTCTGAACACATCACGGTAAATGTGACCTAGCGTTACGTGACCATTGTTTTTTACAAAGCCGTCTATATGTACGCTCTTTTTCGCGCCTGGAAGGCCTATGAAACACAGATTGACTAGGCGCGATTAACATGAGCACGGCACATCTCGTTCTTTTAACTTACCTTCAGATACTTTAGGTTATGTTTTATTTTTTAGGAACTGAAGCTGCACGACGTAGTTAGTTAATGCCTAGAGCGCACAGGAGTCTCATGATCTGAAATCAGTTCACCTGAGTGAGTATACTCGCGCTGCATCCGACTCCCATCTAGTTTGTAACTGCAATTGCCGCGCTACAGCGCACATTTCTGTCCACATCACACATTTTAAAACAATACCTCAGCGCCAAAACTGGCTTATTGTTTGAAATACTGCCCCGAATATACATTGGACAGCAGAATTCTTGAATACTGAGATAGGAGATATGCAGCCTGTTTATTCGATTATCATATTTAAAAATTTAATAACTATCCAAATCACAACTGACTTTATTCGCATGCGTGTGACCAATTTTATTTGGGTTTTTAATGGGAGGAAGACTTAAGAAGTTCCCCTTAACTAAAAATTAAAGTCCATACCTGCAATCTGAGAATGCTAAAAACAGGCACTTTTTGCTTTTTTTTTGACTAATCGAATCTGGGATTTAAGAAGAATCGATATCGCCTGTCTAGTAAATAAATCTGCCAAGACGTATGATGAACAGAAGCCGTCGCCGGGTAAACAATCCCATAAGCCATGTTCAATTGTATTAAAATTTTTTTAGCATAAAGATTGTTGATTTTATTTAGAATTTAAGTCGGTGATTTTAATTTTTAAGGTTTTTTCATTTGTAAAAATGTTATGATTGTTAGATTAACAAAAATTGGACATATATTTTCTCTGCCCCCCCCCATTTTAGGTATCAGTATCAATGTATGCGCAATACATATTACATATTTTTTAACTCAATGTGACATCATAAACACGAGTTATGTTAAAGTAATCAATTAAAATACTCTCCTGCCCACGTTTATTTTTACCCCTCCTAAAACGAGGCGCCCGCATATGATATAGCCGTTCTATATTCCAGAATCATCCTTTATACTCACAATTAGTAATACAGGATATTTTAGTGAGTACACAAGTTAGTGTTGCTTCTGTCTTTGGCTTGCTCCTTTTACCCCCACGTCTTATCCAATAATATATATATAACGTTTATGAAAATATTTATAAGTTTATATTATATATATATAATATATATATGTATCGGTTCTTATTTCCTGTTATAAAATCCATTTATTAATAATATACACATTTCCGTTATTGTTGTAGTATTAGTATGAATTTCATTTTTGAAAGTTCCGTCTGCCCATTCGAAAAAAATTGTGTCAGTCTTAACTTTTTTTTTTTTTTCTTTTTTTTGTGCTACTTGTAACACCGGTAGGTCAAGTGTGCAGATGACGCAACCGCGTGGTGCACTGTTCTGTGCTGTGTGTTGGCGTTAACGTTAATGCACCTGTTTATTCGCCTCTGAAACCCAGTTAGCTAGTTAACCAACCCCTTAGTAACACCAAGGGGTCGCTAGTTGGTTAGAACTGCAGAAAGGTTGTGTAAAGCACACAGAGAGAACAACCCTGTGGTTAAAGCGCACTGAAAATGGGAGTCCCTAATACCTCTAATGGCCACCCCGCATCATACCTGAAGTGTAATACAGAAAACAGCACATAACTGACAAGCACATCAACCATAATGTGTAGAGGAGGAGACCCCCTGTTATTCAGGACTAATGCTGAGAAACAGAGCTAAGCTCTAAGCCCTACATCAGAACTGATGTTCTGTCTAATACAAAACACCAGGATAATAGGGAGATGGACTGGTAAAGTTAATACGATTAGACCACACGTGGAGAGTTTTTAGTTTCACTGAGACAGAACAGCAGAATTTATAATGAGGGGACATTACGCAAGTCTCATCAGCTCTCCTCGGGGAGAGGAGTTCTGGTGAACCTCATAGATGATATGGAAGGGTAGCTAAGCAGATCTGTGATGAGGATGTGCATGCAAAGAAAAGAACACTGTGAGATTAAAGCGCCTACTGACGTATTCAGGCTGAAGCGAGGTTCAATGGGTTGTTGCCCTTCCCTTCTCACCCTACCCCCATGCCCAACTTTTGGAAAGCCTTGCAGATTCCTATCACTTGATCATGGTTTGATCCCAAAGCATGAGGCATACCAGCCATGGCGAATCCCTGCTTGTGCGGGTACCTCATATTGACATGCTTTTGTGACATGAAGAAAGATAGCCAGAAGGACAAACAAGCCTTGTGGAAGGAAGAAGGTGGCTTGAGTTTCTAGCTTGGCCAGGAATAGTTTACCAAAAAAGGAAAATTCTGTCATAATTTTCTCACCATCATACAGTCACAACCCAGTACATACTGGCCATGGTTTTTTATTTTTTAGTATATTATAAATAAAAGTTTATTTTAAGGAAAAAGGAACTTGCCGGGTCTACACTTGCTTAAAAAAACACTTTAATCTGCAAAAAATAACAGAAAAAGTGTAATGGCCAGGGTCCAAGTTCATTAGTTCATTACACGACGCGACTAATATTATCCGATTAATTTTACTAGACATTCCAGTCAGATTTAACTTTACAAGACAAGGGGGACAATAGCAGTGTAAAATCAGTATAATACTGAGCGCCGTTAACTAAATACACCTGACAAAAAATTAAAGATGGAGAAAAATCTTTTCAATTCAAATTATACAATGTGCCCCATTTTTTACAGATTTTGTTTTTTTTTTTTTTTTTTTTTTTTATTACAGTATCACCAAGCCCAATAATCAACTAAAAAAAAGTTTAAATAAAAAATAAAAGGGGAGCTCTAATTATAGACTGTATAAACTAGTAATTCCAAGGAGTACTTCTCGTCATCCCCCCCCTCAGCGGGTGTGATTAATGCTAGTGTAATGTTAAAACTATCCAATATTTTGTATTATTTACATCATTCATTTACAAAGTTAATACGCCCGTTTTTTTACATGTTATTTAATTTTAAAGGACAATTTAAATAAATAAAAATTTTATTTACATATTAACATAGGGATCTTTTAGGTACACAATTTTTACATATTTTACATTCGTGTTTGCCTATTGCGATTATTATTTTTCAAAAAAGTCATTTAACATTTGGTATTAATTTCTATATCTGTTTTGACTGCGAGTTAATATTTGACGTGGAGAGGGTTATTCTTTTTCCGGAAAATGCTTCGGTTAATGATTATTGACGAAATTGAACTAAAACACTCGACTTGACTTATGGCACATCACAAAGGGTTTGCCTGGTGTGTTGTTGTGAAATTGTTTGTAACAACTTTTGAAAGAATATTAACGAGAATAAATAAATAAATAAATCGTAAATCTCGAGCTTATGCACATACATTTTTGAGCGACTGATCTCGTAATATTGATTCCACAAAAAAAAAGAAAAAAAAAAAAAAAGCTCAGATCAATGAGACCGCTCGAATTTACTGACTAATTTATGTCAACAAGAATATGCGAAAAAGATGCTGCCTAATTCTAAAAGAAAACAAGTGCACAAAATAGCTTTCTGAAATCCAATGATTTGGAGTGCAAATGTTATAGCAATAATTTGCAAAAAGATTTTCAATTTTTCCCAATTTAACCCCCCAAGAATTTTTAAATGCGCCCACACTATGCAGTTAATACACCAAATTAGGTAGTTTCAAACACAGAAAAAGGCGTTATGATTATATTTTCGGTTATAATGCGGTCATGTTAAGCTGTGGTTATTAATTTATAAAGCACTAAAATAAATATAATCACTACACAGCCTGTTGACATTCGAGGGTGCGTAGACAGGATGACAGAATTTTCTATTTTTGAGGTCAACGATCCCTTAAAAAAAAAACGGACAGAAGGTTAAGCTGAGTGAAATATTTAATTTTTTCTGATCTTACTATTATACTTTACAGCGAACTAGTCAACTCTGGAATTCTGATTTAATGTCAAAGCCCTCTACATTGTGATTAAAAACTGCATGAATGACGCTATTCATCAGAGAGGAGGGATGAGATGTTTGCCCGGGTCCTAAGACCTGTGGCCTCTCATAGCACTGCATGATTCGAAACCCTACTGGGTGGTTTCTTACCGTCACACAGAGATATGTGCTCCATCGCTCCCTATTCATATGTTTAACAAATGACTTCTCACCCAGACTACTGAACTAAAGTGCAAATAATGGTCCTAAAATGAACTTCAGAACTTTCTAAACCTTTCAGGAATATAACTTTCTGTAACGGTGTTCTTCTTCGCTTCAAATCTATTTGAAAACAGAGTTCAGTTTTTCATTGGTCCTTTGCAAACGAGACTGGTTGAGTTGTAATACACATTGGAATACAGGAGCTGGCCAAACAGAGTTTTGCGTACGCCCCGCCACATAGATGAATAAAAATAAAAAATGCATACTAAACCCTTTGAGAGAACAGAAAGCGTTGAGGCAAGAAAGATATATCTTATCTAAAGCATTCAAGAACATAACCCCTCTTGACTAAATATATAGTGGAAGAGGAAAAAAACATGCTTAATTCCAGAATGCTGTGGATTAATCGTAATTTAAACTCTCGGGGCCCAGGCCGGGCCCACCGCCGCCGCTACCTATTTTTTATAAAAACATAAACCTACAACTGGCCATCTCCCTGTGACCCCCAGCAGACGACATTGCCAGCCCCTTGGGCCAGACAGGCTTCATATAAATGATTGCCCTCTATCTTATAGGATAGTTCCTGCATGCAGACTCCAAGCCTGGATTAGTTGTCACTGTCCAGGAAACAGGAAACACCTCATGAGCTCAGCCACACCGAGAAGTCCTATAGAGGGGCACACAGAGAGCAGCAGAAGAAGCCTCATCCCACCTGACTGTTCCATGGCCCCCGTCCCACCTCTGTGTCTTGCTGCTCCTCTAGCACCCGGCACACACAGACTGGACACTGAAGCGTCATTCATACCGGACACTGCACACGTTTTCTTCTGTTTGTTGCGCCCTGAGCAGGTCTCAGAGGCAAATAGCCCAGACGAACCAATGGGAAATGACACATGGCCAAAGCTGCAATTGTATTTTGGTGATTGAGGAGAAAGCATGAGTCGGGAGGGAAAAGCAGCAAAAAACCATGGTCCGTCGTATCAAGTCTCATCTACGTACCTGTCTGATCCTGATGCCATGTGTACATTAGCGATTAGGACGAATGTCGTGTTGCCTTCAGCTTTTGACGCCCACATTTAAATATATTTTCACCACGAAGGTCATTCTCTACACATACTCAGTGTGCCGAAATTACGATTTAAATATTCTTCTGCAGATAAAATGTCTGATTTCTTTTGCTCTTTGCCCCAATTTTGTTTATAGTAACCATAACTAATTTTGCATAATTCTGGCAAAATTATCAAAAAATAATTACTATCAGCCTTGTTCGGAAATGTTGTACAATATAAATATATTACTGAGCTTTTTTTTCCTGGTCAGTTGATGGTAAAATAGCAAGTTGAATATTTAACAATCATGACTTCTTTGTTCTTGTACTATGATACTATTTTACTCAAAACTAACCACAGAAGCATGTTTGTCAAGAGCAGTGTTCTTCACTTTATCTTTTAGGAAAAGTTATTTGATATTGCGAAATTATGCCACAATTTTGAGGAGAAGCGTTGCTCTGTTGGTATTTGTGTAATAAAAAATGTATATTATAAACTAATTTTATCAACAATATAAAAGTTGAATAACAAGGTTACATGATTGTTTCACTTTGTGTTTAAAAATAATGCAATCATAGCTGTATAAAATATAAATAAATATATTTTTGAGGAATCTAAATTTTCGTGTTTTAAGCATTTAAACGCTTTGGACGCAACAAGTCTAGGACAACGAAGAGATCAGCTAGAGCATGAAGATCTCATGCCGAAAAAAAAAAAAAGCAATGAAAAGTTAAGCAAAAGATTAGATATGGTCGCCAAGTTTTCTTTTAGTAAGACCTTCACAATATTTGAATCTTCACTATATGTATAGTAACCCCAAAGACCCCCAGCAAAGTATCTAAAATCTGTCATTTAAATTAAAAAATGCCAAACCCCGTTTGGCGAACTGGGACATAGAAAGTTCCCATAGTGAAGCACAAGAAAAGAAAGAAGAAATACTCAATAAACGTCAAATGAACAAAATTGCAAACTAGGACATGCAATTTTCCATTGATCCCATGAATTATTCCCATTTCTAGCAGACAGGTTAACCAATGCAGCTTGTAATATGAATAGTTGACCTAATGTAGTCCTTATCGTATCCTGAGCATTGCCTGAAAGGTGGAATTAAGTTCTGCCTGAATAAAGCTGAAAGTAAATACAAATAGGATGCACGACTATTAAAATCGACCTTCGGAAGAAATGAATCTGTTATATGATGCCAATAATCCTCACAGGATATCGGACAACCTCGAATCAGACATGTTGAGTAGTCATCAGACATTTTGCACCAGCGTAATTAAAAATAAAATTGCCTAGCGGCTGCCAGCTCAAAATGCTCTAAATCATATTTCAGATTGACCCGAGAAGGACAAGGAAGTAGTATATCCAAGCAATCACGTCCCGGGTAAAATGAAAAATGCCGCAATATCGTCATTTAATATGCTATGATATTAGATGTAAGAGATTTGAATAGCTATCATAATGGGGGCAATATGTACCATCATAAGCACTGATAAAATTCTGATAAAAAAGGAGTTAATGAGTGTGTTTGTCTAGGAGCGTGGTGCGTGCCGCTGAACCTTCCTGACGTTAGTTTAGGGTGGTGGTGAGGCCAGAGTGGATCGGCCGTGGACGGATCACATTTGCACCAATGCCGGTCCTGGCTCTCTTAACGCTCTAGGTGAGATAAGACAAGACCAAAATGAATTTAGTAGCTCAAAGGCTTGTATATACTTTTACCAATAAAAATAATTTCATTATCAAAGAAAATGTTTCTTATTTACCAACAAAAGTTATGCAGCTTCTCAAAGATGTTTTACATATTTACCTTTTCATTTATTTTTAACAACAAAAAATGTGCACCTTATCAAAGAATATTTATTTATTTACTTACTTATTTTACCAACAACAGTTGTGCAACTTAGATCTTTTACATATATATTTTTTTATCAACAACAGGTGTGCATCCTTTATCAAAGACTATTCTATTTCTGACCCCCACACCCCCTACACCAACCCACCCACATTGTGCAAACTTACCAAGCCCCACGTTTTACTTGTTTATTAGTTTTAGTTTTTAAATTGCATTTGTACATCTCATCAGACATTTTATTTATTTATTGATTTATTTTTATCAACAACAATTGTGCATTTTTAAGGCAATTTTATGTATGCATATTTTAGCAACAACAATTTTGCAACTTATTAAAAACAAGCCTAGTATTTATTATTTTTATATTTTTGTATATATTTTCTAGGTTTGTTTGCCATCCCCCCAACCCCAACAAACAAACAAAAAAACAAACCACCCCCCACCCCTTTATTAGGAATTCCGTCCTTACAAAAATCACAAGTGTGCAACTATATGGCGACATCTTGATTTGTAACATTGAGTAATTCATTATTTACCACAACAACAATTCAGAATCCAATTATCACACCTAACTTTTATTTTCTATTTTATTTTGTTATACAAAAAACTAGTTAGTAGCATATTATCACAAACAAGTTTATTTATTTGCTTAAATTGCTATTATCCTACTAGAACACACCATCGTCCCATGGGCAATCACCTTGAATACTACTACAATCAGCGCATGTCGTGCTAGTGCCCATTATGTCCCACCCTACTAATCTTATGACCCCCTACACACCCCCAAGAACACTATCCTTTATCAAAACTCATTACTCCGCCCACCCCACCCCCCCCCCCCCCCCCCCCCCCCCCCCCCCCCCCTTGTTTCACCCCCCCCCCGTGCCCGTTGCTTTTGCCCCCCCCCGCAGACCCACAACCAGAACAACAACAATACACATTCCTCCCCCACCACCCCACACACCGTAACCCTTATCCCAACACCCCCAAAAAACCAAAACACTCCATACAATGCACTGACAGTACCCCCCTCCCCACAGAACCCCTTGTCTTCTCCACCATTACCCCTCACCCCCTGAAATGTCCTGCCCCACACTACACCGTCTCGACTGCTGCCTTGCCCCTTGTGCCTACTTACATAATCCTATACCATTCACCCGCAAGCCCCCCCCCCCTGTGACCAAATTCAACCCCCCCACACACATCCACCCGCCCCCATTACACCCGCCCCCCAATCACTTCCCTATTATAAGTTTAACACTTAGCTCCGCATCTCCCAACGACCCAGGCCCACCACCGGCCAGGCACATCAACCACACGACCCCTGAACCTCCCCCACCTAGAGCGAACCCCCCCAATAGGCCCCATAACTCGAACTGGATCAGCCCGGTTATAACCAAGCGTGAGTTCGCCTGAACCTACTCCCGACCCCAACCCCGAAACCCCGCCCTTTTACCACGTCTCTCCCCCAGCTCGGAGTTAACCGGCCTATGAGAAGATCCCCTGCAAAATGCACCGCCCACTAGCTCGGAAAGGTATCTAACGGACTACGAATGCGCGCACAACACCGGCACATTTCAAGCAGCTCACAATGTACAACACGAAGCCCCCGTATTGCCTGGTTCATGGTATCTCGCAGCCACCTGGAGGAAGGCCGCCGCACGCGACATACCTTGCACGCAGTCAGTCGGATCAATGACTACCCCCCATTCCCCCGCCCCCCCACCCCCCCCACCGAGCCCCCCCCCCCCTAGTCTGACCAGCAAAATTCTTCCAGAAGATGTCACCCCAAACCCACACCAGTGAAGATAGCCTCCCCGGGACTTATGAAAAAGTACCGGTAGCGCCCGCATTTTGAATTCTCGGTTCCAGAGCCTTAGTTTCAAAGAAGACCGTAATATTCGCTAGCTGTTGTCTGGGACAGGACTCGGAGGGGATGCAGAAATATGTCAAGGAACGTTGAGCAGTTCATGTTGTCAGAGAGAAGAACATGCTTTTACTGGCTAGTCGTGGATGTGTGGTCTGCCTGAGGCGTTTTTCTGATCTACAAATGCCTGTGGCATCTCTTATATGTAATTACAATAACAAATTCAGCATATGTTTTCTTTCTTCATCTATTTGTCTGTCAGAAACAGCACACATTTGTATATAAATCCCATCCACGGAGGGGCCGTTAATCATGCTTCATATTTCAAATGAATCATTCCTGATGAATATTATAGTATTGTCTTTCTCACACACAGTCTAATTACATTCCGTCACACCGAGAAAATTGCCTGAAGCCAAAACCCCCCATGATTGTTACTCTCCTTTTTTTTGTTACCCTTCACTTCTTTCCCCGCCCACTCATCCAAATCAAGTGCCACTCATTATAAACAAAAGCAAAGAAAAGATCCAGCTCTTGATTATGACGGCAAGTGGTATATTCCCCAGTCTCAGAAACATTGCTCTACATCACTTTTAGTTTTAAAATCTTTGCAAGGTCATTTCTGATCTGTCTTGGCTCTTCGAGCACGATTGAGTGCCTGTGTGACCTCTATACGCTCTCTGATAAATTCGTAAGTGAGAAGAAACCACAGGCCGACGTCCTAACAAGCCTTTATTCAGATTGAGCGACTACGGTACACAGCTCCTGTCGGGTCTGTGATGATTACCAAGAGTTTGCAGTTTATACCAACTATACCAGAACGTACCAATGGATATGGAGTAAACTATCCTATTGTCCAATCTACTCAACTAATCTTAATTAGTCAGATTAATTACTACCAGTTTTTAGTCTTGAAAAAATAATAATTAGAACGTTCCCCCCTCACCCCATCCCCCAGCCCCCCACCCCCCTCCCCCGACCAACACATACAAACAAAAAGTAGTTAGTATACACGACAGATGTCATGTGTCTTATAATTACCCCCCCCCCCCCCCCCCCCAAAATTGAAAGTAGCCAGCATATATTTGATACTAAAACTTTTTATAATTTAATACAAGGATTTTTCGCCACCCCTCCATTCACCAAAATAAGAGATTTGAATTGAATTTATGAAACAATTACGACGATTAGCTTTTCAATTCACTGTCGACTCAGGATGTACCTGGTCAAGTCGTGTAAGATCACTAATGCGTCTCTATTGTGCCCTGTTTTTAATCAGCTGTTTGAATCCTCATTCTGACGGAAACCATTCACTGCAGAGAAATCCATTGTACGGTGACTTAGCACGAGTAAGTGATGAAATCTAAATTTCATCCCGATGAGCCGTCCTTCTTTGATCAAGAAACAGCAAACAATAACTCATCTCTAGTCTTGGATGGCCCTGAGGGGATTGACGCCGTAAATTTTGGTTGTACGGGTGCAGTAAAATATTGCATGACATTTCATTTTAGGGATTACTATATAGATGCGTTTTAATTTATACAAAGACAACAAAACAATCCTAATTTGTCATAACCCCCCCCCCGCTGAGTCAAAATCATGGTGTATAGTACAGGGATTGGATTCTGTGAATAATTTTTGTGCATCTGTTTGTGCAAAACAATTCATTAGAATAAATAAGACTTTTTTACACTACAGATGAGAAAGAGTTAAGAACTTGATTGTTCTCTCAGCTCAAACATTAAAGGGATAGTTCAACCAAAAAAAATTCTGTCTACTCATCTTTATGTTGTTCACCAAATCCAGGAAACACAAATTAGGATAGTCTTGATGCATAGATCCAAGAGACTGTCTACCGCTGCATATAGATTTAGGTGCCGGTGATAATCCGGATGATGACCGATAATTATCACAATATAATTCTTCCTCGATTAAACGATATGGAAGAGTTCGCCAAAAATTTTCTAAGATAATGTTCATGACGCCCAATCAAAATGAACGAAACAGTGCACCGAGCTCCTATTCCAATCGCCGCCACATCCCGCACCGTTTAGGATCAAAGCTTCAATGATCCGCCCGGCCTGGCGACGCTCATAGAGCAGATACCTTTACTCGAGCTCACAGGATTGCATCTAAACTAGCGCTGCTGAGATGATCCAGTGTGAAGGGCCTTAAATTTCAGCGGTAGATTATGAAAACAAGAGACTACTGCTGATTTAAACTAGTTTAAAGCCTAACAGGAGAAACACTGTGTGCAACGATATAGTCAGAAGGTTTTTCAATCTACAAATCGCCATCATTTAACATGGATTTACTGTAGTAACACTCACTGCACCATGGTATTGTGGCAGAAATTTGGGATATTCACACTGAATTTTATTAAAGTAATGGTATATAATTGTAGTATGTATTTGATTAAGCTATAGCATGTGTGCATTTATACGAATGTTTTTAGACTACTGTTTTTCATACAAACAGGCTACCTGAAAACCATATAGTTATATTTTTACCATTGTATTGTGGTGCTATATGTGTTGGTTTTAACTGCGTTTATCATAGTGCATCTAAATGTAGCCTACTATGAGCGAGGATCATGCCCCTTAATTAAAAAAAAAAAACTTGGCAGAATATAATTAACCTAATAAACTGAGGTGCACTAAAATTTTTACAGCTGGTTACTGCATTTGCATAATGAACAAAAAACCTTACCTCTGACATCCCTCACTCAAGCTACTATCAAATGTGCCCATTTCGTACCAGACAAAAAGTGATATTATGTTATTAATATTATCAGGCAACTCCAAACCTGTTATTTGATTTGAAACATATCAACACTATGTTAGAACAGGCACACAGAACTAAGACATTTATTTTTCGATTCAGATATTTATGTGTCAAGGAAAATGAGATGAGGCTGGTTTCTACAACTTTCACTTAGGAGCAAAAATTTGCCTTTAAACTTGAAAGAAATAAAGATTTTAAATTTATCGTGATAATTATCGATATCAACTGATATGAAAAAAATCATTGTGA
>JADLZN010005054.1:0-107525 GCA_018155175.1 Sinocyclocheilus anophthalmus | reverse complement strand
CATTGTTATTCTTGTTGCAATTAAAAAAGTAGTTAACACATTTGTAAGTTTTGCAACTAAAAAACAACACCAAATAACTAGTTTCATCACTTGCAGCTCCACCAATGTTGTTAATCTTTTGACTTGTCCATGCAGGCTTCAATACATTGGTAAAAACAAACAGACAACTTAGCACCCGCATTAATGAACATCATAGTTATATACGTAAAGGTGATCCAAAATCTCCAGTAGCTAGACACTTTAAGGATGCAAATCACCCTGCTCACACTTTAGTTGTTTGTGGTATTGACCAAATTCATCCATCCCACAGGTATTCCAACACTGATCAAAGATTACTACAATGTGAAAGTCGTTGGATTTTTCAAGTTAAAACTGAGCAACCTTTTGGTCTTAATGAAACTATAAATCTTTCTTGCTTTCTTTAGGTTTTTTCTGTCCATCACAGGTTGTTTTTTTCTGTTTTGTTCAGTTAAACCCACCCATCTTGGCGGTGATTGTTAATTACCTATTGCATCTTCAATTAATTGTCCAACTGATTCAGTTTGATGATCTGTTCTCTGTTTTGTGCCTTGATCTCCTTAAATGTTTGTTAACCAGTGTTGGAATCTTTAGCACCGAAGATAGTCCAGCCTTTTATGTATGTGTGTGCACAGTCACTTTTTTTGTTAGCACACTTTAGTTTTTGTTGTCACCTTCATGTAAATCTTCAGGAATACATTTTTGTTCAAAGGACAATGAACTTTGCATTTTGTTTGGTGTGCAGATTTTTTGCCTTTGCTTTTTGTATTTTTCTTCTATTAATTGAATCTACGCACCCAATTATAAACATTCGTTTTTGCTTTACTTAACTGGTGCAGAATTGTTCATATTTTACTTGATTTATATGAAATTGTATATTGTTAATGTGTACTTATCATGCAAATTGAAATGTGCCCCCTCTTCATACATGATGCAATTTGTGCCACTTAGCCATTTTTCATGTTGCATATTGCTAAGCAACATTAATTAAAGCAGCACTATCTAGCTGTGTTCAAAATTTGCAAGATGTATATAATGACCGAGTACATCATGAATTCATCTTCCAAAACCGCATTTTTGTCTTATTCCGAATCACTACAGCACACTTAATAAGTACTTATATTTGGACTATTATAGCCTGGTCGGGTCGTCACCGCTGCGGAGTAACACATACCTGCGTGAATCGCCATAGACATAAACTTAGAGAAGTAGCTCCGGTTGGAATGTTCTTCCGCGGGATGTGTGCAGTTCTGTCTATTAACCGCTAGAGCACCAAAAGTTACATAGTACTGCTTTAAATGGATATTGTGAAATAGTTCTAATAATTGACATATGTGTTTACCACAACTACATATTTCCTAGGACGACTTCAGAAGAAAATGGCATATGTTAGGCCACTAGAGGGCAGTAAAAAGTCTGTGTCTGAAGACCACCACAATGAGCACTGAGGAACACAGTCAACAATTATACAATAAGCTGTAACACACAAACCTTCTCCACCTTCCCCAGACCGCATGTGTGTCATTGTGTGGGTGGTCTCCATGGTTACAGGCCTTTGATCTCGGCCTCTTATGAGGGACACTAGTGAAAAACAGCATTCACATAGTGGCTTTGTTCGATTGCATCAAGAACAGGTTGGCAGCAAGTACAGGCTAAACCAAACTGATTGAATCTGTGTAGGGAAGCAGTTGTGTGTGGATGTGTGTTTGCTAGCAACCAGACTATGAGATGTGTACAGACTGCCAGAGATTTTACAAGACAAGCATGAGCAATGATTTCTGTGATGGCTGCTTGATGAACATTAGAGATGAACTGATGGAAATAAAAAAATTAAAATAAAAATGGCTACATCCACACTCAGTTCAAAAATGATACAGTCAAAAAGATACTTTATTTTGTGTGAACGGAATTATTGAAAGGAAAAATTGCCTACACTGAGCTATAATATTGGTAGCTGTTAAGTTTATAGGTTTAAAAGTTACATAAAGGAAATGTTAGATGACAGTTAATTTTTTTTTAAATGTTCTCTATTAAAATAAACAAGAGAAAAATTATGAAAAAAGATTTATGCCAAAATTACAGTAGCTTCTACTTTAAATGAATTTACTTTTTTTTTTTTTTTTGTTTAGAATTCTGTATTCAGCAAGGAGCATTAAAATAAATTCAAAAGTTTGCTTTTGCTTGTGACTTTTAAAAGGCTAAGATTTTTCAAAGAAAGCTAACTTTTACTATTCATTAAAAAAAAAAAAAAAAAAGAATCCTCAAGAGGTATTGTGGTTTCCACAAAAAAATATATTAAGCAGCACAACTGTTTTAAACACCAATGGTAATAGGAAGAAATGTTTCTTGCGCAGCAAATCAGCATATTAGAATGATTTCTGAAGGATCATGTGACACTGAAAACGGAAGTAGTGTATGTTTCACATCGCAGCATAAATTACATTTTAAAAAAGATTAAGACTAGGGAAAACGGTTATTTTAAATGCAAGAATATTTCACAATATTGATGAGTTTACTGTATTTTTGGTCAAATAAATGCAGCCTTGGTGAGGATAAGACTTAAAAACTTTTGAACAGTGGTGTGCATAATAAAGATGAAAAACATGTACTGTAAAATGTTTTTCCTTTTTTTGCTAACCTAAATATGTGCTTGATATAATTAACTGAGTTTTATTTAAGTCAATAGTCAAATGAAGTTGAAATGGACCCCTGTGATAACATCTACTTAGCTAGGTTTTACTCCCTAGGAACTAAATTATTTGTGGTGCTTTATAAAATAGGGCAATAAACTGCCCCAAAACCGTTGTTATTACGGCATGAGGTTGAGACACGTAGCTTTGCTCTAGATTGCATTGTGTTAATTGTGCATTGTGTTTGTTTTAATTGACTTTAAAGAGTCTGTCTCTTTAAAGTAGGGTTGTCTGAATCTCAAATACATCCATGACTTTTCTTAGTCCAGGGCTGATCACAGTAGTCAGGTATTCTGACACTGTTTACTCTCCTTTCTCTGTCTCCCTCTCACTCTCTCTGACAGGAAGTGTAAACACTGATCAAGTGTCAAAGTCCAACCCACCAATTCTCACCTCCATTAAAGAGTGTCACCTTGCATAACTTTCCCAAATACCCCCCTAAAATGCCCCATATAATTCCACTACCCCCTCTAAAATTCCACCATAAACTCTCCCCTGCTCCTCAGGACCACCTGCGTGGGACTCGGAAACAGGCTATCGATAGATCACACATTCCATTATTGATTTATTGAGATTACACCAAACATCACATTCTGTCGCCACAATGTTCACCTCCAGTGAAAATTTCACACCGTCTTACACTACTGTGTAAAAAGGCATGTAGCTGAGTGTGACAGAGGCTGTGACATATGACAACATTAACTCTTGTATTGAGGGCTAATGGCCATAAACCAACAGACATTACCAGATCAGACTAACACAACAAGAAATTATTTCGGGAGAAATATATTAGATACAGAATGAAGGAAAAAGATTGGGGGGGTGGATCTATATATATATATACTCTAAAAATGCTGGGTTGTTTCAAACCAATGTTGGGTCAAATATGGACTAACACAACTTTTGGGTTAAAAATGTAATTTAAAAATTGTAACCAAAATTTAACCCAACATTTGGGTTAGTCCATATTTGACACAACATTGGGTTGAAACAACCAGCATTTTTTTAGAGTGTAATAATCTTCTATATATATATGTATTACACATTTAGTATGAAGGGTTTGTCTTTATCTAGAGTACACTTTGTTTTGGTTATAAAACGTGAAACATTTATATTGATTATATGATGTTACTAAGCGTAATACATTTTTGTGGTTAATTGTGAATAGATGATGAGAATGTTTCTATGTACATACAAAATCAATTTAACAGATCACTAGATTTGTAATGGAACAATTCGCAATGTCATTTCAATGCCATAAAAAATTGATCAAAAGTGGCAGCAAGGGCATGATAATGTACAGCTTTCTATTTCAAGTAAATGCTGTTCCTTTAAACTTTCATTTCTTCAAAGAATCCTGAAAAGGATGCATCAGTTCTGACAAAAATATTAAGCAGCACGACTGTTTGAAACATTGATTTCGTGCGCTGTAAATCATCAGAGTAAGGAGTTCTGCACCTATACATCCGCTCGATAACCAACAAGAGGGGTATTATGGTGATCGGAACCGAACCCCTCAGGGCGACCCAGTCAGGGTAGCATGAAAGTGTAACCCCAGCCCGGACGTCCAGGAATTTTTGCAGTGACGCACCGGGGGCCTGATAATCACAAAGGATCCCGCAGATGCCTGTGTTATGGCCATATGATCCAGGAAGTATGAAGCGGAAACCCGGCTTTACTTTCCTTCTGGACATATATTGATGAGTGAAATAAGCATTGCAAGTCGAGCACCCGGTTTCTGAACCCAGCAGAGGGGGTGCCATCGAGGACCTACCCTAGAAAGGGAAAGAAACACACAGGTCCCGGGAAACACAGCAAAGAAACTAGCAAAGGTTAACACACAACCACCAGTCTCACTAGATACACATATATATTCATATATACATATATTTAGACATGGATCGTACTCACCCACCATGGTTCCCGCGTCGGAGCTCTGTCCGAAGAAGCCTCTAGACCGGACCATCAGTAAGATGGTCACTATGAAGCCATAGAACCAACCAAACCTAATAGGTCCAGCATAGGAGACTATAATGCAGGAAAATTCCCACCTAACCTCGGTCAGGTGGAGAGATGGTGGTTACAGGGGAATTAGGAAGGTGAAGATAAGGGCAGATATAAGACCCCCGAAGGAAATGAGTAGATACTGAGGTATCACTCTGATCCGGACAAAAACGTAAGTAAAACTCTTAGGTCTTTTACTTAGTTCCTTTGACCTGCGATTCTTCCTACCCCTACCTGCGGGCGGGGGAGGAGCACGAGCCGCGACACTAGCCTTCTGAGCCAGTCTCTGATCCTCAAACCGAGATGGGCTAGGACCCCTGGGTTGTTCGGGCTCAGACCTGGACTTCGTGAAGGCCGCTATCCCGGTCTTTCAGCAGGTCAGCCTGATATGCCTGGAGCACTGCCATCGTGTGCAATGAAGCGACAGCCCGACCTGCTGCTGCTGCGTATGCCCAGGCATCCGAGCGAGATGTCAAGGAGGGGAGTCTTAGAGGAAAAAACGGCCTCTTCCATTCCTTCTCAATATTTATATGGAAAACAGGAAGAAAGAAAGGCTCACCTGAGCTGGAGGGTTATGGCCAGAAAAATAACGTTCATCGAGATACTTCGCAACGTCACTTTCGTCACCTGCTTCACAGCAAGTTAAAGCCTCGCAGCTGGCGCGATCCATATTTCCAAAAGCGCATCATAAGCAGGGCAGGAGGATTTGGGAGGACCCTCAACTCAGCTTCTTCGCCCTCCTCCAGACAGCCCTGACTCTTCCTGGGCCGAAAACAAAGCAGAGCACGGACCTGAATCAGACAAGGGTTTAATGAACATAACATCATCCTAAAGCGGCTCACTCTCGTGCACAGCCGACGATTGCGAAAGGGAAACCCCTCTTCAAATCATCGGCCAGCTACCCTGCGATCCATCCCTTCCGTGCGTCAGCAGCGGCGGGTCCTGAATTGCGGGAAGCAGACAGCTGCCCCTTTTCCCTCAAAAAGAGAGACAAACGAGGTTTGTCTAGGTTTTTCCCTAGGAAAAAACGCTCACAGTGCATGCCGATTTCCCCCTCCGAGGCATCGCGTGCGTGCTCTTCGCCAAAACAAATAACGCATAGATCGTGTGTCATCAGATGTTAAACAACGTCAACACGGATGCACACATCCTTAAACGCTTTGCTAGTGCTCGCCATAATGAGATGAATAGAGATTGCTCTTACCACAGAAATGCACGCTTCAAACAAAAACAGTCAATGAAGACGAAAAAGCGAATATGTGTGCTCACGGCGCCACATTTAACTATAGTCTCAGGTAGTTATTAAAGTAAATGACTCATGGCTGTTGCCGGCCAACGAGTTGGTGTTTTTTTTTTCAATGTATGCTTCAGACACGGGTCGCGACGAGGCGTTCCCCATAGCGACCCCTAGAGGACGCAGTTCGAAGTTCCCTTTAAAGGGAAGATGTGTTTAACTAAAAAATATTTTTTTTATGATTATAACATTTATTTAATATCTTCTTACAGTTGGAGCCGATAACCTTGTATAGGCAGTGTTTGGAGATGCAGTGCGGTTGTGCTTCGGGGAACGTGAGTTCGAGTCCCAGCTTGGGGACCTTCCATGATCCGATAAATAAATATTTAAATATATTCTAATTAAAACAGTAAGGGTTCCATGCAGTTTAGAAATATGGAAATTTATTTAAGTAATTTCCAGGAAATGCATGGAAAAAGGCAAGTGCAACACTGCTATTTTATTTGCGCGTATTTCATTCATAGAGCTTACACTCACTTCACATACTTGTTAGGCCTACTGCGTTGTAATTTTAGAGGTTTGTGTAAAACAACATGCTTTCCTTTGGCTCACCGGTTCCTGCACAGTTTAAAAAAGTATTTCACTTAAGTAATTTGCAGGTCTGGAATAGTATGGAAAAAAAGAGAACAGAGTATGGAAAAATATTTGTGTTTCAACTATTTGCCATATTCACCCCAACCCCCCACCCCCCCGGGTGTCCCCCCGTGTACTAAAATATCAAATGTATAATTTCTAAAAAAATGAATTTATCATACAAACAGAGAGATTTCATGACAAACATTTAGTGAACACGACTCGAGGCGCACATTTTCATTACAACGGAACTCTTTAAGCGAGTCTTTTTTTTTACTTCACTAAACAAATGTGCATGTGCCACGAAAACCAGCAAAATATAAAGAAGCAAACGTGTAGGCCTAGCAGAAAATGTATCTGTATCTAAGTTGATTATTACCCTACTCTTGAGAGAGAGAGTTTGGTTTTTGAGAGACTGAGATGCGCAACGTGGCTGTTTGATTGGTGATTGCGCTGTGCTTATTCATTCATGTATCATATCGTCAGGGCCGGATTATACATAGACAGGATTGGGCGAGTGCCCTGGGGCACCAGCCAATAAGGGGGCACCAAGTGATTAAGATAATGACCTTTAAAATATTTTTTATGTTTTGTATATATATATTATTTTGCTGAAAGAGATGCAGATACAAAATGAACAGGGGCCCGTTTCAATAAGGAGGTTCAACCAACTCTGAGTTAAAACTTGAACTCTGAGTTGACTTACCCTGAGATTGGAAACTCTGAGTTTTCGGTTCAGAACAGCTGAAATTAGCGTGTTGCACAGACTCTGAGAAGTCAGGAGCAATGGAGCTCCGAAATATGATTCACATGGAACAGCATGACAAAAGGAAGTCTGAATACTTTTGAGTCAACGCACAATTTAATTCTTAATCATGTATATAACTGTAGGATCTCTGTCTTCGAACGGACCCACTTACACTATTGAGTCACACATGAAACAATCACATTCCATTGAGACAAACTGAGGAGCCCCTATGCAGCCAGCTGTGGTCGTAAAACTCATGCAGGGTCAGTGAAGTGTTGAAGCAGTTCCTGTACTATCTAGCTTATCGTCTCAAGAGACTCAAATAAAAACAGTGCTTAAACCCTAACTCAAACTAGGATACAAACTATCTTTGTTTTACGGGCTTTCAAGGACCAGATGCGTGATACCCATGACCCATAAATTGCTAAATCCGATAAACAGAAAGCGACAGATTAAGAGCTCATTGTCCAGCAGAAGAATGGCAGACACACACAACTCGTGACATGGGCATGACCTCAGGACACCTCCCCTTTCCCCCTTTGCATTCCAAAAAAGGGACGCGAAACTTACAACAAGTCAACCAGATTCACAAATAATATGTTGTATGTCTTATATATATGCTTGACGTGTTTCATGTAATCGGTACAACTTTAATCAGTGTTTATTACCCTTTTTAGGAAATAAGGTTATTAAAATGTGTGTAATATGTGAAGTTTAATCTTGAACGAATGGGCACGACAAATGCAGAATGTTGAAATGAAGTAAACTTTAATAGTATGTACAATACTTGCATTTAAGAAACTTTCTAGAAGTATTAACAAGACTTTTATAGATGTGTCCGCATGTGATAAAAGTGAAGCTTCGTGTTAAGGTATGCACCCCCCGCCTTGCATCAAGTCGATTGGAAGAGCACGCCGTGGAACGGACTTGTGCCACAGGCCAAAACCCCACTGCAACACAGATTAAATTCCTTCTCGCTGTTTACTCTCTCGAGTGAAGGCTTTCGCCGCTTGCTCTCCCGAATGCAGGCTCTTTGCCACTTGCTCTCCTGAGCAAGGCCTTGTCGCCGTGTGGAGAGCACTCTAACTTGTGCTCACAAGCTGAACCATCAGGCGATCAACCATCTAAGAACTCAAACACTTCAGTTGAAGCTTCGGCCTTTGGGCCCAGAACGCAAAGTCTTGCTAAAGCAGACTCTCTTAGACGAACTTCGAGTTTCTTCTGTCATCAAGAGACCAACCAATCCAAGAGGGCTCCCCCAAAAGGACGTCATCCAAACGTCATTCCGGCGCCAGATCAACAGCCAATCAGCCACGGAATCCCCTCCAGTAGCCACGAGGAACGACTCAGCTTTTCAGCTGTCACCCAAAGCAAAACGCAAGTACAAACAAAATCTTCTATCTGCTGAACTGACGCTGGTGAATTGAGTTAAGCAGTAAACTTAAAACAAACCTCTGCTTTGTGAATTCTCTCAGGCTGAATTTACAACCACTCGTGAAAACGAGTTAGAACTTTGAAACTTCATGCAACTCCGTTAACTCACTTCTGAACTGTATATGTGTGTGTGTGTGTGGGTGTGTGTTTAGCTTAGTTTTGATGTAATCTAGAATAGCCAATAAAATTCATGTTTAATTTATAAAGAATCATTGTCTGGTGTCGTATAATTTTAAAGTCAAACCCTTGCCAAAGATCACGTTACCTCTCTAAGAGCTTACAAATGATCATAATTGTATTAACCTGTGGCCAGGGAAAATACATATAGTCAAATTGGTAATATACACTGATATTAACGTCTCACTGGCAGAGTAGTTGATAGAGTGTAAACTATCAAATTTGAAATCAGTTTTAATCAGGTGGACCTCGAATTTTCAGAATCGAGTTCTTTCAAAACCTGAGCTGGAAATAAAATTAATGATTAATTCCCTTATAGAATTAATGAGTTAAATTCCTTACATAACAGAGGTGAAAACTGGCAGAACGGTAGGTATTTAACTATATTAATTTTCATTGTATCCCATGGGAAAAAAAGAAAAAGAAGAAGAACGTGACAGCAGCTAAAAATGAAGTATAAAAACATTTCAATCAGGTAAAGCTTTAAGCATGAACTGTTCATGGGTGTAGGCTACATGACTTTACAAACATTTGATATATTAAATACAATTTAATAGCTATTTCAATGTGCAGCAGCTTTTTTCAGGTACTCTAATCTTTTCACGTAGTCTAATCTTTTCACATAATTAAAGATTCTTTAATCCAACCTGTTACATTTTTTAATTAGCGTAATGAAATGAACATTTTACTTCTACTCAGTCAACAGCAAGAAAGCTCGCAAAATAATGAAGAACAGATGAAGAGGAGATGGCCATAATACCAAGTATTGGAAGAATACTAAAATCCAACAGAAAAAAGAATAACTCTTGCTTTTGTATTAGTAGGAAATAAAGATGACCAAATAAATTGTGCAAAATTTGTGTTTATGTAACAGCTGTGGTGGTGGTTACAGCATATATCTCGGACTACACTTCCATATGGCATCCTTAATTCCATTCCATAGGCCTATCGGTTTCATTTTCGGAAGGTGCGATGATGGGAATATGCGCGTCATCTATGCATCCAACCACACTGGAAATTCTAATTATTGGGTTACTTCCAGAGGTCACCGCAAGATGTTATCAAGTGAATGTCAGCAAGGCACACCATGGTTACCACTCTCCATACAGTGGCCTTCCTAATGTGCTCTGCATCCCCGATATAGAAAACTACCAAATAAATATGCATGTGGATATGGCACAAAAAAAATGCAACTCCCTGCAAATTAATACAGCCTCCTCATCTACAGTATAAAAGGACATGCCATTTTTGTCACTTTGACGTGTCTGGTGTTTGACGGGGGGAGGTGGGGGAAACAAAAAGTAATCTTGTTTACGTTTGCATTAAGATGATTTTTCTTACCCCATGGTGGATAATTTTACTTGTTTTAAGTAAAATGCACTTAAATGCACTTGTTTCCCCCCAGGAAACAAGAATAAACTTAAGCTATATAATGTTTCTTATATAGAAAATGCATCGTGATTTAAGAATTTTTAGATATTTGTACTTGAAATAAGTTAATAAAGGTATTTAAACATCGCTTACACTTTAAAAAGGGGGAGGAGACCGTAAGAAACTTTGGGTTTACCGAAGAAAACCTGCTCCCGATCAGGTTAGGTTCATAAAGTAAGTTACCACGGTAACTGACTCTGAGTATAAGTTACCTCTCTTTCAGAAACGGGCTTGACTTACCCTGCTTTCTCGGGTTTGACAAACCTCCCATTCTGAAACGGAAAACCCAGAGTTTCCCTCATTTCAGGGTTAACATACTCAGAGCTTTCACTTAACCTCCTTTCTGAAATGGGCCCCAGTTAATGATACAATATATACAGAGAGAATATAAAATATATGCATATATAAAGAATTGCGATGGGTCAGGCCCAGTCTGGTCTCATGTTTATATGTAGGTATTACTACGTAACATTTACAAACACAAAATGTACATTTTTGTATGTTTTTATTGATGCTACAACATACAATTTAGACGCATTTCAACATTTAAAACAAACAAATTGCTACATATTTTTAGCTAAAAAACTTAAAAATAAGTACGTATTTTTATATCAAGATATTCATATTGATGCATTTTTACAATTTTATCAATAAGCGATTTAGATTTTACACTCACGTTTTCGTCGCTAGAGGGCGCATATTTAAAAAAAACAAGAAACAAAGGCGTAGTTTGATGACGCCGTGACTTAGTGTGAAATCATGGAAGTTGTGGTCTTTATCCCCACAGCCGATGCAATCCGACGGGAATCCGGCAGAAATCATGTTAATTGATGAGCTAATGTTTTAAAGACTTATTAAGGTCACTGTAGTATGAAGCAGGATGGGGCTAAAAGTCATGGAAGTGAAACGAGGCCGCTGGAGGATTGCTAATGAAGGACGATAGCGACACACGGCGCGAAAGCAGCAGAGCTTTTATTATGCAACAGTCGACTGCTTCTGCTTCTTCCGGTCATGCGTATGTGGGGTAAAACAGCTCTGTTTTATACTAGATACATTTGAGTGTATTGAAAGTTCCATTATAATGCTACTCTGTGCGTTCGTCACCTGTCTAATAAAATGCATAACATATTAAAGTGTCTTTGGGGTTTCCATGTTTTCAACAAAATAAAAAAGGAAAAATCTAGGGGTTATGACGTCATTGGCAGGCGACGCAATGACACTATGGACACGGTCCGTTACACTAGTTAAAATTGCTTATTTCTCTGGATTTAAACATTCTTCAAAACATTTGGGATAGTGTAAGTACACAAGTCAGCAAAATATATAACACTGTTCTAGTGGTTTTGGGATATTTTAATCAAAAAAATCTTACATATTGTGCCTTTAACCTAACCTAACCCAAACCTAAAACCTACCCATCTTATTACCTACCCATTTGCTAAATTCTGAAAGAACAGAGGTGTTAATTATCGGACCAAAAACCTCCACATGTAATGACCTAGAACACTGTCTAATATTTGATGGCTGCTCTGTAAATTCTTCGTCATCAGTTAGGAAACTAGGCGTGCTATTAGATAGCAATCTTTCCTTTGAAAAACACGTTTCTAGCATTTGTAAAACTGCAATTTTCACCTCAAAATATATTTAAATTACGACCTATGCTCTCAATGTCAAATACAGAAACGTTAATTAATGCGTTCATGACCTCAAGGTTATATTATTGCAATGCTTTATTGGGTGGTTGCTCTGCACAATTAATAAAAAAACTCCAGCTGGTTCAAAATTCAGCAGCTAGAGTACTTACTAGAACCATATTAGAAATACTGCACTGGGTCCCCATTAAACATCATATACATTTTTAAATCTTGCTAATTACTTATAAAGCCCTGAATGGTTTAGCTCCTCAGTACATGAGTGAGCTCTTATCGCATTATAGTCCTTCACATCCACTGTGATATCAAAACTCTGGCCATTTGATAATACCTAGACTATCAAAATCAACTGCGGGCGGAAGATCCTTTTCCTATTTAGCGCCCAAACTATGGAACAATCTACCTAACACTGTTCGGGAGGCAGACACACTCTGTCAGTTTAAATCTAGATTAAAGACCCATCTCTTTAACCTGGCTTACACGCATATAACACACTAAAACATCTATATAATTCAAATCCGTTAAAGGATTGTTAGGCTGCATTAATTAGGTCAACCGGAACCAGGAACACTTCCCATAACACCCGATGTACTTGTTTCATTCTTATTCCAAGGTCACCGTAGCCACCCAGATCCCCCCCCCACCCCCCCCCTCCCCCCCCCCCCCCCCCACCCCCCCCCGCAGATGGTGGATCAGCACCTAGAGATTACCTCAACTGCCCTGAAATGTCAGTGGAGACCAGGACATCTAGATGTGCCCCAGAGACTGATACCTTCTGAAAAAAAAAAAAAAAAAAACAAACCCTCCTCCTCCCCTCCTCAAAAAAAAAAAAAAAAGACCTCGTGTCCTAGGTGGCCATTGGGACAAGACCACGGGAACCAGATGAGTCCTCTGCACAATCTGACTCTGCTGCAGACTAGATTTAAACTGGGTTTGTCTGGCCAGAGAAAGACACACTATTTCGACACACTATTTCCCCATTTAATACTGTAAAGCTGTTTTGACACAATTTGCATTGTAGAAAGCACTATATAAATAATGGTGATTTGACTTATTGTTTGACAGATTCTTCTGGATTTATAATATTTCAAACATCTGAACTGTTTAACAATGTCTCTACTAAGCGACTGACTGTCTGTGCTGTATTGAGCAGTACATTGTTTTGGTGTGAGTGGCTTTCCACATAGAGTCCAACAAGTATCGTACAGGCCAAACACATTCTCAATCCCAAGTCGTCATGTATTGATGCTTGGTCAGGACCCTTTGGCGTCACTTTTTGACGCACAGGGTACCCCTCACGTAATTTTTCAATGTGCAGGTTCCTCCATTGCTTTAAATAGGATATATGCCGACGCGAAAGGCACTGGGAATTTTATCGTCATGATTAAATTATATATTGGGTAATAATATTGCCATTATTGCATATATGTTGGAGTGTGATTTTTCAATGTAAACAGTCACAACAATTTTATTTATATTACATTATTTATAAATTTACGAGCACATAACCCAACCCCTGCCACTAAACCTACCAGTTGTCAATAAAACAATCATAAATCAATATATAACAGGCAGATACAACTACAGTCATAATTTATTCAAAAAGTATTAGTATTCCAAGTCTGAGGCAAAACGATTGATTTGTGGGAGGAATAGACATCTCCGTCTGCGATAAAGCTCAGCTTTGTGCTCAAATTCAAAAAAATTTACCAGAAGAAGCCTTTCATCAGCCTTGGTTGTGAAATGTCATTGGCTCTTGTGTGTCTCGTGAGCGATTGTGTCATGCTATGGGACTATCTTTTTGAATGAGATGTGAGTGCATTAACGGAGAGGCCGTGATCATTTTCAGCGATTAAAACCTTATGTTTTACTCTCTTCTTCGCATTAAGATATTGTATGTCTTCAGAACACTTGGAATGCAACACGACTTGTTTGTAATGCTTTTATACTGCTTTTTTATGGTCAGGTTTTGCAATAATAACTGTGACTGTACTTACATTTGCCTGTTAAGTGTTTTATATTGTTAAGACGTGGGTAGGTTTAGGGTAGGGGTGGGGTTAGGTGCTCCAATGAAAGTATACATTTATATAAAATTATTAAAATTTTTACAAATGCATGCAATTAAATTAAGACAAACAACTGAAAACAATGGAGTACCCTGCATGTGGAAAAGTGACGCTAAAAGGATACGCTGAAAAATGATGCTAAAGTGGTACCTTGAGCGTCAAAAAGTGACACCAAGGGGTCCTGGCCAAGCATCAATATGTGACCAGTTGGGAGTGAGAACGTGCTGGATTGACAGACTAAACTTTATTGGGAATTTCAGGATTCTTGTGGCTCACTGCACTGGTTACGATATAAATAAAACTGATTTTTTCAAATGAACATTTAAATAGTTATTTGTTGTTTGAACTAACAACCAAATTTACCATTTGTTTTTCAGAGTGGTTTTAGTTATTATGTAGTTACACCAGACATTAATAGGAATTTGAGTAAAGAAGACAATCCTTTGTAGCTCCTTTGTATATTTGCTGCCCTATTGTTTGACGATGCACTTATCCTTGTCAAATATTAGTATGTTTGCATGACAGAAAAATACTGCCCAGATGATAAATCATGATCTACTAATCTCTCTTGGACAGTTTCAGTCACATATTACAATATGACAGGGCACTGACATAGAAGTTATGTCTTGCATATCTTGTGCAAAATGTGTGTGAATTGAGTATATTTTAGCCTGTTTTACATAATTAGGCAATAAGGATTCATGAATGATGCTGCAGATAACATCAATTATCATACTAACCAGCAGTTTTGGAAAAGAGACAAGCAAACCCCTGCCATTTCCAATGCCTGAAATGTTCCAATATTTAAAAAAAAAAAATTAACAGCAAAATCAAATTCAGGAAGGTCTGGCAGTCTGTTGTGGTCTCTTCAAGTACATATGCAGCCTCAGAGTCGAGTACCCTCTGTAACTAAGCCCTCACTTCCCAGCAATATTAATGATGAGTAGTCTTTGTCACGGTAATTGTGTGTGGAGGCAGGCAGGACGACAAGGATTCCAATAATGACTTTTAATGTAGACACAACAAGGCAGATTCAGGAAGGTGAGACACACACACACACTCGGGGAAACATTCACAATAACCGACAAACTCGAATACCAAGAGACAGGAACAGATATAGGGCAGATAACGAGGGGCAGACAGGTTAGCACAATGAGGTGATTAACTAATAACGAGAACAGGAACAACCAAATAAGGACACAGAGGGAGAGACTACAATCAACAGTCCAGAGGGGTGTGACAGTCTTTTGATCTGATCTCTGAGAGCTGACATTTGGCTGTCCTGCTATTCCAGAATTGACAATAGAAGGGTTGGCATCAACCCAAACTGCTCTTCTCATTTTCCTCTAACTTGTTTGTGCTTCCATTCCTTCTAACAATTAAAATTGTCATTCATAAAAAATCCCAGACGCAGTGCAAAATAGGGAGTTTGTTTTCTCACAGAAAGAAAGAAATGTTCTATTCAATAAAAGGCCTTGTCGATGTCAGTGTTTAAAGAGGTTTGAAAAGGATGGTGTTGGAAAATGTTCACCTGAATGAGGACATACAAAATATGACTGACAGTGTAGAGGCTTCATCTTCATGACTCACATGCTCTGAATCACCTTCAGATTTTTTTTCCCTTTTGCCCAAGCTGTGTTTGACTAGAGATGCTGCCCTGCCTCATCCTCTGGCAAATGTCACAGCAGGCACAATGTCATCTTCTGACCTACCTTCATCTCCAGAAGAGCACCTGACAAAGTTGAAGCAGATGAAGGTGTTGTTGGGATTAAAAGGTCAGTCATATTTGTACAATACGTTGCAGGCTTTTTAACGCAACGTTTTCTGCACCAGCTTTTATCTTTTTTTCTTTGCATTGTCGTCAAAGCTGTGGCTACACGGCAAGTCAGATGACACATTCAGGAATAAGTTATTATGGGGCTATTTTTTTTCTGAAATGATATATTGCACAAATAAATCTATTTAAAATGTGATTTAATAACATTATTAGTTATTGTTAATTAAGCATCACATGAATTCAAATCCATTTACTGCCTTTGTTAAAGCTGCAGTCTGTTTTGCCTCTTTGTCGCCATCTCTGTTTGAAAACCTGCAATTGCAGCTGTTTGCGGAATTATCTTCCTTGCGTGGGTTGTGCGGCGGCACAGCTCCAGTGCGGATGAATATAATGTTTTGAGGAGTATGTGTGGCAGTCAGTCACCGCACCGGTGGATATTTACTGTATTTCACAAGCCTACGTCTTGGAATATATGACCCAAATAATAATTTTCACCGTATATTATCATCTGAACAAGTAAGTAACAAGTCTGCCACTTTGTTCTGACCAACTAAGGAAAACCGCATTAAAATAAATCGTGCTACCAATGGTAATTTAATCTAAAGATTGGTTAGCTCATATCACCTCAAACTAGTGCTGGGCGGTATACCGGTTTATATTTTTGTTATGATATTAATTTTAAAAATACAGCAATACCGGTGTATGTCGCTTAAACAACATTCGGAGCGCGACACTGTTTGAAACGGGTCCCTTTTCACTGTTGCACTGTGGTGAGGGAACAGCTGTATGTGTTACTAAGCGTGAAAGTTCAGAAACTGAAGCTGTAGAACTAATAGAACGTGATGACAGAAGAACTCATCCACAATATCCACATTGACCGCCACAAATATCCACCGCCCCCTAGCCATCAGCTCCCGCGTCTCACACACACCAGCGCGACTTTAGCACTAGATTTAGCAACTTTCAGACGCTTTTAGCTGCTTTTTCCATAGAATATTCATACTGACAAACCTAGCGACTTTTTTGTATAAACTTTAGCTATGGTTCAGTTGGAGGATTTCGGCAGTGCTGTCCCGCGAACATGAGGTCTGACTTTCTGAGAAGTGTCACCTCTCTCGGCGTCTTTTCTGTGCAGTGAGCGGCAGAGAAGCAACGCATTCAGTTGACTGCACCGCAGCTGACTCTTCAATAAATGAGTACAAAACAGCATTTCCTAGCACCTGTCGCTTACTGATTGTTTGGAATTATAAATATGAGCGTAGTTCGTCTGTTAATATCACATGCACTTTTTTGTTTGTTGTTTTTTTTAGTTTGTTACTCAGACTCGCTGCATGAGACAAAAAAGTAATATAGTTAAAACAACCGCATAGCTGCTTTTTAGTGTAGATGCATGTTGATTTTATTAGACGATGCTGTGATTATAAATGAGAGTTGACTCCTGGTTAACATGTATTAAAAGTGGTCGTGTTTAGTCACTATTTAGTGTATTTTTTTGACAATATTCACTCATGACAGTAAGATAGGTAATTCTAAGTCAATATACTGCATTATTTCCTCTCTCAATCAGTAGAAAATATGGTTAACACCCGGTCATGCATGAAAAAAAAATACCGTCATGTACCGTGAAACCGGTATAATTTTGAAAAATACCGTGATATAAATTTTTGGTCATACTGCCCATCACTACCTCAAACCATGCAAATTATTATTATTGTTATACTTTATTCTCAAATTATTAATGTTAACAACATCAGCATTGCCTATAGTGTGTATCAGCGTGTAGATTTCAATTTCTGTACAGTCTAATCTCTAATTGTCATACCATTCGAATTTCATATTAAGAAATTTTTTTAACCCAAAAAGCTGATTATGCTCCCTTCGAAATGGTTATATTTAAAATACAAATCTTGTGTAATCCCAGGCTATCTGTAATCAGAAGCACATTTAAAACTGGAATATAATTTAATTTCATTCACATGTGTTTAAACACTTAATCCTTTCTGGATTATAAACGCCATCAAAATGATTGAATTATTCTGACTGCTGTAAGAAAAGGCTATAAATGATCGACCACCTGCAGGATCCTCACATGCGATAGCCTAGTAGCCGGGACAACTTCTTTATGTTTACAGACGTGACGTAAATGACGCAGCGCCATGCTCGAATTTCCCGCGAAAACCTACCCGTACCACTCAAATTAGAAAACATTATTATACGCTAACCGTTGTGAATCGGGCTAAAGTAAGGCGATAGTTTTGAACACTGGTTGGTTATGTACTTGCTCAAATATTGATTTTTAACCAAAATAAGTTACAGACTGCAGCTTTAATAATGGTCATGTGCTCCCCTTGCCCTGCCTCCTCGGCTGTGTTCCACTTCACTTTCTATGCCCTTTTCTTGCTGACTTCCATCCGTCTCGTTGACTCAGATGAACATCATTACGTTTAGTGGCAGGGGGATTCCACTGTGTGGAAGTGCTTAGGGAATTTCAGAAGTGTGTGTCAAAAAATGTAATTTGATTGCACCCCTTGTTTTTCTGTACCACATGTTGTTTAGTCTTTGCCTAGTCCTCATTGTGCTTACCTGGGGCCTCATGTATAAAACTTTACGTAGATTTCATCCTAAATGTGTGCGTACGCACAAAAGCTGGATTTTGCGTACGTACAAAAGTTTTTAGATTTATGCGTACACCAGAACCTGCAAAAAATTCCCTTTGTAATACCCAGTCAGCGGAAGATTGTGCGTACATGAATCTCCACCCCGTCTCCTCCCCCAAATAGCCATATATGGAGCTTACAACGCCTAGTTTTAATATGCATAATGTCATCTGCATATCATTTCCATGCATATTCCATCCACGTGACACCATGTTTAATGCAGTTAAGGGTACAATATGTTAGGAAAATATGAGATATATACTATAAATGCTTTTTGAGACATCACATTGCTATTCAAATTTATGCAATTGAAAATAAAACGTGCATCTCTTACAGTTTCCTTCAAATTCTATCTTTTAAATATGGTGTTTATCACAATATTGGGAAGAGCACGAAAGGGGTTATCATTAGGCTACTATCTGTGCGCGACACCTTTGAACAGAGGTTCTAGAGTACTGTCATCAATCTGTTCAAACCAGCCAATGGACTGTATGTCTGTCGTTACCGTATATGTTCCAAAGCATCAGACGGATCAAGTTCACATCAGTGATCATTATTCACGCAAACGTATTTTCTCAGAACATGAGTTTTGTTATTTAGAGCACAATTTAAAGCGGAATTGTCATACACCAAGCAAACCTCGCTGTGATTAAAACATTAAATCGCATACCACAGGAAAATTGTTCGAAAGCAGCACATCCACTGTAAATATTTCTGTTTAAATTCATATAAAAATTTTATAATTTCTGGATAATAATTTCATGAAATTTCAGTGTTTAACTGCATTATTGAGAGTGTCATATTTAATCTAAATATGTATGTCAAATGTAAAACAGACTTTAAAATAATTCTGTTTGCTTCATTATTTCGCTCACTCCAGTAAAAGAGTGCGTATGCATGGTCTAGAGTGTCCGTACGTTGCGCACATATTTACGCTTAGTTTATTTTTTTATAAATCCCGATATGTGTGTGGAAAATTACGGTCTAACAAGCATAAACGTTGCGTACGCAGAAAATGGGCATGGAAATGTGCATACGCAATGTTTATACATCAGGCCCCTGTTCCTCATGTGCTATCCTCCATATTTACTGTACCCTCTACAATCATGTTCTTGCCAGATTGTTTTGTACTTCACGTGGTTTGCCTTGTTCAGTTTTTTTCCCTAGTGATTAGCTTTAGTCTTGTTGCACTTTGTCTTTTCCAGCATAATGCACAGTCCTCTGTGACTCTCTGTCCTGCTCTGTCCAACTCTGCCCAGTTTGAGGTTACTCTGGTCAGCACCTACACTCATCTGCCCCACACTGGTCTCTGCCTCCTGCATGGTTCTGACTCCCAGTCTGTTCCAAGCCCCCTGGTCCCCACTGGCACTATCTAGCCCATTGGCAAGGCAAGGTTGTCTGCTTCTCACGAAAAATGCACTTTGATACACCTCATAACTTGTGGAAGTCTATGATTATTGGGGCACTTTGTGGTCAAAAGCAGCAAACTTATTTACCATAGAAATGGTGATGGTAAACACAACAACAAAAGATTTACAGATGGTACTCAACTAGAGTATGTTTTAGTACAGGTGCTGTAGTCACTTTATTTTTAACTTAACTGGAAATGGCTGAGACTGGAAGCTTTGCCATTTATTTTACCTGTACTTGATATTATGCTGAATGGTTCGTTTTTACTTCTCTGGTGGGATGCTGAGATAATGATGAGCGAGAATGAACTGAGGGGGCAGTGAGCTGCCTCTCTCACGATGAGGGATCATCTGCTGGAATGCAGCCATCCACCAAACAGACCTTCACCACTGATTGGACTATATCACCAAACAGCCTTGACAGAGAAATGGGCACATTCAGCAAGAAGGCCTTATCACTGTGTGTGATGTCTGTCAGTTTAAGCAACAGATAATGTTCTTCTGCCACAATGTCTGCCATGATACATCCCATAGAGTAAGCTTTATGCTTGTTAGACCTCAGTGCCAAGTCAGGAGCTCTTAGTAGCTCACAAACAGCCTTGTCATCTGATTTAGTGCGATCACCAAAGTCCCCCACAAAATGAGCCTGGCAAGCCAGCAAAGCAGCCAGCGTGTGCAAGAACCCAAATACGTCTTATTCAATAATGAAAAGGTCAGTCTACATGGTTTAGATGAAAGAGTGGGCCTGTATTTCCATGTAGTTGCCAATGCAGGGGATAAAATGGGGCAAAAGTGTTTCATGGCAAAGTAAAAAAAAATTTGTTTATTAATAAATAAAGGACAGAAACCAATAATAAAAGATCAACCTTCAGGAGAGCAACCAGTCTTGCTTCAGAAATGAACCTTCAACCAAGACTGCCCTGCTCTCGGTTGCTGAAGCCCTAAGACTAGCAAGAGTGGCTTCCAAATTTGCAATACTTATCTTTCTGGATCTCTCTGCTGCTTTTGACATGGATGACCACCAGATTCTTTGTCAACCCTATTGGCAAAGGGCATCTCAGGAACCGCACTCCAGTGGTTTGAGTCTTACCTCTCAGATTTGGTCTTTCAAGGTATCTTGGAGAGGTGAGGTCTAGCTACTGGGGTGCCTCAGGGCTCAGTTCCTGGACCACTTCTCTTCTCTGTCTACATGGTATCACTAGGTTCTGTCATTCAGAAACATGGCTTTTCATACCACTGCTATGCTGATGACACTCAACCCTACTTCTCATTCCATCCTGATGATCCTCAACCAAGAAAGAACTGCTTGTGGTTTCAGCCAACCTAACACTTCATCACAATTTCTCCATCCAGCAAGGTGCATCAACCATAACACCTTCATAAACAGCTAGAAACCTTGGAGTTGTGCTTGATGATCAGCTTAATTTCACTGACCACATTGCTAAAACTGCCTGGTCCTGCAGATTTGCTTTATAAAACATTAGAAAAATTGGGCCTTTTCTATCTGACCATGCTACATAACTCTTTGTTCAAGCGCTTGTCTTGTCCAGGCTGGACTATTGCAATGTTCTCTTAGCAGGTCTTTAAATCAGTTCTATCCAGGGGCGTTGTGCGTGTTCACCTACAGTATCATTAGCCTTTAATTTGCAGTTGTAGTTAGTAAATGTTAAAATAGCAGCAATGCATAATCCTAAACTGACTTTTAAAAACTTGCACTGACGTGGAAGCGAACCCGTCCATCAGCCCACAAGTAGGTAAGACTGTCAGTTCCAAGCGAGGACAGGCTTGATCTGGTTGAGTCTGTAAAGCCGGGTCCGAGAACCATCAGGACAATTATGAATGAATTTGGGACATGTTTCCGAATATGTCGTTCTTTATTATTTAAATATGAATACAAATGACAAAATCACAAACATGACCTTTCTGAATAAATCTTATACACTTTAGTTAGCCTACATTATCATTATTTGAGGTATTATGATGAGGAAATACAGTTGCCTGGAAAGGCTAGGCTACATTAACGGTAGAATGATTGAAATGAAAATGAAAATATACAAATACATTTTAAATGGCACTTCTGTTTCAGAATAAATAAAGCTGTATTTAATTTTCCTTTTAACTGCTACTCAGGGTTTGTATGTGGACAGGTTGTAGCTCTTGTATGTCGATGTATGACTTAAGTGACACTGATACATGATCATGTCTGTGTTTTGTATTCGTATTAGTTGAGCAGATGTGCATTAGTGACCTGGCGTGAGAGATTCTTTCTACACAGTTTCACAGTATTTTTAAACTACCGTTGCTGTAATCTGCAAAATTATTTAGGGATTGGGGCTATTGTGAATGATTTTATGCTATGTTGACAATGGAAATGTTGGTGACAGTGACGGAGATGTGGTAGTTTTACTTTGTGTGTCTTCCCCTGCATTCTACGATTTATTTTTCAATAGGATCAAAGAAAAGAAGTGTGAAATTACCTGAATATTGAGTCCAACTCAGTCCGTTAGTTACAAGTGCCCGCTCACTTTTGCCCACCCTTACGAAAAATAAGTTTATTTAAGTGTGCTATTAGTATACTTCTTTTAAACAAAAAAATAGGAAAGTATACTTTCAGTTAGAGACCTGCGCGGGACGGATTTTTCAGTCCCGCTCCCGCAAGATTCTGTCCCGCACCCGCCCGCAGAAAGCCTGATAAGTAATCTACATAGATTTTGTCTGTAAAAGTGGCTACATTGCGCAACCCTTTAAATACTTGTTATAAATAGAAACTATGCCTAGCTTGCGTGTGTTAATCATTTTAATGTTATTAGTTGTTCTTTTTGCTTTTGTGCAACAGATAAATAACTATTTAATGTTTTAAACACTTTATGTTTAGATAATTTCTATTTTGCGGGAGTCCCGCAAATCATCTTATTCTCCTGCATCCCGCACACACACGAGTCTCTACCCGCCCGCACCCGCACTCGCCCATCAAGAGTTGGCCCGCGCCGCACCAGTTAAGTTGCAGGTCTCAACTTTTAGTCTATTTTTATGTACTTCTCAGAAATGGGCTTTATATACTTCTCAGAATATACTTAAAATGACATTTAAGTATACTTGACTTATATTGAGCTATACTTGTGTGCTCGAGAATCCTGTTTTCAGTGCTATACGGTAGGGGGTGGCTATAAACTTCTGTCAGAATTTCCCAAAAAAAAAACAAAATGTGCGAAGAAACCGAAACAACGATGCTTCAAATGTATTTCTACAAAACTCCAATAAAACAGCATCAAAACTGTGCAACGTTATGGAATAAAATGTCGAGCCATGAAGAGGTAATAGAGTAATAAATGATTGTCGGGTTGTGAGACTTAATCTACATTTGATTATCGTTCTGAATCCAGTTCATAGTTTTTTTTTTTTCAGCTTTTTGTTCAAAATCTTGTTAATTTCTTTATTTTTTATTAATTTTTTTATTTATAAAACTTACCCACATTCAAGTGTTAAAAAAAAAAGAAAGCTTGAAGCTAGAATAAAATGTTTTTGTTTACAAGCAGATACTCTGTTCTTTCTTTTGATGTTTTGTATTTTCAGATATTCATATAACAAAATATATACAAATTAATACCTAAATAGGGATGTAGTAGTATACTTAAAGTATGATGTTAAGTTCACTTAAAGAAAACTTACGAGAATACTTGCAGTATAAAACTACTAAAATAGTATTTTACTAAGACTGTACTTCAAAGTGTACTAAAAATGCTAAGTATTTAATTAGTAAACTATCAGTATACCTATATGTTCACTTTTAGTATAGTTGCAGTACAAGCTAAAATATTTTTGTAAACTAGTTGTGTACTTAAAGTTTATTACTGTTATACTTAAAAGTATACTTTAATATACTAGAAAGTGGGCCAATTAGTCCCAGGAGTATTGAAATAGTACACTTAGTACACTGATATGTTATAACTTACTACATAAAGTATCTGAAAAAGAACTGAATGTAATTAAGTAACTTATAAAATAAACTAAGTATACTACTTTCTGTAAGGGCAGGCCTGTCAAAAATAAAATGTGCCTACGCCAGTTCTATCAAACCTCTACAGTTAATCCAGAATGTGGCTGCAAGATTAGTCATTAACGAGCCGAAAAGAGCATGTCACACCGATTTGCACTGGCTACCAATACCTGCTCACAAATTCAAGGCTTTGGTTTATGCCTACAAAACAACCACTGGCTCTGCACCCCTTTATCTAAATTCATTACTTCAGACTTATGTGCCCTCCAGAAACTTGCATTCTGCATGTGAACAGTGCATTGTAGTGCCATCCCAAAGAGGCACAAAATCACATTCATGGATTTTTACCTTAACTGTTTCCTGCTGGTAGAATGACCTGCCCAACTCAAACCAAACAGTTGAGTCTTAAGACACATCTCTTCCATTTACACTTGACCCTCTAACACTAGAACTCTCTATTTTATTGCTATTCTATCTACTTGTTTTCTTTTTATTTATTAAAAAAAAATGTCCGGTGTATAAATATATTTGGGTATGTATTTTACTCTGTATGAGTATTGTGTTTGCCAGTATGTTCTCTCTCTCTTCCTCACTCTGCTTGCCTTGCAGTTAATTAGCCACACCTGATGCTTGCAAGGAGTGTGCTGTTACAAAAGAGCAGAGTGAACACTGCTTGAGGAGGTTCACTTCTCCCCTGCAGCAGACTTGTGTGTTCCAGATAACTAAGTGTAGACTTTTGAGTGTTGGTCTTCTTTGTACTGCAATTAGTTTGCACACATTGTAGCTTGTGTGTGCTTTGGTGTGAAAACAGTGTTGTAGCCCTTTTGCTATCAGGTAATGATCCTTTTCTTTCTTTCTACAATTTGTGTCCGTGCTAAAAACGATTGTATCCTTCTAATACTTTTCTTTTGAAAAATGTTCATCCCCGTTTTTGGTTAGTAAGGAAGTAGAGGGAAGCTTATGTTGTTTATTTCTTTTCTTTATACCTCTATAGGTCATTTAGATGAAAGCATTTTTATGAAATCCTCCATGTTCTCTATTTGTTTTTCCTTTTGGTTAATTTTTTAACTGTTCCCTCCTCTCCGAACCCTAGACTGGGAGAAGTTGTAACACTAACACTATTCTATTCTATTCTATCTACTTGTGCTCTTTTTAATTACTAGGAAAATAATAATAATAACAACTTCTCTAACATTAACTCTATCTATTCAATCTTTTCTGTCTACTTTTTCTTCTTTTCATTTATTACCTTGCTATGTGCAGTGCATAAGACTAAGCAGGACTTGTCACAACACATACATTGTTGCTCTTTTGTTGATTTTGATTGCTTCTATTATTCATTTGTAAGCCGCTTTAGATAAAAGCATCTGCTAAATGAGTAGATGCAATAGATAATATACTACATATTTTACAGTAACACATTGGCTCATAAGTTTACAGTGTGGGTTTTGAAATTCAGTTATCAGCGACGTGAATGCACTTTTTTTTGGAAGATAGATGGATCAATTTTCATGTTATGGGAGAGCTAAGCAGTTGAATTTTGCTAACTTAATTTCATTCCTACAGGACTTAGGCCAAGTCCCCAAGCCGCATGTCATTGCTCAGAGATCACAGCACACAATGAAAATAGAGAAAAACTCACATACATGTCAGCAACTGACTCTCCCCAAGTGCTAATCTTGCTTAGGTACTCTCATGGTGGACATAACATATACCAAGTTTGTTATAACCAGGGTGTGATTTGAGGGGAGATTTTTGATAAAGAATGTCATTAATGAACTTTTAATGTAGAAATTTAGACAGTGTAGACAAAGTGTAATTGCAACACTGTTAATTAAGCGTTTTCCCTCAATAAACTCCTAAACTCCTACTCCTGCTGCTAATCGATAGTAAGTTAGGTAGTTGGTAATAAGGTATGTTTAAGTATTGGGTAGGGTTAAGGGCTCTAGAATATGGTCATGCAGAATAAAGCATCAATACTGTATGTGCGTCATAAGTACTAATAAACAGCCAGTATGCGGTAACACTTTATTTAAAGGTGTCCTTGTTACATATGTTACATGTACTTACTATTATAACAACAATTAATTATGTATAATTACATGCAAGTAACCCTAATCCTAACCCTAACCATATAGTAAGTACATGTAGTTAATAAATATTACTCAGTATTTAAATGTATAATTACACTGTAACGCAGACACCTTAAAATAAAGTGTAACTGTATAGTAGTAATATGCATGCTAAGAAGCACACTGATAATAATGAATAGTAAATGATAATGGTAAAAATACAGAAAATAATTATTTTAACTGAATTAACTAAATTAAGTGTTTTAAAGAGTTAATTTATTGGCTAAAATGTAACAATTTACAAGCCACATGAGGTATTAAGTAAGTTGTCAAACATTTTGAACACATTTCTGCCATCTATCCTGACAGATATGTAGTATTTTCATTCCATCTTAGTCCAGGATAAGTCTTAGTGTCACACATGTTTTGCTAGCTTGCTTGCAACACTGAGAATAAAATCTCTTAACGCAAGATAAAACGACTCTAATGTTTTACTGTCACGAAAGAGCGGTGGCAGCATTGCACTGATTATAGACGATCTCACCTTATGTCCAGGACGGCAAAAACTGTTGAACTGCCATTTATAAAGACATACTAATTAGTGACTATTATCCTCATACAATAAATGAAAACCCTTTCTGATATTTTTTTGATCTGTCAAGACCATTAATAATGGTTTACGTATTGTTTTCTCTTTATTTCACTCTTCTTCTGTCCATATTCACTGTTGTTGTTGTTGTTTTTTCTACACACAAGCATCAATGTGCAATTAATCTACAATGACACGCTCAACCAACCTGCGTTAAAATCCCTGATGTGGGGCCAATTGTGTGGGAAAACCACAACCAAAACAGCAGTAAAAATTTGTATATTTGGTCACACTTTATATTAGGTGGACTTAACTACTATGTACTTATAAGTACAATGTACTTATTGTGTTCATATTGTATTGCAAAACACTTTTGCTGCTATTGAGGTGGGATACGGGTAAGGTTAGGGACAGGTTTGGTGGTTTGGGTTGGTTTAAGGGTGGGTTAAGGTGTAAAGAATGGGTCAACAGTGTAATTATAAATGTAATTACAGAAATTAATTACAGATGTAATTACATGCAGGTATTTTTAAAAATATAAGTACAATGTAAAAACATGTATGTACACAATAAGTGCATTGTATCAAATGATTAATTTAAATGTAAGTACATAGTAGTTAAGGCCACCTAATATAAAGTGTATTTTAACATTTAAAATACCAGGAACAGACACATTGCTGTAGAAGAACAACACAACTGTTGAGGTGAAAGTGAGGACAAACACAGTCAGAAAGAAAAGTAGTAATAACGAGATGACTAACCTAACCCACCTGAGCTCGGTTCGCAGGGGTCTATGTCCTCATCGTCACTGGGGCACTCGGCAGATGCCACCAACAAGTCATCAGTAGTCTGGAAAACAGATGGTATGAGAAAGAGGGGATGAACTATAGAAGAACTGCACACAGAATGAAAAAAGAGAAATGGGAAACTGAGCTTAATTGAATAGGTATACAAAGCATTAGATTGAGACTCTTTAGCTGTGTAAAGTGTAACAATAAACAAACAGATTATTATAACAGATTACAGACATCCTGACTATCAACATCAATGTGAATAACTATGCTACACTTGCTGGAAGGGAATTAAACAAAGACATTTTTATTTCTAAATCCACTTTCCATTTCTTGAAACAGACATTTTTCATGTTACACAAAGATTACACATAAACAATATTTGGTTACTAGCAAGCTACTTTGAAATTGAAAAGTTTATGAAAAAATAATTGGTGCGATATCCAACCTGGTCTCATGGCAAAACTTTTCCGCGAGACGCGAAATACGTACCAATAAGTACATAATCACTGCCGTTTCCAAAATAAATGAACACTAGAGGCAGTAAAACTCCTTTTATTCCTTTTCACACCAATTTACAGAGTTTCGATTAATAAAGCGGAATTTTCGCACAATTACTTGAAGAATATTATGTAATGACTTCAAAACAATTTTAATATGCTGGGAGATTTGAAAACTGATGCTTTTGAATGTTAGCATCGAACATTCATATCTATGGGTTTTCATGGACAGTAGGTTTGTTCGGTAGCTCACGGAGTACGGAGATACTTGAGAGGTGAGGAGCTCCGGTTCGACAAAACAGTTCAAATCTGCATATAAGGAAATTCAAATGGCACGGTTGCATCAGCAAATGCGTTTTTATATCCGTTTTGCGATTGTTAACACTATCGGGTAGGTTTAGGGTTGGGTTTGGTGTAGGCCAATACGTACCTGAAGCGTAATAAAATCGTGCCAGGGTTCACGTATTGAACCCGTGTTTCAGTGCCCATGTTTTAGTTTATTAGTGTAAACAGCCTTGATAATTAATGGCGCTTTTCCACTGCATGGTACGGCACGGTACGGCTCGGTACGGTTCACTTTTGGGGGGTTTTCCACTGGGTACAGTACCTGGTACCTGGTACTTTTTTAGTACCACCTCGGTTGAGGTTCCAAGTGAACTGTACCGTTACCAAAACGTGACGTGTAAACTGATCACGGATTGGCCGTAGAGAATCGTCACTACCTGCGTCACTGAACTTGCGACACAAACACAACAGAACCGCTAGATTTAACTTAGCACAGCCAGCGAAGGATCGAACGCAACTGTTTTGAACAAGCGCGCCTTTTTTAACAACCAAAAAGTGGCTGTTACGTTGTCTGCTGAGGAAGTACAGACGTTCCTCTCCTTGATAGCAGAGGAGCGGATCCAGTGAGAGCTTGATGGGGCGACGCGGAATGAAAAAGTTTTTCAGGAGTCGTTGCAACTATAACGACATGTGAATAATCCCGCCCACTCTAAAGCGGTACTGAACTGCAGAGGAAACACAAACCGTGCCGAGCCGTACCGTGCCGTACCACGCAGTGGAAAAGTGCCATAAATGTAATACTTTGTGCATTGCCTTTAGGTTATTGGCTCTTTGACTGTGAGCAGTTCCAACTGGCTTTTATTACTTATTCTTATAGCTTATATCAGTACTGCTGCAATTTTGTGCCAGGGTAGTTTTTTCTACTTTTACCCAGGTTACATACGATGCACCAGGACCACAATATCAGTAATTATGAACAAAAGTATTTACAGGTAATTGTACTCGTACTGGCATTAACACTAAAAACATCATGAATATTGCTGCAAAACAATACAAAAAAGACTGCAAATATTGCCACAATTTTGGAGAAACTCTGTAGCACATTCAGTAGTTTTGGGCCATAAAAATCTGAAAAAAGTCCAGCGAAATACTGATGGGACAGGTGGAACAAAGAAATGGAAAGGAAAGGGTGGAGGTCAACTAAAGGAATGAGTGGAGTTTTCTGACCTGCTGGGCTTCGCTTGCTGTGCTCGGTTTGATCTTGTGGTTGGAGGTGGTTGTGGTAGTGATCTCCATGACTGAGGTAGAGGTTTCAGAGCGAGAAACCGTAGCACTGGACTGTGGTGATATGGAGGACAACTGCACCTCCCCAACCAACCTCACGCTGCCTTCGATGCGGATGTTGGGGTCTCCTTCCACGGCCATGTTAAAAACCTTCAAACCATTGTAATAGAAACCAGACATTTGGCCTTGGAAGGCACGGCTGTGGTCTCTTTCCCAGCCCCCGATCTGGATGGTCATCTGGCTGTTGAAGATTGTGAGCTGACGGCCTGCGAGAGAGCAAAGTTAATGCAATACAAAAAAACTTAGTGCAGACTGAAGAGAAACATACGTGAGGGAGAGTGATGGAAATAATCACGCCTGAGGAACAGACGGATTATTCAGGTACTGGGGAATGTAAATGCCTGGTGATTTATCATGGCTGTAACAAAGGGATGCTTATGAAACACAAATAATAAAAAATAAAAGATAACAAAACAGTGGTAACAGGTTTAAACTGTGGCACTTTGCTAAAAGGCCTCTTTAACACTACCAATTATCAACAACTAGTTTAATTCCAAATGAAGTTTTGCAAAGCTAATCATTACTGATTAAAGTAACAAGAGGGAGAAGATAATTTTTTTTTGTCTGTTGTCATGGAGTTAAAAACATTTCGATGGCAGATGTTTACAGCTAACAATCAATCTGAAGGCAGCTTAATAACTTTATACACTTAAAAAAATTAATCTGATATGAATGTTATGTAGGTGTGCAGTATAATGATCAGAGTATGTACTATAAATATAACAGTAACAACCATGTCTGCCTTTTAGCAAGATGAGTTGGATTGGATGCAAATGTCAACAGGGTGGTCATGAAACAAAGGAAGACTGAAAAATAATTCAATTAAAATCAACAAGAAAAACAGTTGTGTATTTCATTTAAAAGATGAAATGATTATACATGCACTTCAAAGTTTTATTTTTTTTTCAGTGGATGTTTTGTCAATTTCTTAGCTACACGTAAATTTTTCTTAAAGGGACTCAAATGACAATTAATATTTGTTAAACATTATTTAAATATTATCGATTATTATATTAGTAATTATTGCTATGGTTATTATGATTATTAAATATTATCTAGTTATTATGGCTGTCTTTGTATTAATATGACAAAAAGGTACACAAATGTTCACATTATATTAAATGAATGTAAATTTATTATATTAACACAATTATCATTTTAATTTGGACATTTTGATTTTATGATTTAAAAGTTTAAATTACATTAAAAATGCTTTTTAACAAGCTTATTCAAACTTACATCTACAGTCCCTTTAACCAAAATTTATGACATAAATTAGTTAATACAGATCAGTACATTATTAAATAAGTTATTACAGTTATTACAAGCTACATTTATCTATTTAAAATGCATCCTTTAATTTAACTAAATGTTTAAATTATTGCTTTATTTCACATTTAATATATACTACTTAAAACGTATTCATTAAGTTTTATCAGTGTTTTTACCTTTGTCGAGTAGCCAATCATCAACTACTCGACCGAGTCGATATGGAATTCGCTGTCTAGCGATCGCCAGCCGTTCACTATCAATGTTTCCTTTAAAGTTTAAAGAGACATTTCATTGGTTACAATCCAAAATCAATGGGGAACTTTAAAATGTATTATTCGAGCTGTTAAAATGAAAACAATTTAAATCTTATATTAGATATATTACACTCCATTTCAGTTTATATACTGCGTGCATTTTCAGTTTAGTGAATTTTATGCTTGTTTATAAACCCAATGCAGAATTTATACAAACATAAGAGATCTTATATAATTGCAATTTACACCAATAATCCTGTTTGCAAAAGTTTACATTACCTTGATTCCTAATATAGTGTACTGCCTTCTTGATCATCAATTATTGTTTGCACCTTTTGTAATAGTTGAGTCCCTCAAACATAAGTGTGAAAAGCTGGATATCAACATCATGCAGTAACTGTTTCAATTCAATTATGCAGACGATGTGGAAAATCCAAAGAATGAGCAGTGACTGGAAAATGTTCCATAAGAACAGCAAGCAGCGTCACTACTCTAGATAAAGCAGGAACTGCCACAAAACATATAAAAGATACACAATATATAAAAAACCAAGGGGACGTAAACTGAGCAGGATAATGTGTGTATTTTCTTTTCTTTCTTTTTTTTTATGTAGACATATGGTATGTGAAATCACTAAGTCAGGGCAGTCCTAAATAAATAATGCTATTTTTATGATCTCTTTTTATTGTTAAAATGGTAAACAATTATTGTACACACACACACATTCTGTGCACATTTTACCTATATGATATAACCTAAAGATAAATTACCAGCATGTGAAAATAGGCTTTGTGAAACAAAGGACTACCAATAAGCACAATCAAATGTTGTACTCTGTCTATGCTGTCTATGTAATTTGTTTCCAACTTCTCTTTCACTTTCATTCAGTTCATCTTTTTAATAGTAATAATACACGATAAAAAGTATATTTTACTTTACTTTTTGCATTTGTATCTTAACAAATTAACATATTCCTGTTATAATTTTTCAAACACAGTCACATTATGCTACCAATGCAAAAATCATGATACTGTAAAATATAAGATACTATTAAGAATAGCAGTTTCAATCAACGTGGTGTCAATAGATGACACTATGGGAACTTCCCCCGGGGTAACAATTATATAATTCGATATAAATTATATAATATAGAATCACTCCAATTCCATGGTGCGCCGATTATCATCGCTCTCTGAGGCATTGTGTCACTCTCGTTCTGCATCTGCCGTATGGCGGGTGGACAGTGCCATGGATAACCTACCGACGGAGACAGTCGTGTACTGTTACTTTAGAGAAGGGGTACGTCTCCACCACAGACGTGTACGCCATTGAAAAGTACGTTACACTTTTCATCTAAATAATACATCCTCAGCAGTGCTGCGATGTTACCAAGTATTATACAGTAATAAAAATTAAAGATGAACACATTTATTTATAACCCAGTAATATAATTAGTAATAATAAGTAATATTTTAAGTATATTTTGATGCTTATAGTCTTGTATTTTATTTTACTTAAAGGGATGAATTCACTGAATTTTACAAAAATGATCAACACTAGTAATATTTATAATACATATCATATACTGTATTTATCTATTTTTTGAACAACCACTCTGTCAGTTTAGTTGTTTATTTATTTATTTATTTTTTCCCATTTTAATTTATATTGACTAGTATTTAGCTGTTTTCAAATATCACTTGAAGGCACTGTTCGTACTCTGCTTACTCATGGAATAAAGCTAAAAATGAAAAATTGACACTGCTTTATTGAATATTGTGGGAAGTGGTCTTAAAACTCTTAAAGCCATCATAACTCACTGAATCACAAGTTTTGGATTGTGAGAAAACTAGATCAATGAAAAAAATGCTAAGAATAAAAATCAAAGTACACTTTCATATTATGATCAAACTGTTTTGATGACTAGACACAATGTTTTTTAAATAGTTATTAAATATTCCAACATGAATAAATCAGACATTGCAGTCCTGTGCTGTTTTAGTTCGTAACTTCACGAAACATGCATATATCTCCAGTCATAACTGTTTCCTGAACACGGTCGCATATCCGTCATTTGAACCACATTAGTTCAACAATATAGTGCCATTGTTAATGACGTCACATGTGGTGGAGTAATAACTTCTGCTAATTAATTGATTCAAGATTTCTGAGATGCTGCTGTATTGAATATGGCACCTGAAGATTTATTTACTATGTTTTGTTCCCTGTCATTTTGCTTTATTTGATGTTTGATTCATGGCGGGTGTCCTCTTACGTCATACTCCGGGGGTTCCCTTCAACTCTTTGGTAATCCCCCCACTCTTCAAAAATGGTGCTTATTGAGGACACGCTAAAATGTATTGATTAAAATATATATTTAAATTGAATTGAAGATATAGATTGCACTGCATGTTAGCTTGCTTATTGTGCCCAATAGCATATTTATTTAAGCCCATATCCCTAGTTAACAAGAAACTATGCTTCTAACCACAAGTGGAGAGCTGTAGTTCCTACCACGTAAGTTTGCAAATATTCATTTGAACTGTGGTTTCGGGAAACACCAAATTGATGAACTATGCTGGTAATGACGGAACTTGCGACCATAGTTGGGTAATAATGCTTTTGGGAAACGCACCCCTGATCGATAGATATTCCTCATATAGCATAACACATTAAACCAGACGGGCACATGTGGCGCAGCAAAGAAAAACGGCGCTATGCTTCACGTTGCGTTTTTACTCTTAACTTCACGAAACATGCATACAATTGGATGTCATTATTTTCAGAAATAAAGTCGGATAATATAAAATAATTTTCAGATTAAAATAAGGCCAGAGTTACCATAACCTGCAGATGAGATCCAAAGATATTGCTCATATAACACATAAAACCCAATGGGGGCACTTCAGGCGCAGCAGGACAAACTGTAGTTTCGCTTTGCGCCTTTATTCATAACTTCATGAAACATGCATGCATCGTGGAAAATGGCATGTCATTATTTTCAGAAAATTCTCCCAATTAAAATGATCATACTATAATCTGTCATTTAGATCTAAAGATATTTGTCATCAAGTTATAGCACATAAAACCCCAAATGCGCACATGGTTGAATCTTCTCATGTTTTGTTTTACGCTTATCATATCATGAAACATGCTCCAATCGTGGAAAACAAAACAGGTGTCATTTTAAAGCTTAGAAATTCAGCTTTCGAATGCATCCAACCATTATGATCAACTCCTAACCAGTGCTGCCTAGTTCCTCTAAACCGGAGTGTACCGCCGGCGGGTGCCCCTTAGTGAAGAAAAAAATTAATAATCATATTTTTCAAACTCTCTGCTTTGATCAACACGAAATAGGTGTCATTTGAAAGCTTGGAGTCTGACCTTTACGATGCATGTGGCCACTTTGATTAACTCCTAAGTAGTGCTGAGTAATTTGCACATAAATAGAAAGTTTTTTCATAATTTATTATTATTGTATGGGGGTTTATCAGAGCAAACGTCATGGGTGTCTGGCATGTGTTAGCTTACCATTGACATGGAGGCATTATATTGACATTGTACAGAGACTGCCATCAAGATGACGTCTTTCATGAGAAGTCCATGGTTATTAGATCAAGACAACGCCAGGTCTCATTCTGCATGTGCTACAACAGCATGGTTTCATAGACAGAGTGAATGTGCTAGATCAGTCCAGATCTGTCTACTATATTGAACATGTATGGCCCATCATGAAAAGTACAATCAGGCAATAATGACCACAGACTGATGAGCAGCTGAAGTCTTGTTTAAAGCGAGATTGGGCAAAAATTTTGCTTGCAAAACTTTAACAATTATTATCCTCTATTCACAAACAATTAAACATTGTAATTAAAAGGAAAGTTGATGTGACACAGTGTTAAACGACAAACTGTCCCAATTTGCTTATATTTACAGATTACAGTTTATTTGGTCAGTGAAAACATTGAAAATCTTTTCTTTGCACTTTTGTCAATCAAATAAAGATTAAATTGAATTAAGATTTTATTATAAGATTTTGATTTTAATTAATTTTACAAAATGTTATTGCATTTAAAAAACTTTTTCTGATTTGGGGTTGTATTTCATCATGTCTATGAGATGTTCTCTTTTAAGGGAACTTCGAACTGTGTCCTCTAGGGGTCGCTATGGGGGGACGCCTCGTCGTGACCCGTTTCTGAAGCATACATTGAAAAAACACCAACAATACGTTGGCCGGCGACAGCCATGACATCACTACCGGTGCGACTATAGTATAAATAGGCGCCGGGTGGGGCGAACATTATTCTTCGGCTTCACTGACTGTTTTGTTTGCAGCGTGCATTTTAACGTGGTAAGAGCGATCTCTATCCTATTATTATGGCGAACACTAGCAGAACGTTTAGAGGATGTGTGCATCCATGTTGTCGTTGTTTAACATCTGATGACACACACGATCTATGCGTTTATTGTTGGGGCGAAGAGCATGCACGCGATGTCTACGAGGGGGCAATCGGCGTGCACTGTGGGCGTTTTTTCCAAGGGAAAAAGCTCCCCTCTCGTTTGTCTCTCTTTTAGAGGAAAAAGGGGCAGCTGTCTGCTTCCCGCGATTCAGGACCCGCCGCTGCTGAGGCACGGAGGAGAATTAACTCGTAGGGATCGCATGTGGATCTGGCCGATGAGTCTGAAGGGGGGTTTCCCTTTCGCGATCATCGGCTGTGCACGAGAGTGAGCCGCTGGAGGATTATGGTATTTCATTAACATTGTCTGATTCAGGAGCCAGTGCTCTGCTGGGTTCAGCCCAAAAAAGAGCAGGAAATGTCTGAGGAGGGCAAAAAAAACTGAGGCTGAGCCTTCCCAATCCTCCAGCCCTGCGTATGATGAGCTTTTGGAAATTATGGATCGTGCCACGGCGAGGCTTTACTTGCTGTGAAGCGGGTGAAGAAAGTGAATCTCGATGAACGTTATTTTACTGGCCATAACCATCCATCTCAGGTGAGCCTTCCTTTCTTCCTGATATCCATACAGAGACCGAGAGGAAATGGAAGAGGCCATTTTCCTCAGGCATCCATCGATTCAAGCATACGAGTTATGCCAACATTGAGACAATGAGCGAAAGCGGTTATGAGAAGATGCCCATATAGAGAGACACTGGCCAGCTATCTCTCTATTGGTGAGACGTCCTCTAAGACTCCCTTACTTGACATCTCGCTCGGATGCCAGGGAATAAGCAGCAGCAGCTGGTCGGGCTGTCGCTTCATTGCACACGATGGTGAGGCTCCAAGCATATCAGGCTGACCTGCTGAAAGAACTGGATAAAGGCGAGGGCCTTTCTCCAGATGAGGTAACGGAGTTGCGCCGCACCACGGATCTCGCTCTCAGTGCTATTAAGAAGGCCGCCTCTGCTATGGGCAGGTCCATTGTGGCTATGGTAGTGACAGAGAGACATCTGTGGGTGAACCTAGCAGATATCGGGAAAAAAAGAGAGGGGCTTTCTTCTCGATGTGCCGGTTTCGCCTTCCGTATTTTTTGGTACCTCCGTTGAGACGGTGGTCGTGAAGCTCAAGGAGGCAAAGGCGTGCTCAGCATCCTTTACGAAGGTCCAGGTCTGAGCCCGAACAGCATAGGGGTCCTGGTCTGTCTCGGTCTGAGGATCAGAGACGGGCACAAAAGGCTAGTGTCGCGACTCGCGCTCCACCTCCGCCTGCGGGTAGGGGTAGGAAGAATCGAGGGTCAAAGGGAGGTAGGCAAGACCTTAGGGATGTGATCCAGACATCTGGGTTTTACATCTGCCCATTTCTTCCCCTTTCTAATTCCCCTATAACCACCAGCACTCAACCTGACCGAGGTTAGGTAGGAACCTCCTATGCCTGCATTGCAGTCTCCTATGCTGGACCTATGATATTTTTGGTTGGTTCTATGACTTCATAGCAAACACCTTACTGATGGTCCGGACTAGAGGCTTCTCTGGAATCGCCTCTGGAATGGGGCTCCGGCGCGGGAACCATGGTGGATGAGTAGCACAAGGAGGTATAGCCCCTGTGGGACAGGCCAAGAATTGGGGGATGAATTCTAGGCTCTTGGTCGTATTCCCTTAAAGGAATCCATTATGATTCCAAGCCTTGAGCTTTACCCCGGGCCCAGGAGTCTGGCCCTAGCAGGTAAGTTTGGGTATGTAGCCTAGGCCTTTGGCCGTAGGGGATAAAGTCACGGACAGCTGTCCGACGTCCCAGGGGCAACTCACCATGAAAAAGGTTAAGTTTGTACTTAGTGCTCGCCATGGTTCTGGCAAGCACTCCCCTCAGCATGGTGGCGTGGGTATAACGTTCCCCATAGCGACCCCTAAAGGACACAGTTCGAAGTTCCCTTGAAAAGGAACGTATCAGGTTACTTATGTAACAATGGTTACCTGAGTAGGGAACAAGACACTGCGTCCTCTAAGCTTCCTGCCATGCTTCGAACACAAGCTTCAGATGAAGAAGTGAATGACATGTTTTCCCGTCGCCTATTTACACTATAGTCGCACCTGTAGTGATGTCATGGGCTGTCGCCGGCCAACGTGTTGGAGTTTTGAATGTATGCTTCAGACAAGGGTCACGACGAGGCATTCCCCATAGCGACCTCTAGAGGACGCAGTGTCTCGTTCCTTACTCAGGGAACCATGGTTACATAAGTAAACCTGAGGACGTTTTATGTCTTATTGAGGTCTATAAAAGTTAAAAATGTAATTATGAATATACATTTCAAAGATTTCTATGTACTCTAATTATATAAAACTATACTGTCAGTGCACCATAGTTATGCAAATGAAGTAGATCAATGCTTTTGTTTCAGTTCATAAGGATGGAAACCTATCGAAAAATGGTAGGCTTAAAATATTCCTTATCCTGTGGTTCCAATCAAATGTTTTATTATTATTATTATAAAATTTTTATTTAACATGGACATCACAGTTACATTGGACAAACCATATGCACTTGCTTAACCATATGCCTTGCTTAAAATTGCTAATTTTTTTTTTAATTAATAAAATAAAACCAATAACAATGCTAATAATAATAAATAATAATAACAATGTTAACAATAAAAGTAATAATAACAATACTAATAAAGAAAAAAGGAAAAATAAAAAAATATACCATAAAATTACAAAAAAGAAGGAAAAATACATTCAAAATTATTTACATAAATAAACTATAAAGCAAAGACAACATAATCAGACAATATCGCAATAATAATTTGGTATGATTTACTTGTTTTAAAATGTTTTTGGACAACAGAAAGATGAAGGCTGTGATATTAATGTTGTCCACTAGATGGAGCCACAGGATAAGGAATCTTTTAAGCCTACTATTTTTCGATTAGCGTCCCAAATATTATAAATTCATGAAACTAGCATCTTTGCTCAGAATGACTTTGTTCTCCATGTCATTTAATGTTGACGATCGAATGTCTAATTCATATCTAATATAAATACGTTTTTAATATAAAATATTTATTTCTGTTAAAATGACACTCTTTTATGTCGAGATCACAAGGAAACAAGAAATAAAAATCATTTATGCAGAAATCATGCATAGCCTCTTAGGGTTTCCGTACTTTTTGTAGCATCCAAGCAAACAGAAGGGCCTTGACTAATAAACTGAACATTAATGGGCTGTACTTCACTCCAACACCAACTTAACAGCTAAACAGAAGTTATCAAACATGAAATAGACTTTATTATGCAGCGATTATTATGCACTATTGCCACTTTTTTAGGAAATAACTAAATAAAAGTAATAGCCTATAACAAATACATGTACTGTAATGCAAACTTTAAATTTCGTTTAAGGTGATGTACATGGAGATGACGTATGTATCAGGCGTCTTGTAAGGTGACGCACCTTGTTCAGACGTATTTATCACACGTACATTTTTCAAATTAATTTATCACGTATGCCGTCATCAAGGCGCCGCCTATGATTGGTTCCAACAGTGACGTCGCCGCGGGTCTGTAGTCCGCCCGCCCTATAAATCCCATTCAAAATTTGACATGGACTGACGGCGACGGAAGGATAGACTGATCCTTCTCCTCCTGCTAAGCCTTAGAAAAGGCACAATCCACTCGCCATACTGCCGAGCAATGACAGGAGCACAGGAGTCACACCCTCACTCACACGTCCATGATGCTGTGTTTGCAACAAGAGGTGCCCTCATTGTGCATGTTATGCTCCTCATGTTGAATCGCTTATGGCAGTAGTTCCCAAACATGTTCCGGTAGGCCCCCCAGCACTGCATATTTAGAATTTTTTCAACCATTTTATGTAAAAATATTGTTAGAATGATATAATACACTGGTAACAATTTTAATTTAATTTAATTAATTTTTAAATTCATTTTAGTATATAATCAATGTGAAGCTTAAAAGTAAGTTTGGGATCCAGCCAAAAACCCAGGTATTTCATTTGATCCACTCTATGGAAATACGTGCCATCATTGCACAATATTGTTAGATTAACAGATTTTGATTTAAACATATGCTTTGTACCAAAGACCATGGTATGAGATTTAGATTTATTAAGTAATCATTTATTAGAACAGAACACTAAAGTCAGACTGAAGTATATTTAGAATTTGAGACAAATAAGGCCTAGAAGTATAAATGACAGTATTGTCTGCATAAAGATGAACAAAAGAGTGTAAAAGTATTTGTTACGTCCCGATAGTTGTGCCTGTGTGTTTTCTCTTTTTCCTCTTCCTCGCTCTGTCACTTTCTTAGGCTAAACCTCGGGACTGCTATTGGTTCAGAAAGTGGTCTGTCATTGTTAACATGTATGATGGTACTGTTTCTTGTATTCTTGTATTTTCGTTGGCACCACTTGTGACTGTTCCTGTGGGTTTATTACTTTATTTGATTTATGAAAATATTATTTATAATATATATAGATAAATATTAGATAAATGTAATAGTTTTTTTTCTCTGACTGTTATTTTGATATTGTCTGTTATTATTATTGTTATTCCATGTTTTTTTCTCTTTTCTCTTTAAATTGTAAAACAAACCCTCTATGTGTTGCGTTATTTTTTGCCACCACCATTACAACAAATATTGATTGGCAATCACAATGTTACTCCTCCTAACTCTAGACCTAAAATCAAGAAGATGTAATAGTATTAAAGGAAGATTGTTAACAAAAATGGAAAAAAAGAGAAGTGGATGCAATGCTGAGCCCTGAAGCACACCTCTGCTTGAAAAAAAAAACCCACCCCCCCCCCCACCCCCCCACCCGAATCATAACACTGTTTCATATGTTAAAGCTAAGGATTAACCAAAAGGAGCTAAAATATCCAGGACACTGTCCCTCCAGGAACAGGTTTGGACAACCCTAGCTTAGGCCTTTCCATTCTGTTTGTGTTCCTTATTTGGATCTATGGTTTTAGAAGGTTGAACAGGTTTTCTGTTTGAGCCGTTAAGAGTCAGCCTCATAGGAGGACTCTTAAAAAAGGTTTTGTTATTGGCTCTGACAACTCTCAAAAGGATTGGAGAATTGATCTGTAAATTCTTCCTGTATGGATTTTGCTCTCAACCTGGTTTAGGTCTTATTGCAACCAATGGCTAGGATATCTACACAAGATTATTTCCACTTTATTTCACTCTCAAGTTGTCGTGTTGCAGTTTTCTCCTCTGCCCTTTGAGAGGCAAAGGATAGCAGGGGCATCGCAACGGAGGGAAAGGGGAACAAAGTGCATAGGGCCCAGAGCCTCAGAGAGACCCAATGAATATGATTTTGAGGGGGCCCCACATCAAAATCTGTGTAAGGGGCCCAGAACCCCTAGCTACACCAATGCTTTATAATATGGTGTATGCAGCTACTGATGCAGATCAAAAGGAACATCTCGCTTATGTATGTAACCGTGGTTCTCTGAGTAGGAAACAAGATTTTGAAACATAGTTTGCCATACTCCTTAGTTTGTGCTACGACTGAGAAGTAATACAGAGAGTGCAGCCTTGACACAGTGCCTGACACAATGCCTCAGATGGTGATGTTAGCATTATCAGATAATGAATTGCCATGGGCTTCAGATAACTGTCTTGTGGGGGGTGTTCACATAGCATTAGCTATGACACTTTGTCTGGTTTTCTTATCCAAGGCTTTTTAAACTTGGCTATCTTGGTATCCAAGAGGCTTACTTAGAAATGTTAGGAACATGTTAGGAACAATGCCAACAACATACTTAAGCTATTTCATGAAAAATGAATCAACCAGTTGATGCCTAAGACTAAAAAACTAATTTTTTTGTAAATGAAACAACCTAAGCTTAAGACTAATGACAAAGTAACAGTGTCTATTTAGACTGAACATTCTTAGAATGGAAAGGGGCAACAGTTGTCACTGGGGCGGGGGCCCTTTCAAAAGGTAATTTTGCTCTGTAACATTTTTACTCCTAGAGGGTGCATATTAGTACCTTAATTGTACATATTAGCAACTAAAGTGAACATATTTGTACCCAAATGGCACATATTAATACCCTTTGAAAGGGTACTGCCCTTGTGACTTTTGTACAATATTTTCAGAGAGTGAATGGAAATAGCCCATCTTGTTGGCAGAGGCTATTTACACAAACTAAGAAATCCATCTGGTACCAGCTGCAGGGAGTAAGAATCGTCAACCAGCGACTTGCCAACCCAAGTTTGAATCTGCCTTTTTACAATCCCATTTGTCTATTTACTCTTAGTGCAAATATAGCACCTACATTCTATTTGCAGTTAAAGCACAGAAAATACAGTTATTTTATTTACAAATAGCATATATCAGTATTTGTGTTTATTTACTTTTAACACTTTTTGCACTTACTGCAAATAAACTCTAGCACCAATTAAACGTTTGAAAGTGATTAAATTCAAAATAAAAGTATTTGGAGAGATTTTCTATTTTGTACCATGTGTCTAGCTAGATCACCAGTTCCAGAAAACTGGAAAAATTCCAACCCATTCTGCTTCTTTATTTTCAGTGAACACTGAACAACTGATAAACTGCCAAGGACAGGGCCATTTACTAGTGCATTGTGTCCACACAGAGCAGAACAGGATCAAAACAATTAAAGCCTTGACAGATCTTGGGCAGCACTTCCTCTACAGATGGATGGCAAGTATCGCAAAGGATTTTCATTATTTCTTCATGCCTGGAAGGCCAGACTTTCATCATTATTTTCTTCTTGCCAGCAACAATCAGCAGACACTTATATGTACTGTATAGATCTTTCACTGTTACACTGTCACTGTTTCAACCTATTTAGTTTTGTAAGGTGAACCTTGGTGGACTTGTTGAAACTGAGAGAGAAAACTTGATTGTAAATGTCTTGCTATAGAAAAACTCTCATGATGTGACACAGAAATCCTGCTGACACAATACCATTAAAAACAAACAAATACACAAAAACTTCCTCTCATAATGTGAGTGTTGCCTGACTAGTTAAAGGACTGAAACTGAAAGCACACAGTCTGTGAGTGCAGCTCATTTTTGTGTTCTTGAGTGAGGAGAACAGAGCATGTACAAGTGATTTGAGTGCCTGAAAAGACGGTCCACTAGAACACATCTATCTACATATACAGACAAAGGAATATATTTCAAAATGCTTGCATGCTCAACTGTGTGTGAGACAGAGGGGAACATTTCCAATTAAGTATACCCAAGTCTTTAGCCCATCTTTCCATTAAATTATGAACAACAAGTTAATTACATGGGAAAACTACAAGTGCTTCACCCAGTTAACTAACTACACATACGTGCAGTATTCAGAAACAAATTCATGTCAACTAAACAGTCATCCAGTAATGTTCCAGGCAGCTAAGGCAGGTGTTGTTGGGGTGTGAAGTGATGGTCTCACCTGTGGGGTAGCGCTCAATAACAGGTAGATCGTCCACCTGCAGTGTGGCATTGCCGCCACTCCTTGTGAACTTCACTATATGGTACTTTCCATCATTTACAAACTTTGCTTTCTCCTCGATGTTGATGTCCTCTGTGCCCACATTAAATATAGCCGCAATGTAGCCATTTACCTGGAGGAAAATCAAAGAGAAACAGGTAGAAACTTGAGGTTTAATCTATGCCCTCTTGTACATAACCAATGATGAAGTCTGGATGGTTGAAATTAGCATCAATATAGAAAATGAAATCATTATAATCATATCATATTAACAACTTGTACATTTACTTGCATTGATTACTCATAAAATGTGGCCTGGTCTTCATCTTAGTCACAGTTATTGACAAACACTATCTAACTTACAAAAGCAAAATGCTTGCTGGAGAAGCAAGAGACTGAATCAGCAACAACCTCTACCAAATCTGTCCTGTAGCTGCACTTGCCCAACATGAAGGATGAATTTTAGACTATTCCTCACTACAGCTTCTCTTGAGCTTGATGTCTTTAGCCGGTTTCACCAGCTGGACATAAAAAAGAAAAAAAAAAGTTGTGTGTAAGCCCTATGCCAGGCTTAGCATGCAGCTAACAAAAATATGCTTTACTAACATTTCCATTGAGCTATGAAAATTTTTTAAAAGTTCAAAATGTCCAGCTATTTTTTTCAGAAATTTTTTCTTGGTTATGTGAACATTAGAGGAACATTCCATTCTATTATTTTGAAATGTTATGAGCACGTTAGATTTGAATGTTTAAGACACAGTATTATTTATTTAAAGTGCACTTTTCTATTGGTTATGTGAACATTTGAGGAATTGTATGTGATGATGGGTGGAGAACCCCCTCCTAAAAAAATCATCCTACAACACTATAGTCGTGGATGTAATGGATGTGACACTTCGTCAGCTTTCAACAGGCTAAGAGTGTCACGGTTCATGGTTCACTGACCCATTTTCACTCTGTGTGTGTATGTGTGTGTATGTGTGTGTGAGTGGGTGTGTCGGTGATTGCTGCTGACTGTTGATCTGCGCCAGCTGTAGCTCATCAGCTCAGCTATATAACACCTGTGCTATCCATCCTGTGTTGTCAGATCGTTCGGTATTCCCGCTGTGTTCAGTTCTCTGTTCCTGTCCGTCGTCTCATTGGATTTCGGTTCCAGGATTCGCCCCCAAGGATTGTATGTTCCTGGGATATCCACGGGTGCCCACTTGCATCCCTGCGCTACCAAGAGTGACTATATCCTGCACATGCCTTGTTTGACTCTTGCCTTTGGTCTGGTTGGGACCTTTTCCTAATAAACTGTTATATTTCACATTCGCAATTGAATCCTCCTTTTGTACCCGTGACAAAGAGGCTGTGACACTACCTATATACTGTAGATCTAATGAAAGCTGATGTCAACAGAAGGCTTATATTTGAAATCATGTGTCACATTATTATGCATCATGCTCATTAAGCTTTAGCATTCCCAGTGAAGGCAGCAGATGGAGATCTCATCACAGAAGAACGCACCAAGCTGGAGAGGTGGAGGGAACCTCAAGATCATCCTGAACAGGCCAGATCCACCAGCGTTTGCTGACATACCAGAGGCAGAAGAGGACTTGGGACATCAACATTGGTAACATTACAGTAGAAGAGGTCAGGGAAGCCATTAACAAGCTGAAGAACGGCAAGGCTCCAGGGCTGGATGGTGTGTGCCCTGAAATGCTCAAGGCAGAAGTACAGGCAGTTCTTGAAGTGGGCTGGTACGCACTGGTATGCAGTACCGACACTTCGATATTTTAGTCTTTAGCGTACTGACACTTTTTCATGCATACCGGCACTTCTGATATGTTGCTGGTACTCAGAGTCAAAGCATCAGTGTCTGGGTGATTAGAAATGACACTATATAAATCACACTACCAGGAGGAGTAAACTATCGGTCTACCTATACCTTCTTCTTGTTTTTTTTGTAGACAAATCACTTTCTGAGCAGAGTCGGTCTAACTCATCAGGAGGTTTCGATGTGCGGGGCGTGAGACCATAAGGGGAGGCGCACATGAGTGGTAGAATAATAATAATTATTGATTACTCATTTGAATCAGTACATTATAACGAAAACAACACCTTAAAAATGAAAAGAAGCAGGTTTTTGCGATCACATCATTTTAAACCGGTTCAAATCTGGAAAGTCTATGGATCCAGTAAGCGAATTCAAACAGTAAGTTCAAAACAGCGCTAAAGCAGAGAAAACATGGACAATTTCATAAGAGATGGCGGAGAGAATAGTGACTCTCATCCAGATGTCAGTAAATTATTATTTTCAGCGTGTATTTGGCTTAAAGGCAAGATTGTTTTAAAATGGATGCTGGCGGCTGAAGGTATTTTAGATTATGCAGTGGTCAGAGGTGATTCTTCTGATGATACATACATTGTGAATTATGAAAATTAAAAAGCTTACGTGATTTAATATAAAAAATAATAATTAAATGGAGGGGGGGGGGGGTGAGTACCGAAACTTCTTTTTTTTTTTTTCACTTCAAGCAGTGAAGATGCCACGATCTTCGCGCATCCTACAGGACATTTGGGAGAAAGAGACAGCCCCAGAGACCTGGAAAAGTGGCATCATCGTCAAGCTGCCCATGAAGGGGGATCTTGGGGACTGCAACAATTGGTGAGGCATCACCCTACTCTCTCTCACCAGCAAGATCTTCAGCCATATCATAGCAGCGGTGGACGGCATCCTTCTGCAAGAACAGGCTGGTTTCAGGAAAGGATGGTCATACATTGACCACATCTTCATTCTACGCCAGATCCTGGAACAGCCCATTATACCTCGTGTTCATCAACTTTGAGAAGGCCTTTTGCAGTCTGCATTGTGCATCACTCTGGAAGATTCTACGACACTATGGCATTCCAAAGAAACTGGTCAACGTCATCCAGTCACTATACAAGAGCTTTGCGTGTCGTGTCATCTACAATAGTGAGCTGACAGAACCTTTTCCGGTGGACACCGGAGTGAGGCAAGGCTGCATCCTATCTCCAATCCTATTCTCCCTAGCCACTGACTGGCTGATGCGTAGCGTCACCCAAGGAAAGCGCCAAGGCATCCAGTGGACCCTGACCTCACTTCTGGAGGAAGTGGACTACGTCGATGACCTTGGTCTGCTATCTCACAAGCACCAGGACATTCAGCAGAAGACAGAAAAATTTGGTGAAATAGCCAGTACCATCGGGCTAAACGTCAACAGCAAGAAGACTAAAGTCATGAGGAAGAATGCCACAGTCAGTACTCCTGTCAACATAGATGGAGCACCTTTGCAGGATGTGCAGAAGTTTGTCTACCAGGGCAGCAACATGACAGCAGATGGTGACTGCGATGTTGAAGTGAATGTCAGAATCAGTAAGGCAAACCAGGCATTCGCCATGCTCAAATCAGTCTGGAGATCCACCAACCTGAGCTTTCACACCAAGATCAGGATCTACAAGAGAAATGTCCCGAGTGTTCTTCTCTATGGCTCAGAATGCTGGAAGGTGACAGTAGCCATCGAGAGAAAGCTGGAGGTCTTTCAGAACAAGTGCCTAAGATGGATTCTCAGAGTCTTCTGGCCGAACAACATCTCCAACGATGACATCAGGGACAGGACTTGAGTCAGTGCGAGAGTCAGTTCAGTCACGCCGATGGAGGTGGCTTGGTCATGACTGACGCATGCCAGCCGACTCACTACCCAGAACAGCCCTGAAATGGACACTACAAGGAAAAATAAACTGCGGGCGACTGAAAGAAACATGGCGAAGAACAGTTGAGAAAGAGCTGAAAAAGAAAAGGGCTTACTCTCCAGACGGCCCCCAGGACTGCGTTAGACAGAACGAAGTGGTGCAGACACCAAACGGAGCAGAGAGAAGTAAGTAAGCAAGTCATTAAGCTTGCTAACTCCAGGCCTATTAATAGGATATCAAAATCTAAAATATCTAGAATTTCAGAATCAATAAACATTAGAAAAGCCTTTTTTTTGCATTGGAATAACCATAGTGGCAATGTTCTGCTCTGTGCTACACAAGATAAAATCACTCCACTAACATTTAGTTTGTATTCTTTGCTCCCACAGGGGTGGATCACTAGAAGTTGCATCAGTTTCTGCTCCGGGTCCAGCTTGTATCCCACTCCCACCTTTTGTGTTGCTTAGCGACTATACTTCAAACTACATCCTACACCAGCCTGACAGCGAGAGACACTGCTGCCTGCAACTTCATAGTCATTACTTTACTGGATATGTTTACATGCAGCCTCATAATCTCTTGATAATCAGATCGATACCTCAATCAAACTGAAAAGCCTTCATGTAAATACCTCAGTCAATCTAACTGAGCTTGAAATACATTTGAAAGGGTGTAGATCTTAAATCTGTTAAACAGGAAAATATTGGACATGTAAAATATCTTTCTTCCAAAAGATCACATAGATAAATAGGTTTATATTTCATGTGCTTGCAGTTCATCATTAGCCACGCCACAAGAATCAACCTCGCATGACTAAGACAACTGTTCACAAGGCTTAAAGAGCTTGCGGTGTGCCGTTCTTAGACACAGGCCACAATGAGAATAAACGCCCAATATATTTTTTGAGTATATTTTTTCTTGTGAGCACACCGATGTCACAGATGAGTATTTAACTGTGGAAAGCAAATATACGATTCATTGTGCAGCACTGACCCGCTTGTCCATTCTGTGACACAGACAATAAGTTCAATAATCAGCAGAAAAGAAGCAAAACCCTACCAACAAATGCCAGAGTGGACCTGGAGCAGTGGAGTGATTTGATTACAGGATTACATCCGCTCATATCCAGTGCTCTGCCTGCTAGAGGGCAAAGGGGCAGAGGCTCAGACCCTGCAGCCAGCCACTTTTGCAGTCCCATGCTGCTATGTTCATTCATCTGTTTATTTACACCTTAATTAAACATGGCAGCAGCGAAAATAACTGGTCAGTGGATGAGACTGGATATTTGCAGAAGATCTCTCTTCTGAAACTAATGCACATGAAAGTTTTAAACGGCCAACAAATTTGGTCATACATAGTCCATTGTATGCATGCCCCATATTGTATGTTTGTTTGTACACTACCAGTCAAACGTTTGGAATAATTAAGACCTTTTAAAATTGATTTTATGCTCACCAAAGGCTTGATCAGAATACATTAAAAAAGTAATATTGTTAAATATTATTTCAATTAAAAGCAACTGTTTTGTATGTGAATATATTGTAAAATGCAATGCATTTCTGTGATGCGCAGCTGAATTTTCAGCATCATTGCTCCAGTCTTCAGTTTCACATGATCTTCAAAATCATTCTAATATGCTGATTTTGCTGCTCAAGAAACATTTCTGATTATTATCAACGTTGAAAACAGTTGTGTTGCCCAATATTTCTGTGGAAACTGATACATTGCCATTCAACATTTTAGGGTAAGCTTTAAAATAAAATAATACTAATATGAAATTCATGTTTTTTCAGTATGAATGTATTAATCATATTGTCTTACAAAAGGTTGTCTTACCTTTATATCCATCAAAGCAAAAATATGTCATGGTTTCCACAAAACAGTTTGTAACATTGATAATAATACAAATGATTATTCAAAGGGTCAATTCACCTCAAATTAAAATTTGCTCTCAATTTGCTTACTTTCAGCCTATCCAATATGTAAGGTTTTTGTTTGTTTGTTTTTTTTCAGTAGGACAGAAAAGGTTTTTAGCTGAAACTGGGGTTGTTGGTGATTCATAAAGTGCAAGTCTGTGGCTACCCCTGATTTTGAGAACAAAAAAAGAATATTAAGGAACATAATATTAACATCCATGGCTTCTGACGATACAGTGAGATCAGGTGAAGTGAAACTATCGGTCTGTGCAAGAAACATTAAAACATTATTTTACAACATTATTGCCTGTAATCCAGAGTCTCAGACAAACGGTCTGGAGTGATGACCGGTTAGCGAACAAATCGTTCTTTTGAACTGGTTCTTTTTGGTGAACTAGTTGAAGAAGTTCATCAAATCGGACTGAGTAACTTGTAGATCAAGTGTTTCAGACACTTCAATCAAAACTCACTTTCGGATGCCTGGCAGTCACTCTGACTGGAAATGAGCAAAATAGTGGCATATCTGATCCTATGATGAATGAATTGATTCAGACACAGTTTGTCTTGGACCGAAGACCAATGAGCCGCTGATATGCGCATACGTGAACTGAGAGCTTGAATGAAGAGGTGAAATTAAAGTGTTTATGGTTTCTCAAGGTGAGTTGATTTAGATTAGTTAATTCACTGGCTTTAGACTTATAAAACAATCACTTTTCACATCATTATTGGGTTATTTAATAATAGAATTGCACGTGACATCATTGCGTGATTACACAAAACACAAACTAGTTTGTTTGTTTGTAGTTTGCTTTGCATCGTGCCTAACAAACATGCATGTGAGTGTACAGTGAGACTGTTAGAATAATATCTAATGAGCTCTTATGATACAAGTTTATTCTTTAGGATAGAGAGTGTAATCCATACTGGTGTAAACCATTGATACAACATCTAAAAGCAATTCTGAGAACAGACCTGCACTGTTACTATGGAAACAACAGTGACAGTGATGAGAGTAAGGAGATGCTCTAACACAGTTAAAAGCACACTCACCCCTCAAAACTGCATCACACACACACACGCACACACACACATGCTTGATAATAACTGCATGTATGATGACATAATCACTGTGTCCTTTGAGGCCAGAGTAAACTGACTGTCAGCAGGGAGTTGAAGCGGGCAGAATCACGTGCCAGAGTCACGGCGCTGTGATGGGAGTTTGGGTCTATGTGCGTGTCTCTGTCATGCGCAGCAGCAGGTTTCATCTGGCTATGTAATGTGATCTGTGTAAGTTCATGTCAATGGGCAGGTGTTTTAATTGGTGTGCTGGGAATTGCGTGCGACAGACTTCCCAGTGGAGCCGCGGCAAAAATAAACATACGCTCAACATGCTGTGGAAATCAGTGATGGCTGACAGGCATGAAACACAACACAGAGCAAAGAACCCATGAAAGAGCCTTTGGATGAATTATCAATCACAGATGAGCACAAATCTCTGAGCATCAAGATGCAGTAGAACCTCAAACTGCAAATTTTATAGAATCAGAGCTACTGCAAACACAGCATAAAAAAAAGAAATAGATATGTGCAATTACAGTACAGAAGGCAAAATGCATTCACCCTGTCATAATCTAGACTGAAAAACAACCTCTTCGGTACTCCTCGGGGATGAGTAGTATTCACTATCATTCAATTAAAGGTATAAACACTGATTTCATGAATACACTGAACCTCTAGCAACCTGTTGAACAAAAGCACTTTTTCATTTTTTTTTTTTGTTGTACAAATTATATTTGAATAAGTTAACTGTGGGCATTTTGTTTGCTCAGGAAAATGGTGCTTAGCTTTATTCAGTACTGCAATATAAGTATACACCATTCCGGATTGAAGGGTCATATACAGTGGGGCAAAAAAGTATTTAGTCAGCCACCAATTGTGCAAGTTCTCCCACTTAAAAAGATGAGAGAGGCCTGTAATTTTCATCATATTTATACCTCAACTATGAGAGACAAAATGCGAAAAAAAAAATCCAGAAAAAGAAATCACATGTAGGATTTTTAAAGAATTAATTGGTAAATTCCTCGGTAAAATAAGTATTTGGTCACCTACAAACAAGCAAGATTTCTGGCTCTCACAGACCTGTAAAATCTTCTTTAAGAGGCTCCTCTGTCCTCCACTCATTACCTGTATTAATGGCATCTGTTTGAACTCGTTATCAGTATAAAAGACACCTGTCCACAACCTCAAACAGTCACACTCCAAACTCCACCATGGCCAAGACCAAAGAGCTGTCAAAGGACACAACAAAATTGTAGACCTGCACCAGGCTGGGAAGACTGAATCTGCAATAGGTAAGCAGCTTGGTGTGAAGAAATCAACTGTGGGAGCAATTATTAGAAAATGGAAGACATACAAGACCACTGATAATCTCCCTCGATCTGGGGCTCCACGCAAGATCTCACCCCGTGGGGTCAAAATGATCACAAGAACTGTGAGCAAAAATCCCAGAACCACACGGGGGGACCTAGTGAATGACCTGCAGAGAGCTGGGGCCAAAGTAACAAAGGCTACCATCAGTAAAACACTGCGCCGCCAGGTACTCAAATCCTGCAGTGACAGACGTGTCCCCCTGCTTAAGCCAGTACATGTCCACGCCCGTCTGAAGTTTGCTAGAGAGCATTGGATGATCCAGAAGAGGATTGGGAGAATTTCATATGGTCAGATGAAACCAAAATAGAACTTTTTGGTAAAAACTCAACTTGTCGTGTTTGGAGGGGAAAGAATGCTGAGTTGCATCCAAAGAACACCATACCTACTGTGAAGCATGGGGGTGGAAACATCATGCTTTGGGGCTGTTTTTCTGCAAAGGGACCAGGACGACTGATCGTGTAAACGAAAGAATGAATGGGGCATGTATCGTGAGATTTTGAGTGAAAAACTCCTTCCATCAGCAAGGGCATTGAAGAATGAAACGTGGCTGGGTCTTTCAGCATGACAATGATCCCAAACACACCGCCCGGGCAACGAAGGAGTGGCTTCGTAAGAAGCATTTCAAGGTCCTGGAGTGGCCTAGCCAGTCTCCAGATCTCAACCCCATAGAAAATCTTTGGAGGGAGTTGAAAATCCGTGTTGCCCAGCGACAGCCCCAAAACATTACAGCTCTAGAGGAGATCTGCATGGAGGAATGGGCCAAAATACCAGCACAGTGTGTGAAAACCTTGTGAAGACTACAGAAAACGTTTGACCTCTGTCATTGCCAACAAAGGGTATATAACAAAGTATTGAGATGAAATTTTGTTATTGACCAAATACTTATTTTTCACCATAATTTGCAAATAAATTCTTTAAAAATCCTACAATGTGATTTTCTGGATTTTTTTTCTTCTCATTTTGTCTCTCATAGTTGAGGTATACCTATGATGAAAATTACAGGCCTCTCTCATCTTTTTAAGTGGGAGAACTTGCACAATTGGTGGCTGACTAAATACTTTTTTTCCCCACTGTAGCTTGTGGTTCAATCTTTGCAGCATTTCCTCACCGCATAACACCTGCAAACCACTGACCTGAGATAGACACGATTATGATTTCTATCTCTATCCCATTTACTGAACAATCAAAAATCTTCTATTGGTCTTCATCTGAAATGCCCACTCTGTTTGCTCAGGTCTGTTTTTCTCTTTCAGCACTGTTCTTCTTTCCATCCTTATTCCACTCCTTCCACTGAAACACACTGCCTCACAAACGCCCTAAAGGACGATACCCTCACAGCTGACTGATCTGCTCCAGAATAACATCACACCTGACATCTCACTCACCTCTGGAAGAGCCACATGGGTATGCAAACCCATACCTGTCCCTCCACTGGGACAAACACCCTGTCATTCTCAACAATAGAGATGGGAACACTAAAGAATTGAACAATTATGGTTCTTATTCAATTACAGTTTATATGAAGAATATCTTGCCGTTCTTTTTAACATAATAAATGTGAAGCTGTTAACAGCTGATATGGTGCTTTTGCATCCCTTCGGAAGCTTGACATCTACAGTCCCTATACACTATAATGCATGGAAAAGAATCCCTTTCAAACTCTGCAGCATTTTGTATAAATTCATTCTTCAATTTAAAATGTTATAAAATACAGATTCATAAATGAATTGATTCCCTGAGAGGAGACATTTGACATGATGTCAGTAGCTGATGCTATGGGGAAAAACCTTTCTCTGAGATTGACTAAAGCCTGTTAGTGAAATTCACTAGCCAATGGCATTTGAGCATACAACTTTGGCATGGCTCATAGTCTACTGTATATATAAAAACACAAACGACATCTACTTAGAATCCTTCAACTGAATCAAAAAGAGCAAAGCTCACCCTTGTGCAAGCAGAGTAACATGGCCAGCGTGTGCAATGTTTCATTCTCTCATCTCAAGGAATCAAGGTTACATGAGTAACCGGATTCGTTCCCTTTTAATATTGGTCCACTTGACATTGTGTCAAAAGCTTATGCTATGGGGACAGTATAAGATCATGGTGTGTTATCAGTGCAGAATTGACCCAGCCTAGCAGAGCCGAGTTGTTAATAAGCATAAGCCACCTCAATACGGTTACCTAAACATGCTATTGTGGCAGTGACAATTGCATGCACCATTCAGAATTGCATAAGCACACCAGATAGCGGCAATGAATATAGCCACACTGAAGTTTACACTATGACCTGATTGAAAACGGTGGCAGCTGAAGCGTAGCTACACACACACACACACACACACACACACACACACTCAAGTACAATCTGTACTACATAACCTAGTTGAAAGCAATGACATCTCTGGCATTTTCTATATTCTCAATTCTAATCCACTGACAGCGATATATGGTGTCACTCAGGAAAAAAAATGTGACGACTTGTCGGTATTTCAATAAGACATGCTAAGTGGTGAACCTTATTAGCACTAAGCAATCACAGTGTTTAGTGGCGTATGGTAGCAAACACTGCACACAGGTTATCGAAATAGAGCCACTTTAGGAGATGATGTATCCCGCTTACATAGACAATGACAATAAGAGCCAACTCGCTAATTGTATTGAGGCCTGATGGTTTATATATGACTGTGCTTCCTGTACAAACAAGGAAATATTGGTTCTGTACTTCTGTGTGCCAGACAAACTACAAGGAGCTCCAAATAGTTGACACATGTCATGCTTTCCCCACACCTGTCCAGATGCAGCTGCACCAATATTACCCTTGGTAGGTCGCCAAAAACATGGCATCATTCCCTTCGTCTGAACCACTGAACATGGCCAAACTGTGGTCTCTTGTGGAGGAATAGAGGTCCGCTCACGTGACGAGCACACTTGAAACTGCAGGATCGGGAGAGTGAGAAGAATGCAGGACCTGAGCCGGTGGGAGCTCATCAGCATAAACCTCCTGATCCGCTCTGCTGTTGGGCTTTCACATTTAAATCGAGTGCTTCCCTAGAGCACAGCGTCCTGAGACTTAGGCACTCACAGTGAGAGCAGTCTGTCTAGTTAAGAGTGGGCTCTGCAACAGCAAGGCTCAGGAAGATGACACAACTCTCTTGCCTATCAGACAGCTGGAAGGGACCTTTGTAAGAAAAACACTCACAAAGCAACACTTTGAAAGAAATTCCCTTCGCGAGTAAATTTTGCTGTTGTAGCTATATATGTATGCTTTAATATTACTAATATGTTTTTAAATGTAAAAATCCTTCGTACATTTCCAAGATCCATGTTTTTTTTTTCTTTCTTTCTTTTTTCTTATGAAACTTTTTTATGATACTGACTTTATGTGAAGTCACAACTTATACAGTGTAAAATCTGGGTCCTGTAGCAAAACCGTTCAGAACCACTGCACAAAACAAACATTGGCATATGCATTCATTGTCCTTTGATTAAGTTATGGTATTCAGTCTTTCTCTTTCATTGCATTCCATTGAGAATGCAAGCTCATGTCTCTTTACTAAATCTCATCAAAAATATCATGAACTCAGAATAAGAACTGGTTTTGATTCCCAACTCTACTCAGCAAACATTTAAAGGGGTCATATGATGTGATTTCAAGTTTTCCTTTCTCTTTGGTATTACAAGCTGATTGTGCATAGATAAGAACCCTGAAGTTGCAAAGACTAAAGTCTCAAAACCAAAGAGATATTCTTTATCAAAGTTAAGACTCTGCCACGCAAAGTAGATGCATTTATGAATCTTTAAGACTACTTACAACAGAACAGCAATGCATTTTATGGATGACCGTTTCGTGAACCTAGGAGAGGAGGGAATTCTGACTTTACTATGACAATCTGCCGCTTCTGAATCAACTACTGTTTTGTTATTATTTTAAGTATTTGCTATTGATTGTTCAAATGCGGAGTTTTGCGCTCGTGTGTGTTTTGTGTTTTTTTGTGTGTGTGTGTGTGAGAGAGAGGAGAGAGAGAGAGCGAGAGAGGAGAGACAGGGTCACATCACAGTGGAGTCAGCTGTCTTTAACCGTGGCTTGTGTACTGCAAACACTACCAGCTTCATCACTGTGTCTGTCACTCGACTCTGTTCCCCTTTCGGGCTTGAATTGATGGTAAAACTAATGACATTATTAATTGTCTTGATATTTATTTTGAAAGATGAAGCTGTGATTATGGTAAGGGGCGTTACGTTTCTGACGAGTGCTTGCGGTGTTCGGGTTAATCACAATGCACTGGGTCAGCTGGCAGCTGACTGCGTTTGTTGGAAGGAGGGACTTTGTTGAAAACGACGTGTTTGAGAGAGGCGGGGCATAGAGGACCTCAATAATGTACAGTATTTGAAAAATAATGTGGTTTTGAACATTAAAGCATGTCAACATAATCTGATACACCAAATACACACAGTAAGGATCTTAAAAACATCATATGACCCCCTTAACAATGAATGCTGCCTGGTAAGTACTTCTTTTAATTTTGCATCTTCCTGCTTACTTTTTCTAACACTCTTTTGGACCACATTCAAGACTTCCTGTTGTTGCATCTTCTCGCAAACTGCAACAATCTACACTGCAATCTAATTAGCCCTGCATTCCAGTTCTGCACCTCTTTTAAGTGCTATGCTAGTCAGCATTAAACAAAGCCGACTTTATTATTTAGGCCTTTGCGCTACGCACTAAGCTCTTACATCTGGACCTGAATTTGACCAGAGGACACAGCACCCCCTTGGCTGCCTCTCTTTGACAGCTTTCTCTTTCTCCTTCTGTCATGCTGGAAGAGGTGTGGGTCTACTTCTCTTTGTAGACTGGGAATAGTCAAACTGTCTCTTTTCTGTACAACAATAAGTCTTTGAGTTTCATGTATTTACTGTCACATTTTCTATAAAACTCAACGTTGTCATCATTTATCACCCTACAGGTTGCAGGGTCGAAAAAGATCAAAGACTTTTGCTTTCCTGTCTGAAACCTGCATTCCTGAAGGCACAGAGTTGCTGATATCAATCGAAGGCTTGTAGGCCAAGATGTGTGTACATCGGTGGTCTGCTAATTGTCACACGTGGTGTGTGTAAGTGGTGTAATTTGCTGATTTGTCAGTTTAAATGTCTAACATTTGGTTTTAATTACAAGGTCAAGGAAGGGATAAAAGAAAATTAACAATTGTTCTGTTTCTTTTCTTGCTATGCGGTAGCCTCGTTCTCTGGGGCCCCTCTTGTTGCTCTGCTCTCTTCTCTCTATCTCTTTCTCTCAGGTAACATTTTACATACATACTGGTTACAATTACCTATATGTTTCATAAGCCATTTCAATTATAAATTATGTGCAAACTGTCTTGATTCAACATTAACTTTGTCTCATAATATTAACATAAAACTCAGTTTTATACATCATACTGATAATGTTTCTTTAGTCTTAACCACTTAACTACTGTAGGGAAACAACCCTTACAAATTCAGCTGGGTCACTATCTCTTGGTGCTCTTTAGTGACTTCAGCATCCACCCATAGAAATCTTAAGGCTGGACACACCAAGCCGAATTCGAAGAACTAGCGGCAACGAAAGCCGATGGTGTTGTCATCTCGCATCGGCTGCGTCTGGACAAAAAAGCTGTACTGGAACACACTGTACAGACGACAGCCAACTGCAAACTAGCATGTGCATTGTACTATCACCTACAATAGCATTGTACTATCACCTACCCAAGCAGATCAGACAGAAATCCAAATGACCATCTGAACTTTAAAGACCACATTACAAAGAGAGCATGGAGGTTTGCACTGCATAACATTAGTAAGATCAAGCCCTTTTTTAACTGAGCATGCTGTCATTGCTTTGTTCATTCTTTGACATGTCATTACTATGTCATTCTTTGCTAAGATGGCGCCACAGACGGCCGCCTCAGTGTTTGGCTCTCCAGTGTTTGTACTGTTTTTGTTAGTTTTTCCAGTTTTTGTTTCTCAAACACGATTAGTTTTACCAGGGATGAACTGCTGAACATTCAGCAGAACACACCACAAAATCTTCTACCGGTTTTCGATTATTTGGACGTTTTGCTGAACGTTGTAGTTGGCGGAGCAGCGGCGCTGATCAAGTGCTTCAGGACACGCAGACGGGGGAAGAGAGCCGGCGTGCTCGTGAAACTCAGACAGCGCAGATTTCGAACGCCGTTGTCTAGTATCTATATGGCAAATCTCCACTCTCTACCCAACAAAACAGACGAACAACTTCTGCAATCTACCGGACACTAGGATTTTTTCAAATAACATTTTCTGTGCGGATATAGCATCCCATACCATGCATCATCTAACATTCACAAGTGATAGCCATTGTTTCCAAGCAAAACGTCGACATCTCTTCAGGCTCAATAGGATGCCTACAGAAATGGAGACAGGGTCTTGTACAATCAGGCCAAGGAACCACATTGATAATGATAATGAGCCGGCTAAGAGGAGCTGAGCTAACAAAGTTGTGAAGATCATTCACTTCCAGTGACCCAGCGTCTAGTGTGGAAAGTCCTGAAAAGCCTTCACCAACTACACAGTCACCATCCCCAACACTCTGCGGGAATCACAACTGCTGCGAAGAATCTGAATGATTTTATTGTAATATGAAACGCCCACACCCGTCGACCATCCTTTACACACCGTTAACACCTCCAGCAAAACGCCCCCCCCCCCCTGCACTTCATGTCAGTGAAGATGATGTGCGCCAGGTCTTCAGAAAGAACAAAAGAAGAAAGGCACCAGGCCCAGGCGGTGTGACACCAGCATGTCTGAAAACCTGCGCTGACCAGCTAGCCCCCATCTTCACAAAGATCTTCAACAGATCACTGCTGTGCAAAGTTCCCTGCTGCTTCAAAAGCTCCACCATCATCCCCGTTAGGGCGGCGGTGATCCCACTTTTTCCAGAACCGTACCGATCCGATCAAAACTTTCTGATTATCTGCTGATACCCGATCTCGATTCAACCACCGTGCAGATTTTTTTTTTTTTCTCTCTTTTTTAAATCAGTGTAGAATTTCTATACCTCAATGTGTAGGTTGATCATCACTCTTTTGTATGTTACACACAATCTACTAAATATCGACAGCTTCATTATAAAGAAAATAACAACAAATGAATAAATATATAAACATAATCTATGACAAAAATACTATTATAACTAGGTTAATGGATAATTCAGTAGCAAAAATTACTCTAGAAAAATCACGAGTGCACAATAATTTTATAAAATCCTAAACCTTTAGTGAAAAAAATAAATTTAGTGGGTAACAAATAAAAGTGAATAAGTGTAGAGCTAAATCTGGTAGGCCTACACATTGCTCATTGTATTGTTGTAAAATACATTCATGAAAAAAAGTAATATATTTATATATAAATATATACTACAGTAGTCAACATTTGAAGTGGATCAAAACCTTTCATCAAGGTTGTCCTAAAACAAAACAATACCCATTCTTGTCTTAGGACAACTTTGATTAACTTTTTTGATCCACTTCAAATGTTTACTACTGTATATATTAAAAACTTTATTTTAAAATGTATTGCAGAGTAATGCGGCAAGCAGCATATGATAATAAAACAAGAAGGCTATAATATCTTTCATTGCCAAAGTATTATGATACTAAGGCTCCAAATCCTACGGCAAAAATCTTATGCTCCATCCGTGCCGCCAGAATACGTGGCTTGAAGGCCACACGGGAGTCACAGCGCTCGCAAAGAGAATTCAAAGCACGAGTGAAGAGATATTGATGCGTAGGTTATTAAATATGTGTGTTAGTTTATTGAGCCTTTTCTTTTAACAGTTTTAAATTTCAGTTACTGTGCACATTAAGAACAATTCATAGTGCTCTCTACTCTAGTCTTGTGATCTAACCAGATATCTGGTAGAAATTTACACGATTTAGAAACAGCAAGAAACTCCAGCAAGAAACTCCAGCAAGATGAATTCCTTTTATGCGAAACCATTTATCTTTATTTACAGATCAAGTATAACATTAGGAATATTTAATCATCTTGGAGAGAGTTTCATCGTCTTGACTGTCGTAACCGAACGCGACACGCAGTTTGAACGCTGAATGTAGGATGACAGACAGCCGCAGCAGAGAAAAGAGTTTACGTGAACTTGACTTAATTATTCACCTGTACCTCACATTAAACTGTGAAATGGCTTCAGAACACTTAAAATATACTGCACGAAAACGAAAACTCTATTGTCTTTATATAATGTTTTATCGTTGCTTTCATGGGGCCTTAATAATCAGAATCGCATATGCACGAAGGATTTGGATCGGTCGTCGTCTGACCGATACCCCGTCCAGCAGAAAGTGGCAGTATGGAGCGATACCGATACTGACTATCGATTCGAGTCACACAAACCCCTAAAAGCCCCATCCCAAAGAAACCCAAGATACGGACTTAACGGCTACAGACATTTGGCTCTAATGTCCTGTGGTATGAAGGCATTTGAAAACTCGGGTTCTGGCTTATCACTGACCCTTAATAGACCCCGCAGTTTTTCTTACTGAGAAAAACTGGTCTTTGCGGAATGATGTAGTCAACGAGGGTACTGGCCTTCATCCTGCGCATCTGGATAAAATAAGGGGACTATACCGTGGGGAAAAAAAGTATTTAGTCAGCAACCAATTGTGCAAGTTATCCCACTTAAAAAGATGAGAGAGGACTGTAATTTTCATCATAGGGTTCTTAATTCTATGCCGCAAACTAGAAAGACGTAAAAGTGAGAAACAAAATCCGAAAATCCCATTTTATGAGTGTTTTTAAGAATTTATTTGCAAATTATGGTGAAAATAAGTATTTGGTCAATAACAAAATTTCATCTCAATACGTTGTTATATACCCTTTGTTGGCAATGACAGAGGTCAAACGTTTTTCTGTAAGTCTTCACAAGGTTTTCACATATTGTTGCTGGTATTTTGGCCCATTCCTATATGCAGATCTCCTCTAGAGCAGTAATTTTTTTGGGGCTGTCGCTGGGCAACACGGAATTTTCAACTCCCTCCAAAGATTTTCTATGGGGTGAGATCTGGAGACTGGCTAGGCTCACTCCAGGACCTTGAAATGCTTCGTACGAAGCCACTCCTTCGTTGCCCGGACGGTGTGTTTGGATCATTGTCATGCTGAAAGACCCCACGTTTCATCTTCAATGGCCTTGCTGATGGAAGGATGTTTTCACTCAAAACCTCACGATACATGGCCCCATTCATTCTTTCGTTTACACGGATCAGTCGTCCTGGTCCTTTGCAGAAAAACTGCCCCAAAGCATGATGTTTCCACCCCCCATGCTTCACAGTAGGTATGGTATTCTTTGGATGCAACTCAGCATTCTTTCTCCTCCAATCACGACAAGTTGAGTTTTTACCAAAAAGTTCTATTTGGTTTCATCTGACCATATGACATTTTCCCAATCCTCTTCTGGATCATCCAATTGCTCTCTAGCAAACTTCAGATGGGCTTGGACATGTACTGGCTTAAGCAGGGGGGCATGTCTGGCACTGCAGGATTTGAGTCCTTGGCGGCGCAGTGTGTTACTGATGGTTGCCTTTGTTACTTTGGTCCCAGCTCTCTGCAGGTCATTCACTAGGTCCCCCCTTGTGGTTCTGGGATTTTTGCTCACAGTTCTTGTGATTATTTTGACCCCACGGGGTGAGATCTTTCGTGGAGCCCCAGATCGAGGGAGATTTTCAGTGGTCTTGTATGTCTTCCATTTTTCTAATAATTGCTCCCACAGTTGATTTTTTCACTCCAAGCTGCTTACCTATTGCAGATTCTGTCTTTCCAGCCTGGTGCAGGTCTACAATTTTGTTTCTGGTGTCCTTTGACAGCTCTTGGGTCTTGGCCATGGTGGAGTTTGGAGTGTGACTTTTTGAGGTTGTGGACAGGTGTCTTTTTATACTGATAACAAGTTCAAACAGATGCCCTTAATACAGGTAACCAGTGGAGGACAAAGGAGCCTCTTAAAGAAGAAGTTACAAATCTGTGAGAGCCAGAAATCTTGCTTGTTTGTAGTTGACCAAATACTTATTTTACAGAGGAACTTACCAATTAATTCTTTAAAAATCCTAAAATTTGATTTTCTGGATTTTCTTTTCTCATTTTGTCTCTCATAGTTGATGTATTCTAGATGAATAATTACAGGCCTCTGTCTTTCATATCTTTTTTTAATGTGTCAGGAACTGCTGTGCACCCCGTTTGGTGGGCTGACTAAATACTCTTTTTTCTTTGATGCCACCATGTATAGAGGATCCTGTTTGTGGACTTTAGCTCAGTTTTCAACACCATCATCCCAACACTCCAGACCAAACTAACCCAGCTCTCTGACCCTAGCTCTATCTGTCAGTGGATCACCAGCTTTCTGAAAGACAGGCAGCAGCTAGTGAGACTATGGAAATTCGTGTCAACCATTCGCTCCATCAACACTGGTGCCCCTCAGGTTGTGTCTTCCCCACTGCCTTCCCCCGTACTCACAACCCCTCTGTCAAGCTCCTGAAGTTCGCAGATGATACCACACTTATCGGCCTCATACAGGATGGTGATGAGTCTGCTTACAGACAAGAGGTTGAGCAGCTGGCTGTCTGGTGCAGTCTTAACAACTTGGAGCTGAACACACTCAAAACAGTGGAGATGATCATGGACTTCAGGAGAAACACCCCTCCCCCACTCACCATCATGAACAGCACTGTAAAAACAGTGGAGTCATTAAGATTCCTGGGAACCACCATCTCTCAGGACCTGAAGTGGGACAATCACATCGACTCCATTGTAAAAAAAGGCCCAACAAAGGTTGTACTTCCTTCGCCAGCTGAGGAAATTCAATCTGCCACAGGAGCTGCTGAAACAGTTCTACTCAGCCATCATCGAGTCTGTTCTGTGCAGTTCAATAACTGTCTGGTTTGGTTCAGCTACAAAATCAGACACTAGAAGACTACAGAGAACGGTTTGGATTATTGGTGCTCCCCTGCCCACCCTTCAAGAACTGTAAATACCAGCCGCAAATACCAGGACAGCTAGGCACAAGAACAGTTTCTTCCCCCAGGCAATCTACCTCATGAACAGTTAAATGTTCCCCCCATTGTGCAATAAAGATATGTGCAATAACCTTATATTTATTTGTTACAACCTACATCCTAGTACATCCCTGCATCTCACTCTAATCTATTCATATTCTATCGTCTATACTATCGTCTATAGCACAACTGTACATACAATTTATTTTAGTTTATTGTATTTTTTTATTAATGTTTTCTATTTTTGTCTATTTATATTTACATATGTGTGTATTTTTATTCTCATCTTATTTTTATTGTCTGTGTTTTGTTGTTGTCTCTGTGTACTGGAAACCTGTGACACTAAAACAAATTTCTTGTATGCGCAAGCATACTTGGCAATAAAGTTCTTTCTGATTCTGATTCTGATAGATCTTGGCTGGACCTCCCACAAATGATCCAGAAGAAGCGCACAACTGGGTCTTTAATAAGCCCAAGAGCCCCTACTTCAGCCAGTTATTTATCTACATGGTTTCTGCAGGATTTTTAAGCTCAAATGTAAGCCTTTTTAAGACCTGCACAAATAAAATTAATACCACATGAGCGGGGTAGGGCAATGTCTATAGTACCATATTAAACCGTAAAATTACTGTAAAAAGCATAATTTACAGTTCAGATACAGTTTTCACAAAAAACAAAGTTTTATAAATGGATAAACTTTACATTTCAGCCTTTAAACCATTGTTAAGAAAATGGATGAATCAAAAGTATCAATTATTCTATTAATTTAAACAATTATTATCAATAAATTACTATATTAATTAACATAATTAGGTGTGGAATGCTGACCAAAACAGGATCTCTCGATATTTTTCTTCTCTTGGGATTTTACGATAACGATAATTAGATGATATTGTTGCTGATTGTTTTAGTGTGCTGATATCTTAAGGACTAACCGTGGACAGTGACCTCCGGATTTTTTGATATTCTTCCTATCTGTGTGGTCAGTTCACAGCGTAATAGAAATGAATCATTTCCAACAGTTTTATGGGCATTTTTTACCTTTAAGGCCATTTTTCCTAAAAGTGTCACATCTTTTGAGTCAATTCTTGCATTTGTGTTGTTACCAAGCAAATTAAATCCAGTATCAACAAATGTATCTTGGCAATCAGAGGCAACACCATACGGCTTGCATTAGAATTGTTCATTTAGATGCATTACACACTGTTTAATGCCGCTCGAGAAATTAAATACTTTAACCTGCAGTTACAAATGCATAAATAATGTTTTGATATTCCAAACATAAAACATTAAATACTGATGTTTGAAATTATAAAAAAAATGAAAAGTACCTGAATTTGAAATTAAAACCACCAGTAGGTGGCATCAAGTAGAGATCTGCGTGGGACTGTTGTTTAAGTCCCGCTCCCGCGAGGTTTTATTCCCCACCCACCCGCTCCCGCTATATATTCACTCTTTGTTCACCCGCTGCCCGCTTAGAATAATTTTCTTCCCGACCCAACCGTTCCCGCTAAATTTAGATCTCATTTCCAGAATCTCACAATTACAAAAATTGTAGCCTATTTGTCATTTTTATTCAAAACACAAATGTAACATTTTTCTGTCAACACAGTAGGAAAAGCGTCGCTGAGAAAAAAAAAGACATCTGTCATTTAAAATTATAAGCAAAAGAACAAAACCATTGGCTTGTAGCCATTGCAAAATTAAATCACTTTTTAACCTAACAATTTAACAAAAAATGTCCCGATGTCAATTTCAACGTCTCTCCTACAAAAGAAAATATATAAATACAACAATAATAACTAATAATAAATTAAATGACATCTCAAAATTGTAAGCCAATAATGAAATGAACGAAAACCGTTTACTTACTTGCAAAATCACCTTTTTCCAAATTATTTTAAATATCCATGCAGGAAAAGGATGTCACTGACTGATGACGGTTTCAGTACCAAAAGTCTCTCCTCCAAAATCCAACCACAAAAGCTGAATGCTCTCTCATGGCCGGGATGCAGAGGACATATCTTGCAAGGTTGCTCAGGGCAGGGAACTGGGAACGATTTGAATTCCACCATTGCAAAACTTTTTGTTGACTTGATAGTTCAAGTTTCATGGTCCTGTACTCCTGAGTCTGAACATCTAGTGATTTTGATCCATGATTCTTCATCATCCTCCCAATCTGAAAATTTATGGAGAACAGTAGGCCTTTTGGCAGGTGTTGGCTCAACATCCTCATCATGTGTATCAAACTTTAAATCTTCGATCATCTCCTTGACTCCCTGTATCACCTCCTGTCGCCCTCTTTCATCTAACATTTCTAACAACAGTCAGAAAGGTTGCTATTTTATAAAGCATGTGAACCGAATGTGGCGAAGTGCTGTCTGTTGACAGTAATTCTTTCAGCCATGTCAGACAGACGGTTGCGATTTCAGAGAGCAGAGGATCTTTTGTGGCTGATGTACAGTGCTCAGTTAATCGCACAGACCACGGAAGAACCAGTGAGGCACTTGGAGCTGTGTTGTCAGTTTCCAAGTCGTCAGTTGCCTCTTTGAAGGGTTTTAGGAATGATACTAGTAACTTGACCTTGCCATAATTATTGCTCTCAGTCAGCACAGATGTGATGTCTTCGTACTGTTCCAAAACAGAATTCCGCATGTCAAAATTAGAGTTCCACCGTGTCTCTACGGATTGCTTCAGTGACTTTTTTAGCTTGCCCTGCTGTCCTGGGTGTTTGAAATATGTGACCAACTTTTTAACATCAGTTAGAAGTCCAGCAATCTCTGGAGACATTTCCATTACGGCAGGACCAAACGCACTGAACAGAGTCCCGTTTAGTATGTGCGCTGTGCAGTTTAGCCTTGTGTATCCTCGTAAGGCACTGATCATGTTGGCTCCATGATCTGTGACAAAAACGGTCTTTCTGCCCATTTCTGTCGCATCAATGCCAAACACTCTGAGATTCTGCAGCAGGTGCCTTTGAATGTTTTCACCCGTCTTTGAGGTGCTTGGGTCAAAAGGGGCAGTAAAAAGCACTCTTGAATGTAGCTCAGATTGCTCATTAACGTAATGGATGGTTGCCGACAAAAAGGACGTTTTACAATATGTTTCTGTCCATATGTCTGCTGTAACTGCGCATCCGAACTTCGATATTGTTGCAGTGATTTCGTCCACAACATGTCTACGCAGACTCTGAGCCCTCATTTCAACGTTTCTTGACACCGTTGTGGGGTGTGGTAGTATCTCACTGACATCGGATTTTCCTATTTTTGCTGCTGTGTTGACCAAATGTTGGGCCAGCTGTGTGAAGCCTTTTCCGGAGACAGTATCATACGGTCGGATGTCTTGGCAAACAAATTCAACACATTTAGTGTGGTCTCTTTTTTAAACTGCTCTGACACCGGCCAAGACTTAGTAAATTTCAGTTTGGTTTGCCCCTTTGTGATGAGGCATGAGTGCCGCCTTAAACCTGAGATTCCAGACTTGTGACTGCTGAACAGTAAAACTTTTAGGCATTTATCACATCGCGCAAAGGGTAATTTTTTTCCATCTGCGTCTATGACACACGAAAAAGACTCCCATACATCAGACTTGCCCGACGTGGGTTTCTTAACAGTAAACTGACCATTTTCTAGTCCAAGCTGAACGTCCTTCAAGAACAGCGCATCCACACTTTGCTCTGCCATCCTTATTCGGTACAGCCCGCTCTGAGGACTGTTATGCAAATGCTGCGTGCACAGACCTTGCCAAAAATGCATGACGCAGACAGCACTGGTCCATGTGTGCAGCGCATGCGTAACAGTCCTGAGTGCAGGCTGTACCGTTGCTCGATAAGAATGAGTAAAGCGCAGATATGCTGTTCTGAAACGACGTCGGGAACGGGATATTGTTATACCGCCCGCTCCCGTTCAAAATACACCAGAGTTACCGACCGCTACCGCGTTTTATTCCCGCATCGCAAGAAATCTGGTCAGGTCCCACGGTTGCAGACCTCTAGCATCAAGTCACTGTTAATAAGCGAGTCATTGCGATTGAACCGAAACATTTAAACGGTTTGAGGAACAAAACAGCGTCCTGTTGCTCAGAGACGCAAAACAGTGCTGTGGCTGTGTTTGAAATGATTTTTGTTGGAGAAAACAGGAAATATGGCGTCTAAAACGTAAGTCTCTTAATATTAACTACTTGTTTATTGAACTGTTGTATAAAATCAATATCACATTTGTAATCATGCGTACTTTTGGAGAAAAAAACGGCACTCTTCGTGTGATATTAACTATATGAAATTATATATATACATTTTCTGCCCCATATCTTAAATTATGTGATAATTCTAAATGCATTTTAATAGACTGATTAATGCAGTGAAAAAACACACTCTAAATACGCATGCGCACTAGTCTAACCTACTAGACTTCATATCATACTAATGTATGCGTGCACTCTGTAGGTGTTTTGTTTGCTTTTCGCGATATACTCTTAATATCAAAATTGCACATCGTTAAAACAACAATTACGATATTATCGCAGACCATACATATCGCACACCCCTATGTTTAGATTTTTATAATGCATTGCCTTCTTATCGATCCACCAGTTCACATTTCAAGCTCTGCGTGTTTGCAGGGTAAAAACATGGGTCGATTTTCACATTGGTCTGAACTCTGAACAAAACAACAGTTACTGAAAATGCTCATTCATTCTCTGCCAGCAGGTGGAGTGTTTGGTAGAAATAGAACTGTTTCCCCGGTAACAGCAGAACACAGAGCAGCGCAGCACCGGACTTTGAACATGCAGCGCTTGAACTAAAGTTCAAGACACTGATGCTTGATGCTTTCACTCTCTCATGAGTCTACATTCCCTCCAGAAGCCTGCAGTTAGTGAGTAAGCAGTGCTCCGTGATACAATCACTTTCCAGAAAATATCACTGCTTATTCACAGTTCCTTGCTGGCAAAATGATATTCCTAGCTGGACAGATGAATTCATGACAATATTCAAGAAGCAGCTGAAAACTCATCTCTTGTGTGAGATGAGAAAAAAAAAACGTATATGCTTTGTCAATTTCTTAAAGCCCTCTCTGTTCTAGCCTGTACTCTTCAAGACAATGTGGTCTGAAACTCTTTATATTGTTAGGTCTTTGTAGTGCTATTGCCTCCTTAACTCTTTTGTTGCACTTTTTGGAAACATTGCAGACTTTATACATTATAAGTCTCTTTGAATAAAAGCATTTAAATAAATAAATAAACAAATGTAAATGTGGTGAGCAGCTGGAATATTGTTTCTTTTGTCTGTGGTTTTGTATAAATAAACTCACTTTTCTTGCAGTGTAAGGACAGTTACAGTATGTGTGTTGTTGCATGTGCTCAGTGTAATGTGTGCTGCTGCATGTGTGTGATGTTGTGTCCGATGTGTCTTATTTTATGCATCTGTTCAGATGTGCCCCTGCTGCCATCTGATTTATAGCAGAGGTGAAACTCTCGAAACCCACATTCACCCGCAGGCCAGGGTTGACCTGACACAGCGCTACACTGCAGCACTAAGAACCAATGACACTTTCACATGTGCCCATGCAAGTCACTGTGTGTGTGTGTGGTTGTGTGTATGAATACTTTTTCCTGCTGTAACAATTTTGTATGTGACTGTGTCTATGCACCTAAAAGTTTTTGCATGTGTTTGCTGTTTCATTAACAGTATTTTGTGTGTCAGTTCACACCTGGTAACATCTGTCTCTGATGTGGACAGTTGTAAATACAGAGTGTCCTGTACACACCACATTCAATATAACATAATGCACATAGCACAGCAATGTCTACAGTTAAGTCTGAAATCACACATTTACACTCACATGTAGTATTCACTATGTAGTGAATATGAAATACGTTAGCATTAGAGTGGTTTCAGACAGTATAAGCATGAAAGTGTAAAAAAATCTCTTGCTTCACTTGATTTAAACTTGTGTTTAGATCTGTAGATGGTAGTGTTTGTATGTGCCTTATCCACTTGTGTAAATTAGTACAGCAATAAATGGATCTTTAAAACATTTTTAGTATAATAATAGAATGCACTTTTTGTATTCCATTTCCATAAAATACTATGTAAAATAGAGAAATGGTCCACTTACAATGTGTAGTTTGAGATAGTCGCCTAACCCAGAGGAGCTGTTCACTCGCACCAGTAGAGCTTCCTTCAGATGAGTACTGAATCCCATCGCCAGCCGATCGGCTCGTGTGCTTGGCCGGTCGTTCGGTGGCCATTTGTATGTGATCAGACCACCATCTCTCCCAAATATATATGTGGTGCCTGCTGCAAGAGACACAGATGTGCAAACAAACAGAGAGATCAGTCAAAAAACAGTTAAAAAAATAAGGATAGATAGATAGATAGATAATTAATTCTTCTCTCTTTAGACCAAATCAATTAAGCTTATGATAAATCTGAATTGAGGATTGAATTTGGAAAAATCTTGAATAAATAATGACAATTTTCATTTTTGGGTGAACTATCCCTTTAACAGTAGTGAAAAGGGAGCAACTTAATATATAGTTGTTCCCTTATATATATATATATATATAATTTTTGAAAAAGAAGCAGAATAAGACAGATACGAAAGAGATACAAATTAAACAAATTGTTCAGATACAGTAGGTTTACTTAACATCTTTTTATCATCTGTTTGTTGGTAAAGGGGTCATATGATGCGATTTCAAGTTTTCCTTTCTCTTTGGAGTGTTACAAGCTCTTGGGGCATAAAGATCTGTAAAGTTGCAAAGACTAAATCTCAAATCCAAAGAGATATTCTTTATCAAAGGTTAAGACTCTGCCACGCCCCCCTAAAATGGCGCATTCTAACACGCCCCCACATATCTACGTCACTATTTGGGAAGATTTGCATAACGCCGCCCCAAATTTTCACGCAAAGAAAGAAGGTGTAACTTTTTTATTCTCACTGTAGTATTGTTTTTGCCGCCGCCGCCATGTCATGAAGGCGCTGTGTGATTCTTTGTGAAAGCGAAACTACTTTGGTTTGGCCGTCCAAAAGAGCACATATGCAGACATGGTTTTATGTTTACGTCGGCGTGATGTTATGCAACGCAACGCGTAAAAAGCAGTATAAGTCATTATAATCCATAATTATGTCCCTGCTGGATGCAACAAATGCCTAATTTCGACCACAGAACCAGTCATAAGGGTCAATTTCTCAAAATTGAGATTTATAGATCATCTGAAAGCTGAATAAATATTTTTTTTCCATTGATGTATGGTTTGTTAGGATGTTTGGCCGAGATACAACTATTTGAAAATCTGGTATCTGAGGGTGCAAAAAAATCTAAATGTTGAAAAAAATCACCTTTAAAGTTGTCCAAAAAAGTTCTTAGCAATGCTGTTACTAATCAAAAATTAAGTTTTGATATATTTATTGTAGGAAATTTGCAAAATATCTTCATGGAACATGATCTTTAATTAATATCCTAATGATTTTTGGCATAAAATAAAAATCTATAATTTTGACCCATACAATGTATTGTTGGCTATTGCTACAAATATACCCCAGCGACTTAACACTGCTTTTGTGGTCCAGGGTCACACACACATATATACATACACACACACACACACACACACACACAGTATAGTCCGTGAAAAGGTTTTTGCCCCCTTTCCTTTTTTTTTTTTTTTTATTCAAATTTTTGATCACAAATAGGGGGTATATTACACAAAGATAACCCAAGTAAATACAAAAAGCAGTTTTGAAATAATGATTTATTTTATTAAGGGAAAAAAGCTGTCCTAACCTGCCTGGCCCTACGTGAAAAAATAATTGCCCCCTAAATCTAATAACTGGTTGTGTCACGCTTTGCAGCAACAACTGCAATCAAGCGTTTGCAATAACTGGCAATGAGTCTTTCACATCGCTGTGGAGGAATTTTGGCCCACTCTTCTTTGCAGAATTGTTTTAATTCAGCCACATTGGAGGGTTTGAGCATGAATGGACTGTTTAAGGTCATGCCACAGCATCTCAATCGGATTTAAGTCCGGACTTTGACTTGACCACTCCAGAACCTTAATTTTGTTTTTTTCGTGAGCCATTCAGAGGTGGACTTGCTGGTGCATCCGTGCAGAGTAGGGGGCACGCCACAACATGGTGAGCTCATCGTGGACCTCTGGGAAGAACAGAGAGGAACGCTGGCGAGGGGCCTGACGGCGCCCTGGCAGGAACCATTCATCCAGACGACTGTGAGAGGGCTCCTCCAGCGGAGACCACTCTAAACCCAGCTCTTCGAACGCATTTGAAAGGATACGGAGTAGTTTGCCATCCATCCCGACCTTGGTGGCGCTGGGCTCGGACGACAGCAAAGGGGTGGGGTCAGCAACAGAGCCCGACAGCTCCTCTGCGTCCGAGGTTGCCAATGACATGCTGTCATCGGGGTTTTCACCGTCACCCCCACCCCCCCAAAACGAGTCCAGATCACTTGCACTGGCAGAAGGGCACTGGTCGGGGGAAACCGCTCTATGTGGTGAGGGCGAGGCACGCGGGATCTGAGCCGACATGAGCTCACTCGCGTCCGAGCGCGGGAGTCCTCTGCCCTGCTGTTTTTTCCTCACTGGCTCCTGGGAGGAAGAAAACGGGAGGGCGCGAGGGGCAAAGTCACTCTCTGAAAAGAAAGCGATCCGCGAGCGCAGAGAGGCGAGACTGATGTTCTCGCAATGAGAACAGTCCAGCTTTGGCGTGGGATTTCCCCAAGCAGGAAACGCACTTGCTGTGGCCATCATCAGCGTGCAGGGGAGACCTACACGTGCTGCAATAACGGCACGGCATTTGAAACAATGGCAATTTGCTCTTTTAGAAAAGCTCTTTTAGAATGTCGCCGGATGGTGGCAGGGGAAGCGGGACCGCTACTGCTGCGACGCTGAAAGCGGCGAGGAAAAGGCGGTGGATCAGCCGAGCAGAGAGAGGTCGCTGGGTACACTGAGAGGCGTGTCAATGGCAAGCGGGCTTCTTGATCAGCGGAGAGTGTAGTCGTCGTCGCTGAAGGAGAAGAAATCCTGAGGATCATCCTGTGGCGAAGCGCCCCGTTTTATATTGCCAGATGACCCCGCCCCTTCTGGCGGGGTTTGTCGCCATAGGCTCGTGCCTTAATTCACTGCACGAACCAATGGCCGTGCAGTTACACTGCATGATTGACCAAAGGCTTCACTTTAGGAGAAGAATGACTTTTTACCATAGCGTCTTGAGCAGACAGTACAAGTGAAGTATCGATAGGGAACTAAATTATAGCTACCCCACCTGCACAAAAAATGAGCAAAAAACACAAAATCCCCAAAGAGGAAATCTTGAAAGAGAGTCGATTTGAAAGAGATGTATTTGACATTTATGCTACTAGAGTCATAAATTTGAGTCAGTTTTGGGGGTGTTTTTGACATTTGTATATATTATCAGTGTTTGCAGCAGTGTTGAAAGCTTGCAGACATGGTTGAGGAGACGGGGGGGGGGGGGTGAATCCCCCACAATCCTATTAGTGTGGATTAGAGCGCGGCTTCCTCACGCACCGCTACACCGCTGCAAGGTGCCGGGTTGTGCATCAGCAGAAAAAAAGAGCAGTGACATTGTTGACTACTTCTTACAGGTATTTTTGTCCTCATTTTTTGCAAATAGATAATGCTGTCTCTCCAGGATCTGATTATTTATAGCTTGTTTCTAGCTGTGTTATAGCACCTCACATTCTGCATATCATCTGAAGGACCCAAACATTAGAAACAAGTGGTAACAAGAGTGTTTTTTAACAATGTATTTAAATCTGACCCTAACCATTGGAGTGGCACATTTCAGCACCACTTGTTTTATGCATGTCTCAATGTAATGCAAAAGGTCTGTTACTAAAGGATGGAGTATCAGCAAATAAACTTGGACTGAAAACAAAAATGTGCAGCAAAGCACTACTGCTCATTTTAAAGGTGAAGATATTAGCCATTCATGACACTGGATATTCACAGAGAAGTTTACAAAGCACAGCAGCAAAAACAGCCTGTTGAACTCTAAGGCACAAGAACATCGCTGACACTGATAACCAGCTCAACCTCCTCAAGTAACATCTCACCCATCCTACACGCCTCACCAGAGCATATCCGCTGATTTTATTCTGCTTCAGTCATATTACCGTTCGCCTTCAATAAATCACAACTCCCCAGTACAGACAGATGCACATAATACTATTTATTGTTTTGGGAAATGGCATCTTTGTTCCTGGAACATTTTCACTGCATTGTCAAGCTTATTCAAAACAACAGCAGGATGCGCTCAATAGTGACCCGTAGCAGATATTAGGCACTCGGTGTCTACAAAATAATGGAACACATTTGGATAAATCACTTCAGGCAAACATTTGATGTCCTTGGAGAAACCTTGTTGCCTTATTTAAAGAGTCAGCAATGATGCTTCATTGTTCACTTATTTGTTTGTAGTTAGACTCAAAAAAATGCACTACTCAATTTATTTTGACAGTTGTGGGGTATAATAATCAGAAGTGCTTCAGGACCAGGCATGCACAGTGGAGTTGTAATCCTTTCCTTATTGTTCACTTCCCTGAATGGGTCTATAATGAGATTTTTATTTATTTATTTTTTTTTATGAATGAGTGTTGCTCTACTGAGCCAAATCAGCACAACAGAAAAAGTACTTGCTTTGTATAATGACAGAACATACAGCCTTTAAGACTTTCTTTTTATATTCTTACTAAAGGGAAGTATAGTTTCAGTGCATCAACAGCACATAATGTATTATTCTTGGCATTTAATGAAAGAAACCAATAAATGAGATATATAAAAATAGTCATTATATGTGAAAAAAAAACTTGGGGGGGGGTCCCCCCCTGAATAGTGAAGCTGTGAGTGTTTACACTGTTTTATATCCACAGCACGAAATCCACTGCATTCAGCTCCATTGAACATAAAAGGAGCAATTTAGTGTCATTTTCTGTCTGTCTGTTTGTGTGTGTGTGTTTGTGTGTTTTATATATTATTATTATATATATATATATATTCTATATATATATATATACATTCAAGTGTTCCATAATGTAAAGCTGTGTTTGTATTCATTAACTCAGTCTGGACTCATTAACTTATCAACTCCAACTTATGAGACGTTATTTTGATTATACTAGTAGCAAGTTTATGTTTTTGGAAAGAAAACTGTGTATGTGTTTCTGCCACTGTAAACCAAATGGCTTATTATTATTATTTTTCCCAGAGAAATTTTGAAGGTTATGTTTAGAGGTTGCATTAGGGTTAGGGAAAGAAAATATCATTAGCATGGTATAAAAACCATTACATTAGACAGACTCCAGTGGAGTGACTTAATTGGTTGATTTGCGATTTCAGCAGGACTGTAAAACACTTCTATCCAATCAGATTACAGCATGTCTAATCCAACCGACACCCTAGCACAACACATTACTCAGAGATGTGTGCATTTGTACAATGAATGTGTGTGTGTGTTTGTGTCAGTCTGTGCAAACAGTCAAATTTAAGACAAAATTGCACATATTCTGACAGTCAGTCATATCATAATTTAGATTTTTAATGCATGAAAACATCATCCCAGCAGACATCTCAAAACTAATTTCAAACAAATACTAAACCACGTGTGTCATAATTAATGTAATAAACTACACTTATAAGGGAAACTGTGTGAACTGTATAAAAGGACTTCATATCTCTGCCAAAAATCAATTTGACACCAGTTGGAAAGCAAACATAGCTCAGAATTTAGTTTTGAGAACGGATCTAGCATCATTTGTTTGCAGATGCCACATAGTTGGATTTTTTTATTTATTTTTTGCGTCTAATGGCTACATTTTTTTGGTGCCACTGTGAAAAGAGGTCAAAACATCAAAACAGCTCAAATGCTCATATAACTCCCTTCCATCTCAGCCTGGGTTGCATCGTATGACTCTATGGATGTGTTATAATCTGTTCCAGAGAGAAATGTGCTGATGCAGATACTGAGAGATGAGGCTAGTCTTAGTAAGATCTAGGATCTGAGGTGCTGAGGTGCTGAACGAGAAACAAATATAGCATTGCAAATGCCCTTTTATGAATTTGAGTTTCACTGTTTACTTTACATGTTTAATGGATTGTGTGTTTATGCTCCATAATGTTACGCTGCTACCCACCATGTCCTGCTCGCAGAGACCCAGGTGATCTGTTAATAGTGATAGGCACGATGTGATGGATCTTGCCTCCATGGGTGATGTGTGTTTGACGTGTCCTCGCAGGGGTCTCCGAGGTGGCTGCGATGCCCAGTGAGAGAGCTGTGAGGTACAGGGCGAGGCAGGCAGCTGAGGCCAGACCCCGGATGAGGGTCGTAGAGCAGGACTGCCAGGCCGCCAGCCTCCAGCCACCCAACATCTTCCCAGAGCGAGAGAATGTCAAGACACACGGACGCTCAGCACACCTGCCTGCCCATACTGCTCACTTACACACACCTTCTTAAAGAAGAAGCACTCAAAATCCAGAAATCAGCAAGCCAGGAGAAAGTACACCCAATCTGTGTCTGTTTGTCCTCAGGGATTTAATCTTAAATCCAAGCAGTTTAAGATAAAATCCAATGTTCGATAAAGCAGGAAAGAGTATTTTAATTTATGAACCATAAAATCAGTTACTTCACCGTTACTCCCAGTAGCCTGAAATCACGACAGTGACTGAAACATCCCGCGAAAACACTGGCAGATATCTCCTGAGGTGTCAGCACATGCAAGAAATCAGGCGTTTTCTGAATTCGAAGGCGTTCTCTGAAATCAGAATTTCTGCTGTTTTTCGGCTGAATATTGTCTTCAGTCTTTCTTTTAGGAGGAGAAATCCCAAGAAATCCATCCACAGCTGGCTGAGAGCCTCCAACAGATGGTGAGAGCTTCATTTACACTCTTTCCCGAGGACAACGTTTCTTGTTCTCCATGGAGAGAGAGATCTCCCCACACACCTGCGCAAGCTGCGTTTCCAGCCACAAGACATCCACAGAGCAGCTCCAGAGGCTGTGCGAGAGAGAGAGTAAGCGGTCGGAGGGAAAAAAAGGGGAGGAAGAGAAGAAAAGAGAGGGAGGGGGAGCGCTAGCGGTGGAATCAGGGCGCGAGAGCACTATGCAAATGTTCAGCCAAAACACAGCAAACACTGCAGACAAACACACTGCATAGATGGAGAAACTGGGATGTGTGCTTTGCTGTTTTCTGTAGGCTATATTCCCATCACTCTGTTGTAAAAAAAATCATATTAAAATCATAAATATCTCACTTTCCTCTGGCACCTCCAATTAAGGCTATTTTATCTCTCCGAGTCTGGATTCATCCTTCTCTCTTCCTGTAAGTAGAGCAAGGATTTTCTTTGGAGACACTTCTTGCTCGCTCCAACTTGAAAGAGACTTTGTGCCATACGTCAACTGTCTCTCCAGATGCTCCATCTGCTGCCCAACACCAGGTGACGTCAGTAGCAGCGAGCACACGGCATCTGCACTGCACATAAAGAGCCGTCTGTGCAGGCCCACTTGGCCCCCGAGTGTCGTCCTTTGGGAGGAAGTTGCTCATTCAACCACCAGGAAAAAGAAGCACACACAAAGAAAAGGGCTGATAAATGTGGATTTGTGTGCAGGCATGTCTCCCTGTGCAGATGTGACCGGTGCCGATGAAAGCAAAGCTCTCAGTTGCAGTTTTTTTTATACAAACTGGTGCCCTGAATGTAATTGCACTGTGCAGCAAGGGGAAGAACTCATTTATTTGTTTGGGAATTGAGAAGTGTTTGGTTGTGTTTACAGTATACATCTATACTCACGCATTCATTAGACGTATGTAAACGTGACACTATGAATGTGTGCAATCTGATTGAGAAAGTAGTTGGATTCTACAGTTTACATGGCTAAAATTTTACTTGTAATCAGATTATGATGATTTAAGATCTACTTTAATCAAATACAGATCAAGCTCAGATGGATTTTTTGAGGTCATTACTTGAGAAATCAGTCTGATTGCAAACAGATTATTTGCACATAAACATAGCCAGTGTGAGGAAGTTCACAAGGAAATTCTCACCCTTCCTTAATCTGAGGCATGATGAATGCTTCTATGACCTCCAGGAACCTTCATAACCACTGAAAGTGATCTGGATCTACCACTGATTAGCTGCGTTTCCACTGCTGAAAAGCAAGGGTGCGCGTGCATCCCTGGGCCTGGGGATGCTCGGATATATATACATATTTCATTTATATATTTAAGCATTATAATAAACATACACTATTCATATAAAAAATACCAGAGATCATTTAAAGAACAAAGGAAAATCACATATGGTCATAATCATTTATTTATTTGGCTTCATATCATCATCTGTCATTATGTCTGTCTCTGTAGATACTGGACTGATACTGATATTTTAATGATTATTTAATGTAAGCATATGAGATATGCATGCTTTTTGGACTAATGGGGTTTTGTGCACTCCTGTGATCACAAATAACGGAAATAGATGCGAGCGAATAACATGCTTACTTTTTATTTGAAATAATGATAAATACCAGTTTGATTCCCCACGATTGATGTACACTCCTGAATAATGTACACATTTTTTTCTTAAAACAGTGGTCAAATAGCAATGCTAAATTAAGTTAAAGTTAAATATTTATGTAAAGACCATAGGAAGCAAACTATCGAATGCATGTGCTCAGTAACACATAATATGATAAAAATGAGAGATGCGATCTACATTAACCAGAAGTGGCTGACGAACACAGGAAGGCAAATACAGTAAAGTGCGTCTTCATGTCTATCAGCACAGGGCTTTTCCACCACTATTGGCTTAAAAACTCATGTACTCAATCTGTTTATTTACCTTTGATCTTACATTTGTCTAATTACACCTGGTTATTCAGTCATTTAATACTTCTGCCCATGCAGCATCAACACTCCATTCCTTCAAGTAGGTGTTTTATCTGGAGTAAATAATTGAGAGAGTTTAAAGTCGTTAACTAACAAAGACCTGAAGTACAAGATACACGAGAGCAACTCCAGCATGAAGGCTGCAGAAAGACAGGCTGTCAGTTTATCAGGAAGTGCTGTGTGTGCTTCACGCGAGTGCCCTCAAGTGGTGACAGAGCATGCAGCAGTGCTGTAACACACTGAGACTGGCAGATGTTAAATTAAAGCAATAAGCCCCAAGAAGCCGTGGTTTACAGTGAATTTATAACAGCTAAGTGGCGTTGTTAGGCACGACGTTGAAGCGGAGTTATTCCATATACGTAGTACGGTTTCACAAAATAAAACAGAGCAAATAAAGTGTAATGATATTAATAAAAACAGTATTCTTCCACCAGGTGTGTGTTTGTAGAACAGCTTCGAAAGTGGCTCAGCCAATCAGAATCAAGGACCGGAACCAGGGCTTAATTTGTGATCCTGATCCGGCACCTATCCCCTCCTCACGTGCCAATGAAAGACGTTTGTTTTGACCTATAGCGTGCATATATTTCATGAAAAAAACTTCTATTATGAGCTTGCCTAGCATCTACATTTGAAACAACAAACTTGAGATGCGACGTGGCTGCTCTCACAAACCCGAATGCACAGATCCAATACTGATACATGCGTTTTCTTTCTCAGATGTTTACATTTAGTTAAGCCAAAACCGACTGTGCTTAGGAGGATAATCACCAGGACAGCCATTTTGACGTCATTGTTTGTGTGTATTTGGCGATATGCGCGCTATGGATGTGACTGTGAGCGCAACCCCCTTTGGAGCACGAGAGTATCGAATAGGCTTAACGTTTTAAAAAGATGTGCACTGATACAGTTTTGTGACGAGCAACAATGACTGCGTTAGGCAGTGACATTCTGTCGACTGTCCCGAAACGAGCAAAAGTCTTGTATGCAGGCGTGCTTATGCAGACGAGATGCTCTTTTGTGAGGGCCGCTTCGAGAGTGTGAGAAGACGCGTACAGCTGAATCACTCACGCTGTTTTCAAATGACTGATTTATGGTGGCCGTGAAGTGCAAAACAAATCACAATTCTGAAAACAAAATAACAAATTGCAAACGCAAATGCAAGTCTAAAAAACTAATTAACAAGTCAGAAAACACAACGACAGATCAGACAAACCGGAAGAGGTAGGTAAAGTTTGAGAAAGTAATACTACTAGTTTGTTTTTTTTTTTTTTTTTTTTTTTTTTTTGCAAAGCGTGGCAATTATCTGCATTTCAGTATTGTAGTACATTATGAAACAGTATGCAATAATAACGTATTGAGTGTAAATTATCATTTTAATTTAAATTATTAAATGGATGCCACCTTATTGGTACAATAAAGCCCTCCCCACACCTACCCTAACCCTACCCGATACTTTATTTTCAACTTTTTTATTATTTCCTTAATTTTTATTGAAAATAAATGCCTTTACGATGTGATACGAAATTTGAAAAGGGAGGAAAAAAAAGTTCGGCAAAAGGCGGGATCGAACCCGGGTCGATCGCGTCAAAAAGCCAACGACACGCACTTATCCATCTGCGCCACTGGAGCTGATGATATACAGCCACTTTTAACTAAAGTAAATATACACTCAATTTTTTATTCCAGAGTAAGGGCAATTCATACAATACATTTAAACTGAGCTACTTTAATACCATCTCTGAACTTTCTACCAGGACTCTGCTGTTCTTCGGCTGGTTCTTCCCTGTATACGTTGATTGACAGATGTCTCGTCCAGTCATTGGTGAGTAATCCCAAACCAATGGCGCTGTCTCAAACTATACCTACCTCTTCCGGTTTGTCTGATTTGTCGTTGTGTTTTCTGACTTGTTATAATGTTTTCTGAATTGTTATTTTGTTTTTTAGACTTGCATTTGCGTTTGTAATTTGTTATTTTGTTTTCAGAATTGTGATTTGCTTTGCACTTCACGGCCACCGTACTGATTTAATCTGATAGTATGTGTGGATTTATTTACTCATATAACCTACATGCTCTATTGAATATGTTTGCAGGAATTTCCCTCATTATAAACTCGAAAGCAAATGAACCATAATTCTATTATACAGAGATTTAAGAAAAAAAAAATCCATGACTTTTCCAAAACTTTTCCAGGCCGGAAAATTGCAGTTTTAAAATTCCATGACTTTTCCAGGTTTTTCATGACCGTACGAATATGCACGCTGTTTAATCACGTAAGCTAGTCCTCCATTGCGCGAATACTCCGTTACCTCTCCCTCCTTTAATCATGCTGGATCCACTTTGTTCTGGGACCTCGCGATTTACAAATGAAGCACTGACCAGAACTATGCGGAACTATCTTCAATGCGGAAGTAAGCCTATGGGTGAGACTTCCGGTTCATTAGCCGCTATAAGGAAATAACGAGAAGAATAACAACGTGCAGTAAACGTTAAAACTGTTTGCACTACAAACCAGTATGTTCATAATTAAAATAATACATTAAAATAATATGGTAAGAAACACCAGTTTTCAATATCAAGCAGCAAAAGGGCGTTCAGTACATCCTGTTGGTAAGGCTAGTAACTGATTACTTTTGATTACTTTTTGATTACGTTTCTAAATTTCTAATGCATGTTTATTTGCAACTGTTAATCATTTTCAAACATTTAGACCATGCAGGGTTAACCTTACAGTAGTGCTCAACACTGTCAGACTTTCAAAATCCTTCATAATTTGAATTAAGATGATCAAATTTGGACACATCCACCGCAAAATCAGATGTAAGTACCGCCTTTTACTTTGAGATTGATCTGAAGTTCAATGCAGATTTAAAATAAGAAATAGTTAATAGATAAGAAATCACTGCATCTAACAATGGTTTGGAAAAAATAGTTAATTAAAAAATAATAATAAATAAAAGCATATGCATCAACTCAAATATGGTTATCTAATAAGCATGTGTCCTATTATGTGCACTAAACTCCTGAAACATTGGTGTCTCTTTGTATATGATATGACAATAGTTTTCTCGAAATAATTGGTAAAATGCTCATTAAGTGACTCTCGGAGCAGTTCTAGAGATTATGTTTATGTGTTCATGTACTCATATATTGAGGCGGCAAAGGCTGAAAACACCGCGAGCTTCAGTAGGCATATGTGTAGTAAATGAAACCGCATGTATGCGCCATTCATTTCCACGAGGGGCGAACTGGGGAAAAAATTTCAGGCCGGGAAATCTCACACTCATACACCCACAACACATTCTGAAACCATGCACAACACTATTTTTTGTATGGCCATCACATAAAAAAGGTTTAAATCCTTATGTTTGACATGCAAAATAATTAAAAGTTCTCTCGTGAACTGCACCTTCACTTCCATTTTTCTTTTCAGTCTCTTTATTTTGCCCTGATATCTATCTCTCTCATGAAAACTCGAGATTGAACAAAACTATACTTTCTAAATTGTCTACATGTCAAAATTAGTACATCACTACAATATCTTTATAGAAAAAACCCAATGCTGAATATGAGTCATGTTTTTTCCTTACAAAAAGTAACCATGCTTTTATTATATTAAAAGTACAGTAACCATGGTTTTTTTTTTTTTGTTTGTTTTTTTGGCCAACGGATATTACCATTTGTATTTATTTTTTACTACAAATTCCATGGTTAAACTATGGGTAGTGTAGCAAAAAAAACATGGTTAATTTGTGGTTACCAGGTTTACAATAGAACCATTGTATTTGGATTTATAGTAAAATCATCGTTAATTTTCGTAAGGGTTGTGTTGTTGTCTGCCCTAGCTCCCCTAAACCTTATAAAATGATTATTTGTCTGCAAGTAACTACTGTAAACATTACAATAGATATTATGATGTCCTATACAGTCTTTTGAGTGATGGCTGATGAGCATGGGCTGCTGTTGCTTACTAAGTAAACAAAGACAAAACTACAATAGCATATTTACAGATGAAACTGACCTGCTCTTGAAACCCTGAACAGTAGTGTTGCTTCTCTGCTCCACCTGTGTGCTTCCACAGTCCTCTCCATTCTCTGTCTCGCATTGATTACTCTGATCCAAACCGGGAATTGTCCCGGTTCTCCCGATGGCCCGTCCGTGCCTGATTTCCACAGACACGCAGAACGTGCAGGATTCATATATTGTCTTTTCGCGGCTTAATATTCACAGACACTAATCCATATCATGTTTTGATTCAAGTGCACTGACCTACTTTTGATTTATTCGTCCAAAATGTGCATATTCCATCCGCGTTAGGCTATAGTTATTCCGTTTTTATGACTGGATTCTAGGAACCAGTCTGTGTTTTCCACATCGCGGAAATTATAGGGCCGTAAGTCTCAGAGTAGTCAGTGCAATTTGGGAAAGAAATCAATTAAATCTGTATGTGGATGTGTGTAAATATTCAAATGTAATCCCCTTTGTAATCGGTAACATTTTCATAAGTAACTGTAATTTAATTACACATTTTTTCTTAGTAACTGTAACTGATTACAGTTACATTTATTTTGTAATTAAATTACGTAACGCCGTTACATGTAACTAATTACTCCCCAACACCGAGTACAGCTAAAAATAGCTAGACCCATAGAATTTACAAATGGCCGCACCCATTTTTACGGCAAGAAAGAAGGTGGATAAGTGACCATTTTCCTTGCCAAGACAAGACTCTCAGAGTTCCTTTAAATCTTACAAACAATATTTGGTATAGTAGGGAATAGTAAAAAATATAGGGTACCAGAGAGAAAGTATTAAAATTGCACAAAAACACTGAAAAAAAAATCAATCCATGAATCTATAAATCAATCAGCAATGGTAAAGACAAAAATGCTAAAGAAATATACCAAGTCCAAAATTATGTCGTAATACAATTCATTGTGTTTTGAGCACGTACATTTGTTAAAAGGAGTTGGAATAGATCAAACTAAAACTGAACTAGAGAATACAAGTAACAAAATAAGCTTCCAATTATTTAATTTCAATCTTCATAAAACATGACAGATCAGATCATGATGGTTTAGGACAGCACCAATCACAGCCATGTTCATTTCCAAATGCCAAAACACATCACCTACCATTGTACAGCACACACCTATTACAAATAAAGATTACACACACACAGACATACACACAACCCCACAAACATCATATGACAATCTCAGCACACTTTACCCACAGATGTCAAGCATTGAATAGGGCCTACACACACCCAAATATATTTAACAGCATGGACATGCTCACCTCATCATTATGACCCTGCTGAACCACTATTGTTAAGTATGATTTCAGTGTTACAGCACCACACATCAACCAGGCTTCCTGATGCACTTTTTAAAACAGGATGCAAAAATTCTGACTTACCATCATTACACAGAGGTCCTCCGTATGTGGTCATGCTGCAGTCGCAGGTGAAGCCCTCCCACTGCTGAATACAAACTCCCTGATTAGCACACGAATCCTCCTGACAGGTAGTGCTGGGTCCTGCAGGAACACCGTCATCATGAGCATCAGAGAGAGACACCACCAGAGCCAAGTTATCTCTACACTACTCACTATGTCATATGCTTCTAACACTGTTATTATTGCTCTCACTCATGAGGGGGACACTCACACCACAAAATCAGTTTTCTTGTGTCTAACCCAGTCATTCTGCCACTGCACATTACATACATGACTGTAAATATATAATGCTTACTATAAATGTATTTGTCAGTTGGATGATTTACAGAATGCTATTATAATGTTTCTGTCAAATCCTAGCGTAACTGTGGTGCAATATGAAACCATTGGTATAACTGTCGTTTAATTATATAATATATATATATCTATCTATATATTATTATATCTATATCATATATTTTTTTTTTGTACTGTGGGTTTATTGTTTGTTGAGTGAGTGAATGAATGTAGCAGTCAAGGCATTATATCTAGCCATCCACTGTCTGGTTGAATCAGACAAAATGACAGAAGAAACCAGTCCAACATCCAGTAGCATGAAGACACTCGGTTTATCTTTTGAATGCCCTACAAAATGCTGTTCACTACAAAGACTTCCTCCATAAAGGATGCACCTGTGTATCCTCACTGAAGCTACTCAGGATGAGTCCTTTGCCCTATATCCTCTCATTCTCATGGTAAAATTAGACAACTTGCACATCATGCATCATAGCAGAGTTATATCGGTTTCTGGGTCACAGGCTGAGATGGAGAGTGATTTTCACGAGGGAATTGAGAAGCACCCTCTGTCTACACTGCATATTCTTCTGCATCTAATTTCCATTAAAAGCAATCAACCACAGTTCAGATTTATTTAGAGGCGGGGTTATCTGAGACGTACATTATTAGCAGATTTAAAAATGGGGCAGCTGTCTCAAGCAAAACTTGATCAAAGATTTGAAGTTATTAATCTTGTAAACTTTTAATTAATTATTACAAAAGCGCTCTGCTTGGTTCCCTGTAACCAATAAAGCACTTGCTTTATTAATTTGTATTATGAAATTCTTAATTAACAATGTAAGGGCAGCTCCCTTGTGCGTAATCCTGTCACATTGTGAGCAAGGATATTCCAATTGATCCTAAACATTTCTCTTCGAATCCTCCACCTTGTTTCCTTTCCTTATATTCTGCCCTTGAATCTTACGAGGGAGAAGAAAGGACACAGAGAAAGCAAATGAGGATGCATCAATAATGAAATGAGAAGCACCAGATACTGTATGAGGACAACGCAGCTGCCAAGACAAAGGTCAACATGTCATTTATGTAAAGCAGGAGGTGTGATGAAAACAGTATGAAATATTCATGTTGTTTGGGGTATAACACTGTGTATGAAAAGTAGATTTCATGCAGCAACAGCAGAAATTATGCTATCCATTCAAAAGTGTTGCCAGCAGATGCTGAAAACTGCTGCATATGCGCGAGACAATAAACGTCTACAACATGACAGATACAACAAATCTTTTGACAACAGCAACAATACTAGGAGTGAAATGATCACCACAGTAAACTTAGTAAACCAGTAAAGGTAAATGTTAACAATAAACTGAAAATAGCATTCATTCATTTACTTACACCTAAAGCTATTTGCTCTTAGTGCAAATGGCCACTCTTTTTGATAAGGCTAAATATTTCCTATATTAATGGCATGTTCAAAATGTAAATTCTCTTTTCATCCTGTCTTTATAGAAGCTTATTTATTTATGTTATGTTAAATATGTACAGTATGTAGCCTATGTTGTATATTACAATATGAAAATATGTATAGTTCAATATTCTTTCAATTAATATGTAACAAGTCTTGCATAATAAAAAAAAATTAAAAAAAACCATACAGGGTGATCAGATCTTGTATCATCAATAATTAAATGATCCTATTGAAAAGTAAGAAATGTGTTGTCACCTTCACATCCTCTCTCAATCTGTCCAACACAGACCAGCGCTTCAGACATCAGGTCTGGCAAACGGCCGTTTAGATCCACAGATGCCAGACAGCCTTGAAATCCTTCTTTTGCATGAACTAACTTGGGCAACTCTTTGTATATCTCCTCAGGAACGCCACCAATATAAAGATCACCTGCAAACAGAGCCATAAAAAAAGAAAAGGAAAAAAAGCTGCTTACTGACAGTTAGTACAGTAGTTGTTGTAGTAGGTATGTTTATTTACTGGGACTGGTTAAGGGATCTGGTCGTCCCAAATAAGGCCTTCATTTGTGCTTTATAAGTACTCATAAACAGCCAATATGCTAGTAATATCATATGCATGCTAATAAGCAGCTAGTTAATAGTGAATTGTTCCCTAATCTGTGTTACCAAATTATTTTTAATCCATAAAACACTATATCATCACCTTTGTAACAACAAAGGCAGCAGAGCAGGGTTGTTGGCAAGTTAAAATACTATTAATGTGTAATTTACCTTTTAAGTCAAGATTTTTGGCCCCAACGGTGGTCTGGGTGGCGATTTTGGTGTCGATTTTGACAGTGTGCAGGTTATTTGTGTCTCTGGAGATGATGACGTTGTGCCATTGGTTGTCATTAAGAGGCTTGTTTGAGTTTCCTTTGATGAGATAAGCACCGTTTCCCAAGTCTGAGATGTAATGCAGGTAGCTAAACAAAGATATCATGAAATAAAATGAAATGTACCACACATGCAAATACAGAAGATTTAGATAATAATTAAATATGTATTGTAATAAATGTACTGTAAAAAAAAGTCCACTAGTAGGTGCAAGCTAAATACAGTTTAGTTTCAGTTCCCCATAGGGACGAAAAATCACAAATAAGTTATTTTTTATATCTCAGTTGTTTTTCTCAGACAGAGATTTGATTACATGAAGAAATGTTACTGAAAGAGAGAGAGAGAGAAAATCTTTCCTCAAGAGATTTTGAAGAAATCCCTCAAGTTGTGAGCAATGACAAATCAGAGATCTCAATATGAATTAAAATATTTCTTATCAAATTCTTCCGAAATTGAAGTAATAGCTATGCCATCAACTATATTACAAGCTTTTACATTTGTAATGTTTCTATACTCAGCTTAATACTTTCTCAATGTCTCTGTCTCAGTGTCTTTATTATCTAAATGCAAACCTCTGACAAATAAAATCACATTTTCTAAAATAAATAAATAAAAGTGTTTTTTTCCCCATTTGCAAGGATATAGTATATTTTGATAGGGAAAGAAGGTGTTGAATGAACAACTCATAACAGCATCTGACTGTAATGTCTGTCTCTCCATAACGTACCCCTTAACCAGCTCTACAGCGATGAAGTCATTTCCATCTCCACTGTTGAACAGGATGAGTCCGTCTGATGAGGTGGTCTTGAACTGGAAGAACAGGTGCATGGAGTAGTACGCCTGCAGCGCGCTCAGAGACAGATAGCTTGAGCAGGACCTGAAGGTCAGTGGATCGGCAATGATGTTCTTGAATCCGATCATGGCGTTGACTTCGCAGTAGTCGATGTCTCCGTTTATGCAGAGGTCGATGTACGGCTGGCCGTTAAACGTCAGGCTCTGGAGTTGCCCAATGAAGTTGGAGGGCGTGATGGGCAGGTAGCGTTTCTCTGTAATGATCCCCGTCTCAATGTTATGAAACTCCAGCTGTGTGTGGTCACCTGGTATCTCTCCTGTTTCATGGCAGAGTGTTGAGAACAATGTAAGGTTAATTTCATGTATATCATAAATAGGCCAGTTCATATTATCCCAACAATCTCCAACTAGATCTGTCCTCTCATCTACTCTGTGTGTTGGAGTCAGGCAGCTCCTCCACAACACCCCCACAAAAAAAAACACTACACACACACACACTCACACACTCACACTCACACTCCCACACACACACACACACCAACACAAAAACACACACACACACACACGCCGACAACCACACACTCTCCCACACACTCACAATCACCACAAGCGCACACACAACACACACACACACCACACACACACACACACACACGCACACTCTTTCTCTCACACACACACACTCACACACAACCACACACACTCTCTCTCTCACACACAAACACACAAACACACAAACACACACACACACACACTCCCACACACTCACACACACACCCACGCACACACACAAACACACACACTCACCCACACACACACAAACACACACAAAAACACACACACACACACACACTCACACTCACCCTCACACACACTCACACACACTCACACACACACACTCACACACACTTTCACACACTCTCACACACTCACTCACAACTCACACACACACGCACACACAACCCCACCACACTCACAACCACACCTCACACAACACTCACACACATGGACACACACACACAACCACACACCCACACACACACACACACACTCGCACACGTGCACACACTCACACACACACACACACACAACCACACACACTCACACACACACACGCACGCACGCACACACACACACACACACACTCACACACTCTCGCATTATACACACACACACACACTCACACTACAACCACACCAACTCACCACACACACGCACGTCACGCCACACACCCACACACCACTCACACTCACACACACACATTCACACTCACACAGAGACACACACACATCACACACACTCACATCACACACACACACACAGGCACAGGCACAGGCACACGCACACGCGCACACACTCACACTCGCACGCACACGCACACACAACCACACACACACACGCACACAGCGGAGAGCAACAGGTGAAGTTACTGTGTTACGCCACACTAATAGATGTTTTAATAGGTATTTTCCAGCCAGAATGATTGGAAGATTAAGTCCAAATGGATTTGGTTTCATTCCAAGCGCATGAGATAATTAATCATGTGGTGTTCCAGTTATTTTGACCCGGAGAGGATTTTATTTTCCCTCAAAATACAAGTTTTCTTTTAATTAGTGCAGGTTTAGTATTTCTTTTTGGAGCTGATTGATCACAGGCCTCATTGATCTGAGCTTCGTACCTCAAATAATGTTTTTTTTTACTCAAAACTGAAAAGAATTAATCTCAGATCAATAAGGCCTATGATCAATCAGTTCCAAAAGGAATTACAAAACCTGTGCTAATTGAAAGAAAACAAGTTGATAAAAGATTGAATCCAACATTTGGTAATATTGCATAATGAGAGATTTACAAGCAATTATTAAAATGCCAGTCATTTTTGACAGGGAACGCCAAATTAGGATTTTCAGTACAGCTAACCAATGCCTACTAAATTATTCACAAAAGTATGACAATGAAAGAACAGCACTGCTGATTATTAATAATGCATTGTCAATATTTTGAAAAAGAAACATCTAGAATGAATATGTTTTCCCCCCCAAACGATACACTATTTGAACTCCATAAGCTCAAGCTGAAGAATGAATGAACACTTGTAAACTGAAGCACTTTGGTAGATGATTAATTAATTCAACCTGATGCTCCATATATGAGATTAATCAGACACATAACATAATATTACAACTGCACAAAATGATGTAAATGTTCAACTACATAAATAGTCAGAATATGTAGCTCCCATTGTGGATGCTCTAACAATGTGGTAAAACATGGCAACTAAAGCTGGAATACACTACCTGACTTTTGCCAAGATTTGCAGTCTAGGGGATTATTTTATAACACATATTGTTTCCATTTGTCATGCATCTCTTATAGCAACAAGATGCATGATTCTGCATACATTGTGTTTGTAAAGACTTGAAAGTCCAGTAGATCCTTTAAAAGCTGGAATACACTAAACGACTTTCACACATCAACTGTCAGGTCATTCTGACCATTGCTAGATGCTACATTGCTCAACAATGACTCACTTGCTATAGACACAATACACAAATGAAAAGAATACAACAAGCGATTTACCATAAGATGGCAATAAACATGAGAAGTGCCTGTTATACAAGGTTTCAGTCATCGTTCAAAATAGTAAAAGCTAGGACAGGAATGGATAAGGATAGTAAGGAAACCGAAAAAGTGAAGTAATAGACTTTTATTGTATTTTATTTTTTTAATGAGGAGGCCGTTAGATGCTCACGGAAAATATGATTTTTCAGTTGTTTCTTGAATATATTTGATATCCTCTGCCTGTTTGGAATAATAGTCTGAAGCTAAAAAAAACCTGTGTCTGTGTCCATCATAAACTTTCTGATTGTCTGCACAATCTGTCGCCTCTGATAACTGCAGACTTTGCTCTGATACTCGTCCAGACTGTAAATCGGGGGAAACTCTGGGCAAAAGTCATGTAGTGTATTTATACCTTTAGTTATTTAGTGTATGATGCCCCATTTTGTTTCCTGTGTCTGTTTAGTTTTCTAAATCTGTTTAGATTTGTTGTGTATTGCAGTGGTGACTTTGGTTGGCACCTGGGTTTGTTTGCGTTAGAGTTTATTTCATTGGTATGATGTAAATGACTCTGTCTAACTGTCCAGCAAACAGCAAGCAGGTGAACACAAAGACCCAGTGACCTTGTTTGTTGTCATTTGTTGTGGCAGTGTGAACTAGCCTTAATTATTACAGTGTAATAAACCTCTATAAGGGGTTTTATATAATTCACATAATAATTTATATAATTCAGATTGCATGCATTTGGGTACCTTCCACAGTGGCCAAGTCATCCACAGACAGCTTCAGGCTCTTTCCTCTCCTGCTCACTCGCACTGTGTGCCACTCATTGTCATTCAGATTCTGACCAGCAAATATGGTCTCAGGTCCTTTGCCTGTGGGACAGCCCAGATCACAGTTAAACACAGTTAAAAAGAGCAAAACAACATATGCTCTAAAGAACAGACGGACAACAGGGCCATTTAATAATAGTACAAAAATGCCTTAAATATTACATTAATGATAGTGTCAAAAGAAATAAATCCACATATAAAGACAGACATATATTTTATGAATTACTCTTTAGTGTAACTGATTTAAAATCAATTATCAATTTAACACAACAGATAGACAGATTTACAGTATACATATTCAAAATCGAACTAAAACGGGAAAATATGGTAAAAGGCACATATGGGCCGTCTTGCCTGACTTTTGGGGTTAGGTGACCCTCTATTTAGTGCAAGAGGCTGCATGAGGTTTACATATAAAAAGTTTTCCTTTTTTAGTTGAAAGTAGTGTTGTGTAAATGCCCCATGAAACGACATAACTGTGCAGTGACTGGCTCTCTAGTTACAGGACTACAGGACACAGCTGCACGTGTTGAGGGAATTGTGTTGTACCCATGCACCAATAGAAGCTCAATAACAAGCTCACCCCATCTTCAATTGTTCTCAAAACATATACCGGTGAAAAAGGAAGACTACTGGGTGTGCTGCCTGTGGTAGTACTATATAATGACCGGACGGAGTCTGAACGATCACTGATCTTGAGAAACACTGCCTCCGTATTTCAGGGCAGTATTGGCACCATTAAATCTCTCAAAGGGAAGATTGTATTTAAAGATGGCATAATTCCATGGATTCACAAGGCTCATTCAGTGCCATAAACCATTCAACCAATTAGTCACAAATGAGTTGGATTGGCTGGAGGAAATCAGAGTACTGTCCCAAGTAAACTAGAGTCCATGGTCAGTACCAATCAAACATGACACAGACTGTATGGGCACTTCAAGGTCTCAGTCCTGACCTATAACTGATTAGTCAAGGACATTTTGGCCAATTTGTCAGCCAGACAAATACAAAGTTTCTGGCATGAACTCTAGATGGCGCAGTCCGATAGATCGAACTCAGTATGTCATAATGACATCATTATCACATGGCACAGCTGATTGAATCTCTACTGTATCGGTAGCCAATGAGCTCGCTGCTCAACAATCAAATATATGACTAGCAGTGGCCGCGCACTTTGACTGCCTGAAATTCACACTAAGATAAGTAATGTTCTTCTAATCCATCTTGTTGTGGTGTATTGTGTGGTTGGCCTAATAGAATTAAAAAATGAGCAACCATAAACAAGGTAAAATAAGTGTCATGTTAGCAGGTTGCATTGTATGGCTGCAGGAGTAATATTAGCTATTCTCAGCAGCAATGTACGCATAAGTGTTTATACAGCTGGAGCAAAGGCAGTTTAGAGCATGTAATCGCTCTAAGGACACGCCGCTAGTAACAGACATGAAAACAAGCTAAATGAAATAAGCATTCTTGTGTATGCATTTCAACCAGGGTTGCTATATTCAGGCATAATGGTTGATGTTTCATTAGCTGTGCTGAGTGTGCATTCGATTTCAGCTGCACGCAGCATCAAACGCACATGCTTTTTATAAAGTATAAAGTGAGTAAAGTGACATGTGGCCAAGTATGGTGACCCTGCACCCATCCAAAGTGCACACACACACAAACCGTGAACACACACAAACCGTGAACACACAACCAGTGGGTAGCCTTATGGCTGGGGGCGGTGCCGGCCCGGGATCAGTTGGGGGTTTCAGTGCCTTGCTCACGGCCCTCGTCCGTTGTATTGACGGTGGGAGAGAGCACTCCCCCCACCTACAATCCCTGCCGGTACGAGACTCGAACCTGCAACCTTTGGGTTACAAGTCCGACTCTCTAACCATTACGCCATGACTTTCCCGACTTTTTTGATCGTTCATGGCTCTATTCGATTAGAGAATATTGTTATATTAAAAACAGTTATCAAATGAATAATTTATGATATTTGTGCTGTGTCATAGTACGTTGTACTGTGGCTGCCGTCGCATCATCCAGTTTGATGCTGCACACTGGTGGTGGTTGAGGAGAGACCCCCCCACAGCAATACACAATAAATCGCTATATAAATGCGTCATTCATTCATTCATGACATTTGCTCAGGTGGGTGCTGGGGTCTTATCTATAGGATTGCAATGCATATTCTTGTTAACACTTGTGAACATTACACATAGTGTGAGTCAGATTAGAGTTAAGCCGGTTGGCATGGTAGCCCAGGCACACCATTATATCCTTATACTCAGCAACATGCACATATTGGCTTGTATTGTTAATTTCTGTGTCTCCTGCTTAGTTGGGGGCTATTCATATAGGTTATATGTGCATCAGCAATATTCCTTACATGCTCACAGCAGCATATTGTGGATGTATTGGCAGTAGTAAGTTTCTGTACTTGCTCTGCAGCAGCAGCAGCAGCTTAGTAGATCTATTCCGCCAAGACCAAATTCATTAACAATGTCATGTATATTACTATGCTAACCACTCCTTGAGTTGTCATGACAGAAATACAAAGGTCTGGCATGAAACTCTGGATGGCACAGTCTGATAGATCTAACTCAGTATGACATAATGACATCATTATCACATGGCACAGACGAATGTTCTCTCCTGTATCAGAAGCTAATGAGCTCGCTGCTCAACATTCAAAAATATGACTAGTGTTTGCTGTAGCAGTAGCAGTGCACTTCAAAAACCCTCCACATCTGCTATGGGGTGATCATGTATGCTATAGAATTATTCATGTTATATGTGCAGCAGTCCAACCAGTGCGTACGTAAAGGTACATCACCAAATAAAGAGACATGACGGTTAATAAGAGCAATCAAGTCAGCACATTTACTCTCTGGCAAATGGGCCAACATTTTATGCACATTTTTTAAAGTCTCTAAATTTTTAATATGTCCCAACAGTACCGTATCCTCTGGAAAAGAAACTCATTCATCAATTTCCTCCTCCAAAGGAACAGGTGAAGTACTCTCAACTATCAATACAGGTTTCACTTCAGTCTTGGCGTCTAATGCTTTGTGAGAATGACAATAATAGGGCTTGTAGCAAATTAGCTCAAACGGGAAATGTATATATATAATTACAATTAATTATAATTAATTACTAAATTAATTACTGTAACTGTAGCAGAATTAATATTACAATGAACTAATTTGTTCGTCCAGCGAGCATTCAGTATAATTTCATATCAACTGTAAGAAAGAATATTTCCGTGGCTGCAGGAAATAACTTTCTTACAGTAATGCATTAGAGCATGTAGCTATAGATCGAATTGTTAAAGGGACACTATTCACAAGTGGTGACAGAACCAGAAACTCATTTAATTTGTGCACAAAAGTTTTATTAAATAAACACTAACACAAACTAGTCTAAAAACAAACAAACAAACAATCACTCATACATGGGGGAGTAGAAGTTGGATGATTGAAACCGTTAGAGAAACCAGAGAATGCAGCTATGGAAAATGAGTCAGTTAACCTTTGAGTGAAACCATCAGCGCCGTTTTATAATGGGGTCTACGGCTTATCCTAAACCTCATTTTCATTTCGTTTAGTTAAATATACGATACTTGCATTGCCTTGGCCATTGAAAGAGCGTCCGGATGCAGTCTCGGATGAAAGCCTTGATGATGGTTTGGAGGTTCGGTGATGTAGGAGTCGCGATCACCTTCTTCCAGGTTTGAAGAGTGATGAACTCCAAAAAGATGTTTTTCTGACCCTCTGTGTGGTCTAACATATGGAAAGGAATTCATGGCTGTATCGAGGCCTGTCCGGCCTGGCGCCGACCCTGGTGGGTGATGAGAGCAGACAAAGAAAAAACCCAAAGCCCGGAGCCGGAGGGTCACTGATGTGAGGCCTTTATCTTCTATCGTGGTCACACCTCTGGGATTTGAATGAGTCAATGAGGAATGGTACCTTTGGAGGGAAATTTTTACGATTCTTTGTCTCTAGCATGGTGTTTTGCATATAAAACTGGATTGGCTGGTCAAGAGGAGAATCTTCAATACCTTAATTACTATACAAAAACATCTCATGAATGCATTGGACCACGCCTCAGTGTGTACCGCTGGTCATTGGGTGTTTCGGGTCTCGCAAAATCATACACCCTCGCCCAGGCGACCCAGCCGGGGTTGATCAAGCCCCGACTTGCATCCCAGTAGCAGCCCACGGATCAGCCCTCTTAAAACAAAGCCACCTTGTGGCCTTCTCTGCAGCTTCGCTCGCGGCTTGAATGGCCCTCTTCTTGGCCAGCCCTGTAATGCCCAAACGACTGAGGACTTTGCAAAGTGAATGTCCTGCAAAGCCTCTACAGCCGACTTCTTTAGGCTCATAGAAGGTTCTCCAGCCTCTCTCCCTGCACTTCTCCACCAGTTCCTGGTACTTAGCGCGTTTCCTTTCATTTGCTTCCTCAATACGCTCTTCCCAGGGAACCGTAAGTTCCAGCATGATTAGCTGTTTTGAAACCTCGGAGGTAACTATCATGTCTGGGCGGAGACTTGTTGTTGCAATGTGCTGAGGGAACCTCAGCTGTTTTCCCAGGTCGACCTGCAGCTGCCAATCCGAGGCTTTATGAAGGAGGCCTGTTGTTAATTGTGAGCACACCCGATGTTTTTTTCTCTCGGGGGGACACCGCTGCGGAATACGCGCAGAGGCCGCCCGGGGCCGTGCGGGAGGAAAACTTGTCTTCGACATGGTCTCTGAACTGTGCGGGCGCCGTAATGCGGCGGGCACTTATCCAGCGCTCATCGCTTCCTCGATCATCCTCACAATTGCCCTTTTTAGCACCTGGTCATCGCGGCTCCATGGTCACCGAATACCCTCCATACAGCCAGAGCCTTTGGGCAACTGCTGAGGAGATGTTCTAGAGAGCCTCTTCCAGAGCAAAGAAGGCAGAAGGGTGTCTCACTCTTCCCCCAGACATGGAGGTTCGCTGGGCTTGGCAGGGCATCATAGACAGCTTGTACCAGGAAACGGACCCGATGGAAATCTGCCTGCAAGATGTTTGCCCAGGTGATCCTTCGCTGCAGTGTACTCTCCCACCTAGTCCACGCTCCCTGCTGCCGGAGTCCCCCTGCCCTGCTCACTCGCTCTTCCTCCACGCCTGCTCGAACCTCTTCCTGCAGTAGGTGGTGTCTTTCCTTACCGCGGGTCTGGCTAACCAAGGTCTTTGGAAAGTAGCCCAAGCCGGCTCTGCCTGTCGCCACGGTGCCCACCAGAGCCTTTTGTCTCAGGCGTGACTCTGCTACCTGCACTGCTTTCCCAGCCTTCCATTTCCTTCCTGTCCTCACCTCGATGCCGGCTGCTGACACCTTACAGTCCCTGGAGTCCCTATACTGTAGGGCTTCTCTGGTGCGTACCACCTTAAATTCTTCTGTAAGACCACTGAAGAGCAACTGCAAGATGTTACTTATCCCATACAGTGCAGCGCTGGTAAGACTGCTTGGAAGACCCATCCACTTCCGAAGAAAGCCACTGATCTTCCTTTCTAGGGACTCAACTGTTGTCATTGGGACTTCATAGATCAGCAGGGGCCACAAGAATCGGGGCAGTATGGAATGCTGGTAGATCCAGGCTTTAAATCTACCAGGCAGACCGGACTTGTCAACCTTAGTGAGCCAAGCTCCAAGTTCTTTGTTGGACTTCTGGATGGTGGCAGAGTCTTTCAGGCTAGAGTCAAAAAGGTTCCCCAAACTCTTGACAGGTTGCTCCGCGATGGTTGGGATGACAGTTCCTGAGATCGAAAAAACGGAACTTGTCAACCACTTTCCCCTTCTTCAGCACCATGGACCTTGACTTGGAGGGCTTAAAACTCATCCTTGCCCAGGTGATGAGTCTTTCAAGTCCTTGTAAGATCCACCTGCTCCCTGGGACCGATGTCGTTGTAATAATAAGGTCATCCATATAGGCTCTTATCGGGGGCTGTCGTACTCCTGACTTGGTTAAGGGCCCTCTACATTCCACCTCGGCTGACTTGACCACCATATTCATGGCAAGAGCAAAAAGAATAACAGAGATGGTACAGCCTGTTATTATTCCTTTCCCAATACGATGCCAGTCTGATGTTTCTGACCCTGAAGTGACCCGCATTCTAAAATTATTGTAGTAATCTAGGATCAGGTCCTTAATCTTACTGGGAACATGATGGAGGTGTAGAGCGAGCTCGACTAGCTTGTGCGGTATGGACCCATAGGCATTCGCCAGGTCGAACCACAAAACAACTAGGTCGCCTCTGTTCTGATGGGCCTCTCTGATGAGTTGTGTAACTACACCAGTATGTTCCAGGCAGCCGGGAGCTCCAGGAATCCCCCCCTTCTGCACTGAGGGGTCGATGTAGTTGCTCTTGAGGAGAAACTCTGTCAGTCTTTGTGAGACGATGCTAAAAAACACCTTCCCTTCAACACTCAATAATGAGATGGTTCGAAACTGGTTGATGTTTTTCGAGTTCTCCTCTTTAGGAATCCACACTCCCTCAGCACACCTCCACTGGTCAGCAACTTTTCCTCTTTGCCAAATCACCTTCAAGATCTTCCACAGGTGCCGGAGAAGGTCTGGGCAGCACTTATAAACCAAATAAGGTACACCACTGGGGCCTGGAGTAGATGCTGAGCGAGCTGCCTTGATGAGCTCCTCAACCTCCTTCAGACTTGGCCCCTTCAAGTTGAACTCTGTTGTTGGAGGGGTGGGGCTGACGAGAGCTTTGTTGGGCTCCAGGTCTTGCTCTCTCAGGGAATCGCTCACTGTGTCCTGGAGGAAGCGATTCACTTCCTCTACTGAGCACTCAAGCCGACCGTTATGCTTGTCCCCAAGCAGTTGTTTTGTAAAACCGAAGGGATTGGCAATAAAAGCCGCTCGCTTCCTGGTTCTTTCTCTCCCCCGTCTCCGGTGCCACTCTGCTCTGCGTAGGATCATCAGCTTCTTCCGCAGGATATTTTGCAGTTCTGCTAATGGTCGCTTCTCCTCATCAGTAGCTTTCTTGTACTGTTTCTTGAGGGTGTGAAGCTCCTGACGCAGATGATGTATCTTTGTAGCCCTATGGTTCATGGTGTAAAAGGTAGACTTGGTTTTTCCTTTCTCTACCCGGCCGAATCTTTCCAAGGCATAGCTGAAGATGATGGTAGTCATCGTTTGGAGTCGACTGTCAGCATCTCCTTTGGCTGTGGCTTGGATGATGTTAGACACATCCTTATCAAACAGCAGCCACTCACTCTGTTTGCTGGCTGGGGGCCATTTGATCCGCTGCTGAACTACTCTGCTGGGATTTGGAGGCTCTGGTGCGTGGAGGGACTGGGCTCTGTGGGTTGCCTCCTGGCCGGGCTCCTCCTGCGTCTCACCAGGTTCAAGACCTGTGCGTTGCACCTCACTCTCCCGCTCCAAACATTTCATTCTAGCCTGATGGATTTTTAGGCCCCGATGATTCTTGCACAGCTTTCCGCAAATGCATGTCACATTCATCGTCTGTCCGTTTGCATGGGTTGTTAACCTTTGGTCCGTCCGATTGGAGATCTCATCCTCCCCCCCTCTCGGGATCTCCTGGGGGTATCTCTCTATAGGGCTTTCCGTAGCTTGTTTGGGTTCTCTCTCACGAAAGACACAGGCTGGGTTGCTAACCCATACTGTCCCAGGTGCCGTCTTTCCATGCCGTCAACTGTCTCTCCAGTAGTCGACCAAACTATTCTTGGTTGTCACCTAGTCTATTTCTAGGAGTCACTGGCTGAGCCAGACCTTAACTATACAAGAAATATCTCATACTAATATCTATGCATCTATATATGCATAGGTATCAACATATAATATACACACTCATTTAGATAATCAAAATACGAATCTGTAGATACTAAACATAGTATAGGTGAGGTTATAGTGATTATATCATAACACATGCATAAAACAGTATACGATACACAAGACCATATACAAGAGGTAGTAATCATACACAAAGACCTGGGGATATGCATGATAGGAAAGTCATAGAAAAATTTGTCTATGAATTAATGTAAGTAGTCGTTTCCTATAGCAGTATGTATCTGTTTTAGAGAGAATTGAGTAGGGAGGAAGATTCTCTCTACATACTTTTAGATTGTAAAGTTTATCTGATCTGGCTGAGGTGCCCTGGCCTGTAGATCATTCACAGACATATTAGCACCAAGTCTGATGTTGGGTGAGGGGTTTGTGATTGTTTGTTAATCTAATGAATATTTGATTTGTTAAATCTAATGAACAATTGTGTGTCTGATTGGTCCAAATGCTACAGGCTTCAACAAATTAATATGACACAACTGTGTTGACTTCCTTCTATCTGGGGTGGCAATCAGATAGTTTAAATCAGTAACTTGCTTTACCACCATAAAATGACTTGTATACTGAGCTTGAAACTATGAGCCCTCCACAGCTAACAGAGCCAACACTTGATCGCCGGGCATAACTTGTCGTTTCTCAGTTCGCAGATCATTAAGTGACTTCATACGTCTCTGAGAAGAACACATTTGTTCTTTTGCCATCTTACCCGCTTCATACAATCGACGCTTAAAGTCATTCACATAACTTATCAAGTTTTTAGGTAGTGTACTTTCAGTCCAGTTATCGCGGAGCACAGCCAGTGGGCCCCAAACAGTGTGCCCAAACAACAAATCATTGGGACTGAACCCAATACTTTCCTGACATACCTCATGCACTGACAACATCAACCACGGCAATCCCTCCTCCCAATCACCCTCCAACTCCATACAATACGCACATAGTAAGGACTTAAGTGTCTGATGGAAAAAGCCCAAAGCCCCCTGGCTTTGGGGCGTGATAAGCACTAGCTTTATTGTGCTTAATGTGCAGCAGCTTCAAGACCTGAGAAAACAAGTGAGAGGTAAAATTAGAACCTTGATCACTTTGCACAATCTTCGGAATGCCAAAAACGGAAATGAACTGAGTCAGAGCTTTCACCACTGATTTTGCAGCAATCGTAAGGAGGGGATAGGCCGCAGGGTACCGAGTCGATGCACACATAACAGTGAGCAAATAAATACTAACTGATTTTGATCTAGGCAACAGGCCTACACAATCAATAATCAGATGCTAAAATGGTGGACTGACAGCCGGAATAGGAAACAATGGGGCAGGTTTGATTGTCTGATTTGGCTTGCCTGTTAGTTGACAAGTATGACATGTCTTGATATACTTTGACACATCTTCCTTCAATTTCGGCCAAAAAAAAAAAGAAGGAATCTGTCATAGGTCTTTTTAACCCCTAAGTGACCTGCAAGGTCATCATGATAAATCTTCAACACAAGTGGCACTACCATACTTCTCTGGCACTACCACTTGTATAATAGAATCCCCTGCAAAATCACTACCATGTGGAATCCACTTCCTCACCAACATTCCATCCTGTAAGAAATAACTATGAGCAACATGTCTAATTTCATCAGACGACATCACATTCTCAAAAAATGTATAGAGAGATGAATCAAGTTGCTGCTCCTGTATCAATTCTGAAAGAGAAACAGAAAAATCAACAGGCAAAGAAAATGTTGATCTTACTACAGCAGAATTTGAGGACAACTTCGGTTGTGCAGAGGCCATGGATCGAGTCACAGCACATGCCATGTATACCTCTGGAAAATTCTTGTTGCTCTCATCAGGACCTGGGAGAGAAAAAGATTAAACCACTGGAGGTGAAAAGGTATCAAACCCTGTCTCCCGCCAAATTGTTTCCCATTATATATTGACATCCACGCCCTCCACTGGCAAAGAGGGACACACACTAACCACCACCTCTCAACTCACAAGTTGAGATGATAATATTATTTTGTGTAAAGGAACAGACAAGACAATTAACCCAATTCCTCTAACAAGCCCACTAGTACCAGTGTCGCTCAAGGATGAATATGTCAACACATCCTGCAAAATAAAGGATTCGGACGCCTCCGTGTCCCTCGATATCATCACTGGAACTTTTGTCTCTTTACCAACAATCGACACATGCCCATTCATAATAAAAGGCGCATAATCTCTATCTTTTATTGGGTTCACTTCTGTGGGAAATCCTACCCCAGACAAGTTAATAGGATTGAACATGGGTGCCACAAGGACAGCTGGTTTAACAAAAAGAGCCTTACCCCCTTTACTCTTAGCTTTTAGTACAGGGCACTCATTCATCCAGTGGCCTTTACCACGGCAGTAACTACAGATCAGAGATTAATTTCTAGGTGTACAATCTATTTTATCTTCAAACACTTCATCCCTTTTCCGAAACTCAAAACTACTCTTATGCGTTAAAACATAATCATCAGCTAACTCAGCAGCTTTAGCAGCTGTGTCAGCTTTCTGCTCATTAATATATGTCGCAATGTGAGCAGGAACAGATTTCTTAACTGCTCAAGCACTATTACGTTACTCAACTCTTCAAAGATGGTTACCTCAGATGCCATACACCAACGGATAAATGCAGTAGTGAGCTCTCTAGCAAACTCAACATGAGCCTCATTAACTCCCCTGGACATCGTTCTACATTTCTGTCAGTATGCTTCCGGTAATAACTCGTACGCTTTTAAAACTGCAGCTTTAACAATATTGTAATCTTCGCAGTCTGAAGGTGAAAGCGCAGAATAAACTTCTTGACCCCTGCCAGTAAGCACACATTGTAAAAGCAGTGTACGTTCTTTACTAGGCCAACCTCTTGCCTCTGCTATCCGCTCAAACAGTATAAAAAGGTATCCAGATCTCACTCATTAAATTTAGGAATTAAACGCAAACTACCAGCAGTGTTAAACATTTGAGAAGCATCATGCAAAGCATTAACTGAGCTGTTATTTAGTCCACCTTCTCTTATTATGTCTAAAGGGTATTTCACACGCTCCTGCTCAATCTGTAACAACAATAACCGTTCCTGTTGCTCAAAAGTTAAAGAGCTAACCTGAGGTTTAACTTGACCGCCAGTAGCTAGCATTTCAAACAATATACACTGTACTATCCTTTACCCTCCTATCTTCAATCTGAATTCCATAATGATCCACAATTTTGAATAATTTATCTTTTGTACACAAATTAAGCAATGCTTCACAAGGAGAACTAATAAATGTTTCCACTTTAAGTATACGTTACAAACCGGCTCGCAAGCCACGACAAAGGAGACAACACGTTGGATCATGATAAAAAAGAAATAACATTTATTAAAGTAAGCTTAAATTAGAAAAAAAACAGGACGAAAACAGCACAAGGAAGGAGAATGAGCGCATCACAACTGAGGGGAACTGCTTAAATCTGCCAGCATCAGCTCCAACACAGGTGTAAGTCCTCAGCCATAATGACGTCACTCACCCTAACTCTATCCTGCAAAACAAACAAAGGAAAAACGCACAACCAACAAATATGACCCATACTGGGTTCATAACAAGCAGCAATATTCCTTACATGCTCACAGCAACATGTTGTGGATGTACTGGCAGTATCAAGTCTCGGTACTTGCTCTGCCACAGCAGCAGCGTAGCAGATCTTTTCTGCCAAGACCAAATACATTAACATTTTCATCTATATTACCATGCAAACCACTCTCGGAGAGGCATGACAAAAATATACTTAAAAGTGGACTCAGCAGATGCCTATGTCCACATAGAATGGAAGATGATTCAAACTTCCATTCTAAAAACATCAGCATGGCGCCGCAAATGGCAGCAAGGACGCTGAGCTCCGCAATTCTTCTATTGTTTTTGTTTGTTTGTTCTGTGTTTTGTCATTCTTCTTCTATAAGTTTTACCAGAGACGAACTCCTTAACATTAAGCAGCACATCCCGGACAACATTTTTCCGTTTTTTGATTATTCTGAAGTTTTGTTGGACATTCTAGTCGGAGGTACAGCGGTGTTGTTCAAATGCGCGTGCAGACGCAGAAGAGGGAAATGCGCTGGCGCCCTGGTGAAGCTCCGCGCACGCGTCTTTCGGACTGCGCTCCCAAGCATTCATCTCGCGAGTGTCCGTTCCCTTCCTAACAAAACGGACGAATTTCTCCTCACCCGCACCAACAAGGACTTTTCAAACTCTGCTGCACTGTGCTTCAGTGAAACCTGGCTGAGTGAAGCCATTCCGGACAACGCGCTTCATCTGCCGGGCTACCAGCTGTTCAGAGCGGATCGCATCGCGGAGTTAACGGGGAAAACCAGAGGTGGTGGATTGTGTTTCTACATCAACGAAAGTTGGTGTTCAGATTTAACAACGCTGAAAAAGGTGTGCTGTCCTAATTTAGAGGCACTCATCATAAACTGTAAACCGTTCTACTCGCCACGGGATTTTTCCTCTTTCATTCTTGTGAATGTGTATGTGCCTCCGGACGCGTGCGTGAGCGCCGCGATGCAACAGCTGGCCGAACAAATAACTGAAATGGAGCAAAGGTACCCAGACTCTATTTTAATCATTCTTGGAGACTTTAACAAATCAAATCTCTCCCGTGAACTGCCAAAATACAAGCAGCACATTACGTGTCCCACCAGAGACAGCACTATTTTGGATCACTGTTACACAGCAATAAAGGATGCATATCACTCTGTCCCACGAGCAGCTTTGGGGCTCTCTGATCACTGTTTGTTCATAACGACCTACAGGCAGAAACTGAAATCAGATAAACCTGTATTAAGGACCATAAAAAGATGGACAAATGAAGCAGAGCAGGATATACAAGCTTGTTTTGACCTCACTGATTGGAGCGTCTTTGAAGCTGCTGCCACCGATCTGGACGAGCTCACAGAGACTGTAACTTCATATATCAGTTTCTGTGAAGATATATGCATTCCTATCAGGACATTCTTATTTAATAATGATAAACCGTGGTTTACTGGGTAACTCAACAGCTTCGTCACGCCAAAGAGGATGCTTACAGAAGTGGGTATAAAATCTTGTATAACCAGGCCAGGAACAGACTAACAAAGGAGATCAGAGTGGCTAAAAAAAACTACTCAGAAAAGCTGAGAAAAGAGCTTTCAGCAAACGATCCAGCGTCAGTATGGACTGGTCTGAGGAACATCACCATGTACAAGACACCACCCCCACAGCTTGCGGAGAATCAACAACTGGCTGACGATCTGAATGTGTTTTACAGCAGATTTGAAAAGGATCGTCTACCACCCCCCATCCGCTCTGATCTGCACTTCACACCTTCACCTACCACCCCTGCAACCCCCCTCCCTCCCTCCCCCACCATTCAACCTTTGTTTAAGGTCTGTGTAGAGGATGTGAACCTGGTCTTCAGGAAGCAGAAATCTAAAAAAGCTTCTGGCCCAGATGGTGTTTCACCTGCCTGTTTAAAAGTCTGCGCTGACCAACTGGCCCCGATCTTCTCACAGATCTTCAACAGATCATTGGAGTTGTGTGAAGTTCCCTGCTGCTTTAAACGCTTCACCATCATTCCGGCCCCAAAAACCCCCAAATCTCTGGACTTAATGACTACATACCTGTCACTCTCACGTCTGTGGTCATAAAATCACTTGAGAAACTGGTCCTGGCCTACCTGATGGATATCACTAGACCCTTGCTGGATCCTCTTCCGTTTGCCTACAGAGCAAACAGGTCTGTGGATGATGCAGTCAACATGGGACTGCATTACATCCTGCAACACCTCAACAGACCTGGGAATTACGCAAGGATCTTATTTGTGGACTTCAGTTTGGCCTTCAATACCATCATGCCTGGCCTTCTCTCAGACAAACTCACCCAGCTCTCCTTGCCCACCTCCATCTGTCAGTGGATCACCAGCTTTCCTGACAGACAGGCAGCAGCTAGTGAGGCTTGGGAAACTCACATCCAGGACTATCACCATCAGCACTGGTGCCCCCCAGGGATGTGTTCTCTCCCCACTGCTCTTCTCTTTGTATACAAATGACTGCACTTCAAAGTACCCCTCTGTCAAGCTCCTGAAGTTTCGCAGACGACACTACAGTCATCGGCCTCAGCAAGGATGGAGACGAGTCTGCTTACAGACAGGAGATTAAAGAGCTGTCTGTCTGGTGCAGTCTTAACAACCTGGAGTTTAACACGCTCAAAACTGTGGAGATGACGTGGACTTCAGGAGAAAAACCCCCTTCACTCCCCCCACTCACCATCATGGACCGCACTGTGACTGCAGTGGAGTCATTTCAGGTTCCTGGGCACCACAATCTCTCTGGACCTGAAGTGGGACACTCACATTGTCTCCATTGTGAAAAAGGCCCAGCAGATGTTGTATTTTCTTCGCCAGCTGAGGAAGTTCAACCTTTCACAGTAGCTGCTGAAACAGTTCTACTCTGCTGTCATTTGAGTCTGTCCTGTGTTCATCCATACCTGTCTGGTTTGGTTCAGCTACAAAATCAGACATCAAGAGACAACGGACCGTCAGGACTGCTGAGAGGATGATTGGTGCCTCTTTGCCCAGCCTCCAAGATCTTTACATCACCAGAGTGAGGAAAAGGGCTAAAACGGCGAGGTCACCTTGGACCCCTCACCGGGGGGGTGTGGGGCCCACCCCTCTCTCTCGAACTGTTGCCTCGGGTGGGGTTGCTGTGTGCGGGCCGTGGTGACTCTGCGGCCGTCCCGTGGACGGGGCACCGTGGGGAGAGCATCTGCTATGTTCGTCACGCTGAACAGTTTTTCCCACAGGCTATATTCAGTCTGAATAATTAATCTTTCATAATTATACATTGTCAATCACAACTAACATAGTTATATTTATGTTAAACTGCACACTTTGTAAATAACATAACTATCTGCACACTAATAAACATATCTGTACATTTATCTAAACAATTAAATTTTTTCCTATACTTCTGTTTCTGTATATAGTACATTATTCAATTTTTCTATTTTTTTTTATTATATTAGTTTTATAATACATCCCTACTGTGTTATTCCTATGTACAGTATGTCTACACTATCATGTATGTCTGCATTATGTTTGTACTTTCTTCTACACTGGACGCTCCTGTCGTCAAGTCAAATTCCATGTGTGTGTAAACATACTTGATAATAAAGCTCTTCTGATTCTGATTCTGACATACTCTTCTCAACATCACATCGAATAAGGGTCTTTCTTCTTCCAACAGGAGGTGTTTTTAGAGTACTTTGGCTTCAGCCCTCGGTCACCCAATCATCAAATCCTTCAAGGAGCCTGAACACAGTGCTATCTTGAATGGCATAAACTGTCATCATGCCTACAGATGCCACGGGAGAAGGTGACTCATGCCATGGACAGCTGTACATATATATTATTTTCCAAACATGATTTGCATGTAGGCCTTTGTTAAAGAAACAAAACGTTTTGTTATAGCTTTTGAGCGAGGGTGCCCCATCTTTCCTGGGTGAACACGTCCCAGTGTAATGCAAATATGTCTGAAAGATATGACATGAACGATACTGTATGAAGCGTTATTTGTTTACATCATGTTGTGCCTTGCATTATGAAAACAATGTTTGGGATACCATGATCAAAACTTTATGCGGTCAGTTTTCTTAATCTTATTAATCATTTTTTATTTTGTGTTATTATTCAATAAATGGTATTTTATATAAAATAATAGTAGCATGTAATAATTTGGTATTAAAAACCGGTCTGTGTTTTAGTGTTATGGAGTTCTTAATTTGATGCTGGTTTATACATTGTTGAAATCATTGTAGTACATCCAGTTAGAATGTAGTACAAGGCAGACGTTTCGTCTTTAACATTTATTCTCCACTCAAGTGTATAACATTATGGTGGAATTTTACATAATTCCTGAAACATCTACATTCATGTAAAGCATGTAATCCACGTAACATAACAAATAAGCATGTAAACAGCTGTTGTAAATTATAATCACAGTAATTTACATGAGGAATAATATTCACTTGATCACAATCGCAGTAAAAAAGTATACAGTATGCTGTTGATAGATTCAGTCCATGACTAACTTCACCCAACAGCAACAATATGCAAATGTGTATATATATTTATGTAGCGCCCCCTACCTTCTTTTATAACGGTTTAGTAAGGAGCAGCACCAGGTTCAATAATCTAGTGCCTGAGATGTTGTATAAAGGCCCCTCTGGCGTCACTGAATGGAATACTTCACTTTTAGAAAGTTACTCTGAATAAAATATATGCTCACCCCCAGTTTACTGGTCAAAATTAAACGATTTTGAATATATAAAACAATTGAAGTAGAAAAAATATAAAGAATTTAATTAAAGTAAAATAAAAGAGTAGAAATTTCAAGTTGCAAAGTATTACACAATACAGTTGATTAAGTTGGGTACAAATAAACCCCAAAAGGGAAATATCACAAATGCGAATTACCGTATTACAGAATTACTGAATTGAGCTCTCCGTCAAGTACACTTTGAATTAGTAAAATTGAGCAAACTAACACACTTGACAATAAATGTACAAAATAATTCACTTTGGGTGTCAAAATATTACTCTGAGTGCTCACGGTTCCTAAGTGCGCTGAACCACACTATATGAACTGATATGTAACACTTTGGGCCCACAGACACACACACAGTTAAAACACGCACACTCTCACAACCCACCCCGGAGCAGGCCTGAATCGTGGCTTGAGAACGTAGTGGCCGGGAAACGGAAAACTGGCCTCTTCACTCTCCTGAGCGTAAAACAAACGCAAACAAGTGTACCTGAATTCCTTTAGGCACTGTGAAATGATCGCGAACCCCGTGATAGGCCTCTTGCAGATCCTCGTCCTGCGCTGTCACTGGCGGCCGATGTGGGTCACACTCCAACGCAGCCAGAGGAACCCCAGACCTCACGGTGATCTGGGGCACTATCTGGTCTCCTTCGGGTCAATTACACGACGAATTCACGAAGATTTCAGTCTTCTGGTCCTCTCTTAAAAAGTTATTGTTGACGATAACTTGAAGCACAATCTGTTTCAGCGCTATTTACGAGCGAATGACGTAACCGCAATAACGGAAAAAAACTGTACACTCAGAATTCAAATATGAACAACCGAATTAACTCAACCACTCGTGTAAACACACGCACTATATACACTTCAAAATATTAATATGAGGATCTATCGATTGGTTTACTGTAGTTTCTGCCATCTGTCAACTCAATTGCTCCGATCAGCCCTCTCCTCAGCTCCTGCCCGTCCCTCCTCTCTCTATCGCCATCCCCCCGGATATCCGATCGCGCTCTTAAAGGGGCATATGCACATTTAGCTTACATCAATATAATGATGTATAATTCACTCACATTTTAGCTCTGTATTAGAGCGAAACAAAAATAATTACTAAATGAATAGAAATAAACCCAGTACCTGTAGAATTTTGTTCTACTGGGTTACATACTCCCCCTTCTAAACATCTCATGTCCTCATGAGATTTATTCTCTACACTTTAATGGTGAATTTAGGCTCAGAGTAATTGTTTACTTGAGCACAATAAGTACATTTTGCCATAGGGTGACACCACACTGTGCTACAGGGTTTCTTTTCTGATTCTCTCCCACCCTCAACATTTATGACCATTCCTCTATGAACCAGGGTTAAAGGTCGGTTGCTGGGTTGGCCCAAACAGTCATAGCTCAATCGGACTACAGGTCTTCTATTTCTTTTGGGGCGGTAAAGGACAGGCTGTACTACCTCTCTGGCAGTATTATCTGTACCAGGATCTCCCCCTTCTAAACCAGGATCTGCCATTTCCTCTGGAATCGGATCTAGTAGTTCTCCATGGCCTTCTTCAGTGAGTGTCGCCTCAGCAGCTTCTGCATGGGGTCTATCCAATTCACCTCCATGGTAAACTGTGTCCTCCTCCACAGCAAATCCATCATGTGTATCACTCTTTGGCCTGGGCTGTCTCTCTAGCCTGTTTGGGTAGTAATAGCACAGATCATCTTCCTCACTTTCAGACTCAGTCCTGGGTACATGTTCACTCAGTGCGACATTTTTTTCTCTTAACCCTTTTCTTTGTTTTCTCTCCACAGGTCCTGTCCTGGTGTCCGGCAGTGCAGAAACTTTCCTGGGGTCTTCAGGAACGGACAACCTCACTTCACCCCCAACAGGTAAGAGATGATCTCTGTGTAAAGTCCTTACACCTCCCATCCCTGATTCAGGTTTCAGACGGTATACAGGTAAGTTATATAGCTTTTCTACCACCAGGTAGGGAACAGAATTCCATTTGTCGGCGAGTTTGTGCCTTCCAGTCAATGCCAGATTTTTTATCAGCACCCGATCTCCCACTGCTAGAGTCTGATGCTTCACTTGTTTGTCATACAATCGTTTATTCCTCTGTTGACTTTTGAGGGCAGTTTCAGTTG